>JAQLOM010000023.1:12743220-12756748 GCA_030068315.1 Chrysichthys thysi
TTATACGTGTAAAAGGCAAGGTGTGAGGGACGTTGAGGACGCAAAACACACACACACACACACACACACACACACACCCACACACACCCACACACACACACTCACATACACATCTTCGGACTATTCTAGCCTGCAGAGAACCTCTCCTCCAAAATAGTCCGTTAATAGTCCGAGGATCAACTGTATACATTTCCTATGTTTGTCATTTATTTGATTCATAATATTTCATGTACACTATTTAGCAAATAGTCAAATCATGTTAAGTGGAATTCAATTGAACAAATATTGTTTCCTGAGATTCTAATTCCATTCCAATTCCATTTTCCCTCAACTACATGCAATTCTAATTCAAATTCCAATTCAATGAACTGGAATTTATCATGCATTCTCAATTCAATTCATAATTGGTCCCAACCCTGATTTATAGCCCACCCACCCCACCTTCCAAGTATCAGGCAAATGCCTTGTGCTCAATATAGTTCTTTTTCTGCCTATACTGTATGTTGATTTTAAAGGAATGTCTGTTTGTACTCACTACCATGGTACTCAATCACTTTAGCTAGATAAAAAAAAAAAAAATCCTGGATTTGCAGGGTGTTCATGAGGTTTTTTTTTTAATCATTGTATGATTTGCTAGAATGACAGGCCCTGGATTATTTCCTAGATTCAGAGCTCTGCTGTGAGATGTAAACTACATCTACATCTATTTATTATTTTGTTTGCCATGGTTTCTCCAGGCTAAGGCAAAAAGCCTAAACAGGCAACACAATTAAATATATGGTAATTATTAATGAGACCACAAACAAGATTTTTCCTTCTATGCTATGTTTTTCTTGCTTCTATTGCTATGTTTTTGCAGACTTGAACTACAAAATATATTCTCACTTATAAAATAAATAAAAGTATGGTATATGGTATATGGACAGGGATGCTTGTTTGCCTGTGTGATCTACGAGTGAGAGAATAAACATTTTGTTCACTATTCCTGCTACTTGTTTATTTGTTTTCTCTAGCCTAGCCTAGTATCCACAAAGAATGCAAATTCTTAAAGTGCAAAAGAGATTCTTTGTTTTGTCCATCTGGAAAAGGTTCCAAGTACAGAATGAGAATGCTAGAACAGTTAACCATCCACAGAACTATTGAGAATTTTTTCAAAATGTTTTTAATGTAAATAATTTTTTAACCTCCATTATTTTCTCTTTAAACTACTTAATTCCTGTACCAAAGGTCAAGAATTATATTTTATCAGCATTATTTTATTTTGTCTTACAAAATTGCTTAAACATTAAGCAAGCTGGTGCAAAGCGATGCCAAGCATGATACACACGTCATTACTGATTTGAGATTGATGAAGTTTTCATTTTCACTGTCCAATGCCCACTCTGTTTATGCAGCAAATGCAGTTGTGCCCATCTGAGCACCCATGGGCATGTTAGTCTTAAAACTATGTGTCGTCAGTTGGCACATTGCTATTTTGAGGCAGTGGAAACAACTGCACGATTGACCAACAAAAACCTGGTCTGAAATAACAGCACAGTATTTTGTGTTATTTTAAGGGTGCACGATCAAGGTAGTATTATGCCACATAGGCTGGTGCACGATGTGCATACACTCTGCTTCTTATGCGTACAGGGAAGCATGCAATGCAGAACGATGCACAAACATTCCTGGTGGAATCCTGCTGGCAGAGGAGGGATAGTGAATATATCGGTAAAAGGATGCTGAGGTTGGAACCACCAGGCAGGAGACCTAGAGGAAGACCAAATAGGAGATTTATGGATGTAGTGAAAGAGGACATGAAGTTAGTTGGTGTGAGAAAAGAGGATGCAGAGAATAGAGTTAGATGGAGATAGATGATTTGCTGTGGCGACCCCTGAAGGGAACAGCCAAAAGGAACAGTAGTAGTGGGATCCTGTGGAATCCTGCTGTTGCCATAGATGGTGTATGTATGTGTGTGTATGTGTATATATGTTCTGTCTCATTATAACTATTTGATGACAGGACTGTAACTTCTGGTTTAAGCTCCTTGATCGCTAAGCGCCATCTAGTGGTAGATGCTGGTATTGTTGTATGCATGTAAGGAACTGAATGATGATGTTATAGGGGAGCGACGGTTTTCGTAGCTAGAGAAAGAAAAGCGCATGGCGCACGCTCTGCGTTAGTTTTGCGTTTTACCCGCTGACTGATCTACGAGCTCTTCTTAAGGTTCAAGGTTATTGAAGGCATCGTCGGTATGTTATAAGAATGTTCTGTGTTAGCATGCACCTTTGAAATAATTAATAGAAGGACATATGAGAGTTATGCCATATGCGGCTAGGCTAACGTAAGTCTGTTAGCACTTTGTTAATGTTCTATGGACTGTATTTTCTTTTATAGTTTTACCCTACTTTGATGAACCATAAAGGAATCATTTGGACCTCTGTCGTCTGTGTGGGTTATTGGAGGGGAGTTAACCAGCTGTTGACCCCGGCCCAATGTCGGGGCGGAACAGTACAGTAAAACAATGTCTTCATCACGCCTGAAGAAACGAAGATGCATCCCGGAAGCAAAACGCAGCAGCAGAGCCAATCTCAGGCAAGTGCAACAAAACAGAATCACCATGTCAGAGAGGGACTCGATAAACGGATCTGTGAAGGCAGGATCAATAGCGTCTTGTTCATCACGGGGGTCTACAACTCACAGCGCTGACGAACTGACCGCGGCGCAGGCACGTGCGGAGGCTGTAGTAGCGGAGACAGAAGCGGCTTTCTTTTCCGAAGAGAACCAACTAAAATTAAAGCAGGCTGAGTTAGAGCTAGAGAGAAGGTGCTTAGAAATGAAGCTAGAGAAGCTCCATCTCGAGAAACGAGTCGCCGCTATGGCGGCTAAAGTGGATGTGCTAGAGGAAGCTGCGCAACAAGAACTCCACCAGGACGCCAGCCACTTTAACTCACCGACAGGAGACGCGAGCATGTGCAGCAGAGACTATGAGGAAGAACCCCGCTAGATACGACTCCGCCAGAAAGTGTGGGAGTCCTCGCACAGCCATTCCAGACTCACAGACCGCCGAGTACAGGCACCCCGTGGGGATTCATTATGTCGCCGACGGGCCGCTCCCCTCGCGGCATGGCGTGAAGCTCCATGCTCAGGGGACTCGAACTCCAGACACACTCAGAGAACAGGGCATGGAACAACGCGTACTGCAGCCATGCTTCACAGATTACACGATAAGGGAAAGGTACCATCCCGGGGACGAGTGTCAGCCCCGGAGGCATGACCGCGGAAGCAACGCATACAAGGAGCCTTCAGGACCCTTTCGTCCACAGCCCCGTGACTACGACCAACGCCGGTGTTCTCCGTATGTACAACAGGACAGAGACAAAGACATGTCAGACTTAGTGAGATTTATAGTCCAACGCGAGCTCATCTCCACTGGACTCACTCAATTTAACGACCGTCCCGAGTGTTTCCGAGCATGGAGAGCTTCTTTCATGAACTCCATCAGAGAACTCAACTTATCGGCTAGTGAGCAACTCGATCTTCTCGTAAAGTGGCTAGGCAATGACTCATCTCTGAGCATGCCAAATGGATAAGAGTCGTCCACGCGAACTATCCGGAGCGCAGCCTCAGAGCAGTATGGGAATGACTCTACGAGTACTATGGGGCACCGGAGGTAATCAAACACTCCTTATTCAAAAGGCTAGAGGATTTTCCCAAGCTGCAGAACAAGGACAGCAAGAAACTAAAGGAGCTAAGCGACCTGTTGATGGAAGTTCGGGCCGCTAAGGGCGACGGAGACCTGTGTGGGCTCAGTTACCTGGACACGCCCCGTGGGGTTAACCCTATCGTACAGAAACTCCCATTCCACCTCCAAGATAAGTGGCTCGCAACAGGCTTCAGCTACAAGGAACATTACGGAACCCCATATCCGCCATTTAGTTTCTTTGTGGACTTTGTTTGTCGCCAGGCAGAAATGTGCAATGACCCTGGCTTCGCACTGATGTTAGCTAACTATGAACACCTTGGCAATCACAAGCTGGCCCCAAAGAATGAAGGCCGGAGAGCTGTAGTGGCATTGAAGACTGGAGTGTCCCCCAATAATACGACCATGCCGTCTGATGCCCTCTTTGTGGATAAGTACGAGACTAAGAAGGAACCATCGAGACATTGTCTGTTACACAATAAACCGCACCCCCTACACGAGTATTGTGGGTTCAGGGTCAAACCAGTAGAGCAAAGGAAAGCACTCTTAAAGAAGCATGGAGTGTGCTATAAATGTTGTGATGCCGTACATTTGGCGAGGGACTGTAACAAAGAGGTGTGCTGTGCGGAGTGCTGGAGCAGCACGCACGTGGCAGTGCTACACCCGGGCCCAGGATCAAAGACCAACACGTCAACAGAGCCCACCCAGGATGACGGCGGGGAGAGTGCAGTCTCAACTTCGTGTACTAAGGTGTGCGGGAAGGAAAGGAAGGACAGATCCTGTTCGAAGATATGCCTCGTCAGAGTGTATCCAGTCAAGCACCCCGGCATTGCGGTCCGCATGTACGCTATACTGGACGATCAAAGCAACCGTTCGCTGGCAAGGTCTGAGTTTTTCAGCATCTTTGATATCCAAGGGAGTTCCTCGCCGTACTCGTTGAAGATGTGCGCGGGAACGTTGGAGACCGAGGGCAGACAGGTGCGTGGGTACATAGTAGAGGCGGTAGATGGGAGCGTCACACTCCAACTGCCGACGTTAATCGAATGTAACGAGATCCCAAACGATCGAACGGAAATCCCAACCCCTGAGGTGGCTGCTAGCCACGCCCATCTGAAACACTTGGCGAAACACATCCCAGATCTCGACCCGTAAGCCCCCATCCTGCTGTTGCTAGGCCGAAACCTCATTCGAGCTCACAAGGTGCGAAAACAAGTGAACAGCCCTCATACTCCCAACAGCCCTACACTCAGATACTGGATCTGGGCTGGGTGATCGTGGGTGACGTATGTGTCGGGGACATACACAGGCTGACCTTCGTCCACTCATATTGCACTAACATGCTAGGAAACGGCCGACCTTCGTTGTTCACACTGGGCACAAACAGTTACATGGTAAAAGAAAGATATAGTGACAACGAAAACCCTTTTCAGTTTCCGGTACATGGAGCTGACAACACGGGCGAAGCAAGGAAGGTCTCGGACGGTGACGTGTTTCAGAGAACAAAGGAGGACGACACCAAAGCCTTCATGGAGAGGACTTTCAGTTCTTGCGTATCATGGACCATGGGGTCTACAAGGACGAAGGAGGCAGTTGGGTGGCTCCTCTGCCTTTCCGAGCTCAACGTCCACGACTGCCAGACAACAAGACACAGGCGTTGGAACGCTTCTACTCGCTACAGTGCTCTTTCGTCAGGAAGCCAGAAATGAAGGAACAATTCATCGCATTCATGGGAAAAATACTTCGAAATGAGCATGCAGAGGAAGCCCCTCCACTCAATCCCGAAGAGGAACGTTGGTACCTACCGAGCCTTGGAGTCTACCACCTGAAGAAACCTTCGCAGATAAAGGTCGTCTTCGACTCCACCGCACGGCACGAACTGCTGTCTCTCAATCAGGTACTCCTGACGGGACCAGATCTCAATAACAGCCTTGTCGGCGTACTCCTCCGTTTCCGAAAAGAACCAATAGCCTTCTCCGTGGACATACAGCAGATGTTCCACTGTTTCAAGGTCAGAAAAGAGGACCGCAACTTTTTAAGATTTCCCTGGTTTAAAGGCAACGACCCAAGCATGGAGGTGTCAGAATACCAAATGAACGTCCACGTGTTTGGAAATAGCCCTTCTCCGGCGGTGGCCATCTACTGTCTCAGACGGGCAGCGCAAGAAGGGAAAGACAAGTATGGGAAGGACGTGGAGCGATTCGTGAGCAGGGACTTCTATGTCGATGATGGACTGAAGTCCCTCCCCACAGCTGGACAGGCAATCAGCTTGATTAAGAGGACTCAGACCATGCTGGCCGAATCCAACCTTCGGTTACACAAACTAGCCTCAAGTAGCAAAGAGGTTATGGAAGCTTTTCCCCGAGAGGATCGGGCCAAGGATCTGAAGGACTTGGGCTTAGTCGCAGGCGGGCTGCCAGTGCAAAGGAGCCTTGGACTATACTGGGATCTAGAAGCGGACTGTTTCGCCTATCGTGTGGAGAAGGAGAGGAAAGCATACACGCGAAGAGGGGTCCTCTCCACAGTGAACAGCCTTTATGACCCCCTTGGTTTCGTTTCCCTAGTGACGGTACAAGGAAAGGCGCTTCTTCGCGAGCTCACCATGGACTTGGTAGACTGGGACACTCCTCTACCGAATGAAAAGGAGAAGATTACATCCGAACTCAACGTCAAGTTCGATGCGATCACGTTCTTCACAGACAGCAAAATTGTGCTCAGGTATATCTTCAATGAAAAGAGGAGATTTTACACATACGTGAGCAACAGGGTCCAACGAATCAGGCGGAGTACTCTACCGAGTCAGTGGAGGCATGTGGACACGAAGCATAACCCTGCGCACAGAGCAATATGGATGATCGCCGCAAGCCGCCTCAAAGAAACAATGTGGTTCATGGGACCAGCATCCCTGAGGGACGCCAACTTGCTGCCCGACCAGCAGACCTTCGGGCTCGTACTGCCGGAACGAGATCCAGAAGTACGGCCTCAAGTGATCACACTGTCCACCACGGTGTCTAACCACCTTGGCTCGCAGCGTTTCAGCCGGTTCTCATGCTGGAAGTCACTCACAAGAGCTGTCAGCAGGCTAATTCATATTGTTCGATGTTTCAGGAGAGACACAATGGACACGCCGTGCCGGAAATGGCACCTTTGCAACATGCCTGTGGCACCGGACGTCACTGATCAGAGCGTAGCGGTAATCATTGGAACAGTCCAACACAAGACCTACAGAATTGAGATATGGTGCTTCTGCTCCGACACAAGACTTCCGAGGAGCAGTCCACTCTACGCTTTGGACCCTTTCCGGGAACAAGCTGGGCTGTTAAGAGTAGGAGGACACCTCATGGCTGCCGAGCTAGGGGCCAACAAAAAGAGGCCACTGATCTTACCGGGACGTCATCACATGGCTATCCTCATTACGCAACACTTTCACGAACAGATAAGGCATCAAGGACGCCACTTCACCGAGGGCGCAATTTGTGCCACTGGTTATTGGATCTTGGGAGGAAAGAGGTGTGTCAACAAGGTGATTCGGGATTGTGTCATCTGCAAGAAACTAAGAGGGAAATGTGAGACGCAGAAAATGTCCAATCTGCGGCCAGACAGACTTAGTGTCGAACCGCCCTTCACCAACGTGGGCCTGGACGTGTTTGGCCCGTGGACCATCGCCGGACGATGCACAAGGGGAGGGTACACCGAGAGTAAAAGGTGGGCAGTTCTTTTCACTTGCCTATCCATCAGAGCTATCCACATTGAAGTCATCGAATCCCTGGACTCTTCAGGATTCATTAATGCTCTTCGGAGGTTCCTAGCGATACGAGGTCCGGTAAAGCACCTGCGCTCCGACAGGGATACGAAGTTCATCTGAGCGTCAAAGGACCTAAGGATTCCCTCCAACATGGAGGAAAAGACAGTGGAGAACTTCCTAGCAGAACAGGGCGCCACGTGAACCTTCAACGCTCCACACTCGTCCCACATGGGAGGAGCATGGGAGAGGATGATCGGGGTCACACGCCACATCCTGGACTCAATGGGATCATCCAAACTCACGCATGAGGTCCTCACAACCTTTTTGGCGGAAGTTGTCACTATTATGAACAATCGCCCGCTTGTACCTGTCTCTACGGACCCGATGGATCCGTTCATCCTCACACCTGCCTCGTTGTTGACCCAGAAGGTGGGACCCTGTCCGCCTCCACCCGGAGAATTTGACGGCAAGGACTTGTACAGGCAGCAATGGCGCAGAGTTCAGAGTCTGTCCAACACGTTCTGGGATAGATGGCGCAAACAGTACCTGACTACCCTCCAGACACGTAGGAAGTGGTCATCTGACCGACCGAACATCAAAATAGGCAGCGTGGTGCTCCTCAAGGACGATCTGTGTAAGAGGAATGACTGGCCTTTAGGTATCGTCACGGATGTGTACCCCAGCAAGGACGGGTGCATACGAAAGGTTCAGGTGAGAATCACGAGGGCTGATGGCAAAAGGCTGCTCGTCAGACCTGTGAACGAACTTATCTTACTCATCTCTCCAGACGGATAAACATAAGGTTGTCAAGATGTAGGAAGTTTGGAATACCCTGAGATGTTGATGGGAAACGGGACATTGCGTAAAGGACATGATACCTTGCAGGTATCAGGCGGGGAGTGTTCTGTCTCATTATAACTATTTGATGACAGGACTGTAACTTCTGGTTTAAGCTCCTTGGTCGCTAAGCGCCATCTAGTGGTAGACGCTGGTATTGTTGTACGTATGTAAGGAACTGAATGATGATGTCATAGGGGAGCGATGGTTTTCGGAGCTAGAGAAAGAAAAGCGCATGGCGCACGCTCTGCGTTAGTTTTGCGTTTTACCCGCTGACTGATCTACGAGCTCTTCTTAAGGTTCAAGGTTATTGAAGGCATCGTTGGTATATTACAAGAATGTTCTGTGTTAGCATGCACCTTTGAAATAATTAATAAAAGGACATATGAGAGTTATGACATATGCGGCTAGGCTAACGTAAGTCTGTTAGCACTTTGTGAATGTTCTACAGACTGTATTTTCTTTTCTAGTTTTACCCTACTTTGATGAACCATAAAGGAATCATTTGAACCTCTGTCATCCGTGTGGTTTATTGGAAAGGAGTCAACCAGCTGTTGACCCCGGCCCAACGTCGGGGCGGAACAGTACAATATATATATATATAATGTGTGTGTATATACAGTGAACCCCCGCAATACCGCGGTTCACTTCTTGCGTGTTCACTGCATTGCGGATTTTCAAAATTTGATTTGTGGGATTTTTTTGGCTTTCGCGGGACTCTGGAGTATAAAATATAATTTAAAAAAATGTTAATTCAAACATTAAAAGAACATTTAAATCAAAATTAAACAGTATGCATCATATTTTATCAGCGGATGAAAAGTGAAAGTTGCTCTGTAAACCACTTCCATTTCAACTCGTGAACAGGAAGGGACCTCACCAGCAGTAAGTACGCATGTAGAAGTTATATGTTGTTAAAATTACGTATGTTTAAGAGTGTAGAAAGTATTTAGGAGCATAGGATGTGTTTATAAATGAGTGGAAAAGCCTTATATATATATATATAAAATCAGGCGGACCAGTCAGGTGATTGCAAGGGAGCGTTAGGATTGGTTACGGCGGTTGTAAACAGGAAGTGATGTCACTGGTGCGTTAGCTTCATGTCCATGAGCTCTCATTGGTCCAGTCCAGTAGCTTTGTGTCCTGTGAGTCTATCTCCTCACCACTCAGCGCCTCCGGTACCGTGAGTTTTGCACCTCTTTCCCGTACGCTTTCCCCGTTGCCATTTCCGCCACGTAAACCCTCCGTCTCCCGGTTGTTTTCAAGAAGTGTTTATAAGAGTGTGGGGAAGGTTAATAAGAGAGTGGAAATGATTGATAAAGCCTTAAATATATATATAAATAATAAAATCAGGCGGAAAAGTCAGGTGATCTTCAGGGAACGCTAGGATTGGCTAGGACGGCTGTAAATAGGAAGTGACCTCATCGGCAGTAAGTACGCATGTGAAGTTTTATATGTTGTTAAAATGATGTATGTTTAAGAGTGTAGAAAGTGTTTAAGAGCATAGGATGTGTTTATAAGAGTGTGGAAAAGTAATAAGAGAGTGGAAATGGTTTATAAAGCCTTAAAATTTATATAAATAATAAAAATTAATGTGACTTCGCAGTATCGCGGTTTCACCTTTCACGGGGGGCCGGCAGAACGTGACCCCCGCGATAGGCAGGGGTTCACTGTAAATTGCTATTATAGTGGTGGATTAATAACAAATAGCGCTTCTCTGAAGAAGAAATGGATTTGATCATATGTGAGGTGAAAATGCATGAGCAAATCCCTTCTACTATCTGTCCATATACCACCATTATAATCTGCCCAGGTGGACATGATTAAATTAAGTACAACCCTTTTGAGCATGGCACTGCGATCATTTGTTCCATTGGGGAAACTAGCAGAAGTGGATTTGGACATGCCCTAAATGTATTTGTGCCATGTGCATTAGACTGCTGCAAATAGAAGTAAACAGGTTACCTTTATGAGGACAAAGTTCTGAAAATGTCATCTCAACGTGTGACTGCTGCTATGATGCTTGTATAAAAGGAGGAAGCATAAAATTACACAAAATACCTTAAATCCTTAAATCAGCTGAGGAGAAACTAAAATTGCTTTTTTGTGTAAAATTGATTTGTTTGCATTTCATCTATTGCATATTCTATTGTACCATTTCTCAAGTATTGCCAAATATCCAAAATGGAAATGACTTAGAAAAAAAAAGTACACAAACACATCACACATCATTTCACAGGAAATTCTTATTTTCTGTACATGTACAAAAATTTGCACTCGACTGCAAGAATGCACACATGCACTCACCCTCCATGCAACATCAGCACTGAACCACATATGAGTACAATTAACACTTCAGCAGATTTTTCCCAATAGAAATGTTTTTCTACACTTATTTTCAGAAGGAGACTGCATTTACTGTTGCTGTACCATCTCTGCTCCTAGCTATAATAAACACAGACACACAGTAATATCAATATTACATTACCTTCCATATATTTTATTCATGCTCCTCACCATAATACCATGAGTATAAAACCATTCTTTCATCTACAAATGAGACAAAACACAGTGACAAAGACAGAACTGGGGCAATAAGGGACAAGTCCCAGACAAGCTGAGAGAAGTAAAAGACATTGTAGGAAAAATACCTGATTCTTGAGAATCAATCACTTATCCCCCCTTGGACATGATCAATCATTCCCCATGGGCAGGTTTAGCAGTTGCACACAGAATTTTTAGAGGCTTGAGGGATTTTATTTGAACAGGTGTCCATCTGCTTTACTGTCTCTCTTATACTCTTCACATCATCACTACATTTGCACGTGGGCTCCTTAAAAAAATTGTTACTTACACTGAGACAGAAACAAAGTGTGTTTGGACTGTTTGTTGCATTGCTGTATGGCTCATTCATGGCCCATAACCAGTCTTTTCTTGTAGAGTTTTGATGCTGAATTTCCTCAATCTACTGAACAGTGGATAGCTGAAGCAATGCCTGTTAGCAGTATTAGAATAGATGAGATGCATCAATCTGGTGCAGTCTGTTTCCTTGTACCATTGTTTCATTCGGTTAATATCACTGCTAACCTTGATGGTGTGTGTATGTGAGTATATATGCTTTTCTTCCAAAAATCAATCAACCAAGGTAGTCCACATCCCTAACAAAAGTTTTGTAGAAGAGTAAGCCTACAAGTGTAGATATAATCCATGGTCACTGAAGTTTTTAGCTTTATCGGGCTGGCAGTTCATCTGTTTTGAATCATTTTCTCTTTCTGAAGTTAGGTCATGAGTAAACATCAGTCCTGGCAAGTAATTTTCTGCAGGCTTGCACCATATTTACATAATATGTGAAAACAAAGGCCTCAATCACTCTTTGATTCTATTGACTATCAGGGCTGCCTCTAAGCATTAGATTCTGTTACTCCTCTTTTGCATTCACTCCTCCATCACCCCATTTTGTTTCAGTATTTCTTTCCCTTTAGTGTCCTTAAAAGTTAATGCAACATCGACCAGGTTTATCTTTCTCCCATCATTGCTATTCATTCTTGAATGGCTTAACAAACACAATACATTGCTGCAGGCATTTGTAAAGCTGCTGACAGCCGATACGGCTAGGCAGGAGGAAGAATATTATTTTCATATTGATGTTACGAGAATGTCATAGGCAGACTCTGCTTGTCTTTTCTAGAAAACAGGCAGTATATATCATCTATGTTAAAGCTGTACTGTGAGTGCAATGTTGAATCCCAAAGGTATGATCATATTTACTTATCCACACCATGATTATAGGTCTTTTTAATTCAAAGAAAAAGGAAAGCAAACAGGGCACCTTCTGCAATCATAAACCAAAATATAACACCACTACAGACCATCATTCAAGCATGGCTCAGAAACTCTGTAAATTGATGAGGGACTACTGATGTGTGGCTTTGAAAAGCCCAGTGGTTAGTAGGGCAATGCTGCTGAAAAGGAAATAGTCTGATAAAGACAGCATCCAGATTGTTGTGCTAGGGGTTCAGCAATGCTCTTTGGGGCCAACCGCTCTACTCCACTCAGTCCACCAATTACTGCAGATACCACCTACATAGCCATACTGCTCACCCGAGTGACCAGGCCTAATAAAGAACACAGGAAAAATGGGTGACGTGGTGGTTGGAATGCTATATCAGTAAAAGGAGCCTGACAACTGTACCATCTGATACTGTACCATCATAAGGGGAACAAGTGCATAGAGTAATAAATTCTGTTTATATTCTCAACTGAATTGTACTTCGATTGATTCTGACAGAATCTATGTAGCAAACTTTTAAGCTTCTGATTGATCTTGTACATTTCACTGTAGACAACAAGGGTGCATACAAAGCACTTGGTGGTTAAGTTATAGTCTGACATTTTCAAGTTCATGGCATTCCTTTCTAGAGAGTTTAGCTTGAAACAGAGGAGAGTAAAAAGGAAATCTTCATATTTGTGGACTAACTGAAAAGTTCTGTGGTTTGTTCTTTGTAAGTCAAATGGATTATCCCTCTGTTAGTCCTCGAAAAATTTTACATACAAGCACCAGAAATACTAGTGCGTGCTAGAAGTCTAATTTTTGAGACTAGTAACAAACTTATATAATTTCATATATGTTCACCAACCACTGTAATAGGAATTGACTTTTACCATAAAATAGTAAGGCTTGTGGAAGCCTCAAATAAATTTGAGCTGAGGCACAGTACTTTAACCAAAGTCCAGATTATGCACCTAGAGGCAGAAGAAAAAAACAGGAAATAATTAGTGCTTTTGACTAATTCAACATGAATTAAAGTACTAATAGCTTTGTTAAAAAGGATTGCTTTATTGTAAAAAGATACCTTTCTGTTAAGGGTGTACCTTTCTACAATATGGTGGTATTTTAATAAAATTTTAAATATTAAATATTTTCTGAGTATGTGTCTTAGAGTTCCAATTTTCAGTTGATTAAAATGTTCAAAATTAATGAATAACAATAAATGAATATTATATGTATAATACCATTTAAAACCAAATCTGTGCATTACTGTGTAACAAAATGAAACATGGCTAATAAGCAGTAGATTCTGGCCATTCACTGGTGCGCAGAGATGCCAAAATGTCTGGCTCAAATTGCACAAAAATGCCTAGCCCAAATTGTTTTAAAATGAATAAACTTATATAGTAAGTTAACATGGTTGTCATAATGAAGTCGCGCAGGCTCAGGAAGTGCGAAAGAAGGTGCTTTATTTACAGTTGGGTGAATATTTACAAGT
>JAQLOM010000023.1:12770737-12782166 GCA_030068315.1 Chrysichthys thysi
GATTTGTGAACAATATTTGAGAGTAATGGGTCTTTTGTGTATGTAGAAAATGTTTCAGATCTTTGAGTTCAGCTCATTCAAAATGGGAACAAAACCGAAAGTGTTGCGTTTATATTTTCATTGAGTAAATATATTTGGCATAATCATCAGGAAATGTTTGTGGTGAATAGGTTCAGTAGAGAGTGATTTTATTTCTGCATAAATCATGAGGCTTACAGACACAACACCATACATTTAACTTGTCAGATGTATAATTATTCACTAATATGCTATAAAATTATTTGGCTTATTAGGCCACAGTATTAGTATTATTAATCACAAAAGCTTTGAACCATTGGCTGTTGGTTACTATAAATTATGTGAATGTAGTGGAGTAGTAATGGAGTAACTAGAGAAGGGAATCTCATGGAATTTGCTGCTTATTGGTTTCATCACCCAGATGCCCTCAAAAACCCCTAAATGCTAGGCAGTGTATGCAGAATTCACTCCCATTTCTCATCTCTCATAAGAGTATGGTACAAGATGGGCCAGTATATAGTGTACTGTGAAGAACTTTGTAGTAGAAAGATTATGAAAAGTGGACAGTACAAAGAGATTGTTTAAATGTTATTACACTTGGTAAAAAAAAAAATCATAAAAACGGTCAAACAAAAACCATAAAATTAAAGTAAATTTTATCTAAATTATTATGATCAAATACCTTCAATAAAGTGTTAACACAAGCAACTTATGCATGATTTCCTATCCCATGATTGGCGTGTATTGTGTATTGACAGGGACAGTTAGTATGCTACCCCTCCCTCCCTGAAAACACTGGCCAATTTTGCTTCCTTGAGCTCCCAACTATGGATGGCTATGCATCATTGGGATTCAAACTTGTAATCTCCTGAGGACAGGGTGAACACTTTTCATTTGTGCTTCCAGGGAGCAGATAGAATGTGTTAAAAAAAATGCTTTAAATCTTTTACCCTTTAAATCTTAAACAGTCTAAAATTACACTCAAACTTGTTACTTCCTCTTTCACTTAAAAAAAAAAAAGCAATAGATATTTTCCTTAAAATTAGGATATTTATTAACAGTGAAAGAGGAAGTGACAAGTTTGCGTGCAATTTTAGACATGTTTAAGATTTAAATCCCATATACTTCCAACTAAGATATATTGCCAAAGTACACCTGTTTTTACAATACCGTCATTTGGCAGATGCCCTTATCCAGAGCAACTTACATTTTTACATGTTTTTAACTCAACAGGATGCTGAGTAGCATATTGACGCTATTATTATGTTTAATACCCTGTTATTTCACTGAATACCTGTTCTTTTATATCCCTTCATAAACCTTTGTGTCCTCTACAGCAAGTCTGTTAAACTTCCCAAAGATCCACGAAAATAAAACTGGGTAAGCAGCTTTTGTCCAACACACGCCAAAACTCAGGAAAAATTTGCCGAAACGTATTAGAGGGATGGGCTCAGTGGACATTTTAAAAGGCATCTCTTTTTTAATCTAGCAGCATACTTTTTAATTATGTTTATTTATTTATTTTAACCATTCTTTTACTTATATAATCATCCTTGTTTAATGCCCCTTGGACTGAGTGATTGGTCTTTATTAGTGTGTGCTTTATCCATTATTATTTTGTGTTCTTTGTTGTCTGCTAATATTTAAAAGCATTTTGAGCTGCCCTATAAGTTCTATACAATTGATGTTTATTGCTATTGCTATTGCTCCAAGAAAGCTGTCCCCTAGATTTTGTTTTGTTTAGCGTTGCACAACCTTTCTAGTTATTTGTTGCCCCGTGCCAATTTTTTGGAACCTGTTACTGGCATGAAATTCTAATTGAGCATGTATTTTTGAAAAGTAATAATATTTTTCAGTTTCAGCTTTTGATATGTATTGATATAAGGGTTTACATGATTTGCAAATTGTCACATGTCTTTTTTATTTACATTTACACAGTGCCCCAACTTTTTTTGGAAACGGGGTTCATTCATTCATTCATTCATTCATTCATTCATTCAAGTTTTTATGAACCCCTCTTCATAAATATGCCTAATGTGTGCTCTGGTACTACTGTCAGAGCTGTTATTATAGGAAACCATCTGATCAATCAGAATTCAGTATTCGGCACCACTGGGGTGGAATAAATAACAATTAATGCAAAACTTAGACTGATACTAGTAATTAAAGTTGATTGAAATAGTATTGTATATTGTCAATGTCTTTGCCTGCATGCATATTTGTGTGTGTTGATATTAGAAATATTTTCCAGTGTACAACTGGAATCTGTTTTCTTATGGTCTGAATATAGTCACAGCTGGTTAGCACTGCTGCCTCACAGTAAGAAGGTTCTGGATCTGATTCCCGGGTCGAAAGGGGGTATTTTGACTTGTATGTTGTCCCTGTGCTTCCATGAGATTCCTTTGGGTGCTTCAGTTTCCTCCCAGAGTAAAAAAAAACCACGTAGATTAGGTCAACTGGCTACTCTAAATTGGCCATAGGTGTGAATGTGAGTGTGAATGGCTGTCTGTTTTTAGGTTGCTTTGCAATAGACTGGCTATCTGTTCAGGGTGTACCCAAAGTCAGCTGGGATTGGCTTCTCCCTAGGCCCACATGGCTAAGCAGTATCGAAAAGGGATGGATGTACTCACAACTGGAAAGCAGCAGCTTCTTGTACAAGTATTGCTGTCTCCATTATATCTACATGTGATTTATCAGCCATGTAGCTGGCTTATTAAAAGCATGTTGCAGCAGTTCTGAATTGGAACACAGTAAATGATTTCAGTTATCAGTGTGCTACAGGAGAATGTTCTGTTAATGATGCATCACTTTTCAGTGTAACAAGTCGATAGAGTCACATGCGTCATGTTGGTATTCACACGGACTCGAGAGGAGTGTAATCCAACACACTTTATTTACAACGAGCGCAGCAGATATGTTAATCAAGCATACACTCGCGCACAGCCCAAGTCGGTCAACAGTAAACACAGTCACAGTAATCCAGTGGAGCGATGAGGTGTCGATCCACGCCAGGAAGATATGTAGACGGTGGGGGCGACTTCCCACTGGTCTGCTCCAGGTGCTCAGTAGGACCGACTTGGCTGGCGGAGGCAGCGCACTTCACTAAGGAACAGCATATACATAAACATGAGAACATATGCTACAATCTACTATAGAGGTAACCTCTCAGGAGAACTATGGTGTAGTATGAGGGTGACCGGACGCTGACTAAGGGGCGACTGGTGTATAAGTAGTTACCAGGTGATGAGATGCAGGTGTAGGAGGTGATGAACGTGGAGTGTGAGAGTGAAAGCCCAGCTAATACTCCGGGGATCTAGATAGCTGTGTGGCGGTTGGTTCTAGCCCCGATCTGACAACATGAGGGAAGTGGAGTATGAAAGCTGTCACCATTAGTGTGTGTGTGTGTGTGGACTATGTTTTTAATACAGTGTGGGGATACAGTGTCCCCACAATGTGATATAAGTCTGTTATTTTGACCTTGGGGAACATTTTTCCTGTCCCCACAAGGGTAAACTCAATTATACAAAAATCTGTGAAAGCAATAAAAAAAATAAAAAAAAAACTGAAAAAGCCAAAAGTCTTGTATTTTGTTTGGTTACTTATGGTTAAGATTAGGGCTGGGTAAGGGTTGTCATAGTTAGGATTAGGGTTATGCCTATAGAAATGAATGCGAGGTCCCCAGAAAGACATAAATACAAATGTGTGTGTGTGTGTGTATGTGTGTGTGTGTGAGAGAGAGAGAGAGAGAGAGAGAGAGAGAATTTAATTTAGTTTATTCAACTTTTTCACCTGATCATATTTTATCCTACATTTAAATGACCAAGCTTACAGCAATTTATCAGATGCAGACTGTCATGGATTTCCTCCATGGAGTGCGACATGGACTGTATATACATTTTCGCTCACTAGCAGCACATGCCTGAGGATCCATGCTGTGCTCAGCACTACTGAGAAGACTTCTGGATTCTCACCAAACTACAGACATTACTACTTTTGCCACTTTACTTTAAAGTGCTACTTTAACTACTTTGCGCTTCACATACACGGAAGCATAATTATACTGCAATGTTTTTCATTCATCTAATTACTTGTTCTATTTAAGTGACTATAGTGTGCAATGACTGTTTGCGAAGCATTGGCTTGCCATTCTGTTCGCTAATACTAAGCCTGTTTTGATTGCTCATGTTTGTGTTCCTGGTGTTCTGAATCTGCTCTGTTTTCCAGTTTTCTCTTGTTTTGCTAAGTCTATATTATTTGCCCCTGTCTGACCTTGCCTGTTTTGCACTTTGAGCTCTCCAGCCAATTTTGTACCTCTTCCTGTGTGATTAATAAAGCCATTGGATTTTACTCCTGTTTCTAGCCTGCATTATGTGTCTGCATGAACCCCGCTATCGTGACCTAATTCTTTGCCATCTTATGCAGTGGATCTCCTTGGATTCAGGATGGGTTTATGACTACCATGCCCACCATACCTTTCTAGCAGTGGCACATAGAGAAGCCTGAACTCTGATGGAGTCAAGGATGCCCCTTGTGTGTTTCTTCTCCACTGTCGCCTGTTCTGGCAGAATTTGGTGGAACCCTGACCATTGAATCTCATCTGGGTGAGGAGCATGATATGCTGGCTCATGGGACCAGCACTTATCTTTGCTGAGAACCTCATTGCAATGGAACATTCATGTCTCCAGAACCCAAGAGACTTTGGTGAAATATTGAAGTGGTTTTATATTAAATTGTATGAGGCCGAACCCAATCCAGAGCTCCCTCCAATGGCCAAAACAGAGGCAGCTGCCACAGAGCTCCCTCCAGTGGCTAAGAAAGTGATAATTGCTCCAGAGCCTTTTAAAGTATTCAAGAGAAAGAGAAAGCATGCACCCAGTCAAAGTCTGAAGCCTTGTCCAAGTCTGAACTCTTGTCCAAGCCTGAATTTGAACCTGAATCGAAGTCAAAGCTTGAACCTGGACCTGAATCCCAGTCAAAGCCTGAACCTGAATCCCAGTCCCAGCTTAACCTGAGCCTCAAGTCAAGCCCAAGTGTGAACCTGAATCCAGATCCAAGCCCAAGTCCAAAGCCAAGTACAAGTTAATGCCTCATTCCTAGTCAGACACCTTCAGAGAAGAAGGAAGAATTCAAATTTTCTCAAGCTACCCAGCCTTCTCATGCTGCTAAGGCTGCCCAAGTTCTCCAGCCTTTTCAAGATTCTAAGTTTGCTCAAGCTCCCAAGTCTGATCAAGTTTCCAAGTCTGCTAAGACTTTTCAAGCAACCAAGCCTGGATCAGTCACAGAGCCCCCTTTAGCCACAGAGACTGCTACCATTATGACACATGTCACATTCACAGAGCCGATTACAATGTAAGTGCTTGCTGCAGTCTGATACCAAGTTTCAGCTCATGTTGCAAAGCAAAATCTAGTAGCCAAGTAAGTGTTAGTTCCAGTTTCTGAGTATGTTCCAGTTAACACATCTATTCTGACTCCTCTCACTGTTCCATTCCATATTACAAAGAATGTCACAGTACCCATGTCCATCTCTGTTCCAGTCACTGAGTCCATTCCAGTCTCCACAGTATCTGAGCTGTTACTAACCTCAAACCATGATCCAGTCTCTGAATTCACTTTTATTAATGAACCTGTTTCATCTGCCACAGAGCAGGTTATGTCCCAGACGCAGAACTTCTCCTGTTCCAATCACAGTCTGCTCCTACTCTGATTGCAGTTACTATTTCAAAACCTATTCCAGTCACAGTCACAGCGTCAGAGCCTGTTCCAGTCACAGTCACAGAGTGAGAGTCTGTTCCTGTTACAGTCACAGTCACAGAGCGATAGTCTGTTCCAGTCACAGTCACTGAAGCACAGTTTGCTCCTGCTCCTGATCCAGTTGCACCACCTGCTACTGCTCCTGATCCAGTCACACCGCTAGCTCCAGTTCCACTTCCTGTTAATGTTTCTGTTCCATGTCCTGTCATGGAGTCTGCTCCAGCTCCAGTTCCAGTTTGTGTCGAGATCACTCCTGACCTAGTTCCTGTTCCTGTCACAGAGATTGCTCCTGTTCCCTTTCCAGTTCCTGTCACAGAGCCCACTCCTGTTTCAGTTCCTATTCCTGTTTCAGTTCCAGGTCCTGTCACAGAGCTCGCTCCAGCTCCTGATCCAGTTCCTACTGCTGAGCCTGTTCCAGTGCCTAATCCAGTTCCTGACACTGAGCTTGTTTCAGTTCATTATCCAGTTCTTGTTGCCGAGCTTGCTCCAATACCAGTACCTGTTCCTGTCACTGCACCTGTTCCAGTACCTGTTCCAGTCACAGCGCCCATCCCAGTCAGTGTTCCTGTCATGCTGACTGTTCCAGCTCATATTGGGTCATGTGTTCTAGACCCTATACCAGCCCTAGTGCTTATCCTGTGCCATTCCCATTCCTGTACTGTTTCCCTCACCTGGCTTTATGCCCATGCCACAGCCCATACTCAATTTCATGGTCACACCAATTTCTGCTGCCATGCCTGAGTCCATACCTGAGCCCATATATATCCCCCAACCTGAACTTTCCTCTATGTGCCTGCCTGAGTTCCTGCCTGAGTCCCTGCCTGAGTTCATGACAAGGTTTTTGCCCCATCCTGGCCAAAAGTCCAGTGCACCAGTATTTAGTGCCATGCGTGAACCTACAGACCCAGGGCCCCCAATATTGAGCACCTATGTAAGCCACTCTAGTGGTTGCTCATCAGTTTTGCTCGCTAGCAGCACATGCCCAAAGATTCATGCTGTGCTCAGCACTACTGAGAAGACTTCTGTTACACCAGCATACTTTGCACTTCGCATATGTGGAAGCATAATTATTCACCAGTGCTTTTCGTTGAACTAATTACTTGGTCTATATAAAGGACTTTAGTGTGCAATACCTGCTTGTGAATCATTGCTTTACATTTTTCTGTGTGCTAATGCTAAGCATGCTTTGATTAACTTGTTTTCTTGGTATTCTGTCTTCTTTTGCCTAGTCTAATTGTTCATGTTATAGGGACACCGTCTGACTTTGCCTGTTTTGCACTCTGAACTCGCCTGCCGATTTTGTACCTTTTCCTATGTGATTAATAATTGGATTTTACTCCTGTTTCCAGCCTGCATATGTGTCTGTGTAAAACCCACTATCGTGACACAGACATTGAGGTATGAATATTTCTTGTACAAAAACGTGTGTGTGCAGTTGATTGCGTTTAAACACTGCAGTTTGCAACTGATGTTAAGAATTATACTTTGCTGAGAACAAAGGATGTCAGAGAGAGAGAGAGAGAGAGAGAGAGAGAGAGAGAGAGAGAGAGAGTAATTCACTAGCAAATTAAAATTGTAATCTGTTATGGATCATACATATGGATATGTATATTATCCCCCACATCTCATCACATTATTCTTTATTCAAATTCCATTTTAAAGCTCAACTCCAACAAAGGTAATCAAAAAAGATGAGCTAATCTAGGGGCAGGACTTATATAATAGCTAGATTTCAATTAAACATCTTTGCATTAGACAAGTATTTGACTAATGGACTGGAATGAGAGTTCAGCACAAATCTGGCCTCCTAAAGGTTTAGCTTTATTGACCAGGTAGGAATAAAAACAAACAAACAAAAAAAAAACCATAATAATAATAATAATAATGTATTCCAATTATATTGCATCTTTTAAACACTCAAGCTCACTGACAAGCACATAGTGAACATAAAAAATGAGTAAACTGACTATAGGAAGATGAATAGGAAAAGGGAGTGCAGGTCCTTGGGGACTAAAATATCTGACCCATTGATGATAGCTTGTTCTTAGGCTGCATCTTTTAAATAAGGGATGCTCACGTGTCTGTTGTTAAAGTATACACATTCACTGTCCACATAATTAGGAACACCTGTGCACCTACACAGACCTCTCAAAAGTAAATAGATATGATCATTTTTGAAAAATGCATTGCGAGAAACTTTCTTCTAGTTGCACTGACCTATACATGTTTACTTTTACCCACTCAGCCCCACATTCTTTGACTTCTAGTGTCATGCATGTTGGTTGTACTCAATGTTTAGTTTAAAAAGCCTGTTGTCTCATAAATGTTAATCTTTTTAATGTACTTGAATCTGCCATCAGTTATAAGAGCTTCGAAGGCGATTTTCACATCAGCTGCACTGTGCACTGACATTATTTTACAGTAAATTAATAAAAAGCACAATATTACAGTGAGATATTGGATATTTGGTTTCTGAATATTGAATTTGACCAATGGTAATGAATGATACAGACACAATTCATATATACATACATTTAATATATAATCTGTGGCAAGTAGTTCATATTGGTGGATCTGAGAGACCAAGATTAGGGAGTGGAGCTGTAGGATCTGAGAGTGATCAGGTAGACCATGCAGTGCTTTGTAAGTACAAAGTAGTTTTTATTTAATTCTTTGAAATGTATAGGTGTTGGAGTATAACTGTTGGAGTGCGAGTGCAGTGCAGTACAGAATCTTTGGTATGAGTAAGGACAAGTAATGGTTACAACACACTGAAACATATTTCACGTTCAGCAACAAATAATAAGAAATTAATCTGTAATGTACAATTTTAGTGAAAGTCAGGCTTTTCATTTCGCACAACCTTTGACTTATTTATTTCTCATTACCTGCACTCATTCAGCTATCACTGGCCAGGATGCCATTCATTCATGCACTGTGGTGTGCAACATGATTTCAATGCTTTCCCACCATGAGCAAGTGCTGTACATATACAATATAAACAAGAGTTGTACTGTACATTCAAATAATGTTTATTTGCCAGTAAGTGAGTGACACGGTGGTGCAATAGTTAGCACTCTCTCCTCACTGCAAAAAATATTCTGAGTTGTTACCAGGTCTGAGTCAACCTGGTGACTGACGGGAGCCGTTTTGTGAGGAGTTTACATTTTCTCCCTCTCCTTGCATGGGTTTTCTCCTACGATCCAACTACTGGCTATTCTATATTGCCCATAGGTGTGAATGTGAGTGTGAATGGTTGTTCATCTGTGTTAGACCTGCTATAGATTGGTGTCCTGCCCATGTTGTACCCTGCCTCTCACCCAAGGTCACCTGATATTGGCTCCAGCTTTATCTGTGACCCTGATGGATAAGTAGTATACATAATAAATGGATGGATAGTGAACAATCTTAGTGTGCATTAAAATTAAAATGATATAGCAGGTTGTCTAAAGCCATGATTGGCTCCTGTGAAATTAATAGTAAAAATTATGTTTCTGCTGTATAAATTATCAAATTACAGGTGTTTATATAGCTTCTAATACAAAATAGATAAAACTGAGTGTGTTTCTGTAGGTGACCCCTCACTGCTGATTACATCAGGATGTCCAGCAGGCAGTGACACAGGTGGTGTTTGAACCAGTGGTGTGAAAAAGATTTCTTAATCTTCTGGGGTTGTTGTTTAATGCAGTTCTTGTTTTTTTTTGCTATAAAGCAGAAACAACATAATTAGTGGTGAGGCATTCAATTACAATAACAAAACAGTTCTTTTTGATATCAGCAAAAATCCATGAAGATTTGGCCTTCAAAAACTCAGCGTAAGCTTTCACTTTTACTTGTCAAATTAGAGCAGAATAGAGTGAAATCTCTTAATTAAAGATTATATCAATTTTTGTACATACAGAATTAGCAAAACAAGCCAGTGACTAAATTTTCTTTTCCCACTATTTCCTTAACAAGCAGCATGGCTGGTTAATTTGGTTGAAGTTGAAGGGCAAAAGCTATCTCTGGAAGTAAGAGTGACATTTTTAATATTCATCACACCAGGCTGTTGGATTGTGAGTGTCCCTGCGTGTGCCATAATTTATTTGAAAAATTATTGTAAGGTTCTGCACTGTTTTACAGTATTTTAGTCAGAAAACATGTGCAGTTAAAGTATTCATGATTAATTACCACTCATTCTCAGTTTCTACATATGCTTAATTGTAACACTGAAAAATAATTTAATTGTGTTAGGGTGTGTGGTGCAGGGTTGTAAGTCTCATCGGAAGTAATGTACTCCTGAAGCCGTAAAAAGCCAGTTACTGTAGGTTCTCATGTTGATTATGTTCATGGGGATTATTATCAGCATTTTTATTGGATTTTACACAAATGAAGTCATATATAAAATATATAACAAGTCACACCATAGCACTTGGTCATAAGGTGTTGATTATTTTTTTGTAACAGCAGCTTTTACACGCTCTCATTCAAATCAAATATAGATTAAAAAAGTCTGTTGGAGTTAAGGGAACATCCCTCTTCTGGTTTAAATCTTATTTGACTAATGGTTACAAGTTTGTTGATGTAAATGGTGACTCCTCTCCACACAGTAAGGAACACTTTGGTGTTCCGCAAGGTTCTATGCTAGGTCCGCTGCTTTTTTCCTTATATATGCTCCCACCGGGTAACATTATTCGTAAGCATGGTATTAGCTTTCACTGCTATGCTGATGACACACAACTGTCTTACAGCAAATCCAGAAAAACACCAGCTTAAAAAAATTGAGGACTGTGTAAAGGATATTAGAGAATGGATGTTTACTAATTTCCTGCTACTTAATTCTGAGAAGAGAGAAGTACTTGTATTAGGACCGCATTCAGCTAGAAGCAAGTTTCCTGATTACACAGTAACTCTGGATGGCCTTTCTGTACTACCGTGTGCCGAAGTAAAATACCTCGGTTTGATCATTGACTCCAGTCTCTCTTTTGAAGCTCATGTAGACAATATTACCAGGATGGCCTTCTTTCATCTGAGAAATATTGCTAAGGTAAGAAATATAATGTCACTGCACGATGCAGAAAAACTAGTTCATGCTTTTGTCTCATCTAGATTAGATTATTGTAATGCCTTACAGTCTAGATGTTCCAGTAGGTGCATAAACACGCTCCAGTTAATCCAGAATGCAGCAGTGAGAGTCCTTAATAGAACCAGAAGATTTAACCACATGACTCCTATCTTATCTACACAGCACTGGCTCCCAATCCAATTTTGCATTGATTATAAAATATTACTGTTGACCTATAAAGGACTTTTATAATCTGCCACGCCTACTTAGATCCAAAATACAGATTCTCCCACAATCAGTCTCCATCCGGTTCCCCCTTAGACGGGCCGTGGCATTGTGGAGGAAAACCAGGAAGTAGCCTGTGGCGTTCAAGTTCTCTGACATGCACAACTATTGGGAGTGCTCAGGACAGGTGCGCTGCACACACGCTCTGTGCGTGCAAATTCATGACAGTTTTATGTATTTTTACTTTATATTTTGTTTTATATTTTGTCATTTTATATAAATATTTGTGTGTTGTGAAACAAATTATCTGAGTTTCCATTATTTCTTATGCGGACACCCGCTTAAATATACGAGTGATTTGGATTACAAGCACGTCTCCGGAACGAATTAT
>JAQLOM010000023.1:12887233-12905671 GCA_030068315.1 Chrysichthys thysi
TTATGATGCCTTCAGTGAGTATCTACCAATGTAAATGGTCATGACAATATAGTAAACACATTGAATGAGGTGTGTCCTGTACTGTGTATGTGTATATATATATATATATATATATATATATATACATATTTACATTTTTTTAGGAAGGTTGACTCACCTAAATCTCCTCTGCTATTCTTCCCTTCTCTACTTGATGTGTTCTAGCTGACTGCCTGACCTGGCCTATTGTAAATCTTTCAGGCTTTTCTCAGCGCTAGTGTTGCTATTATGTCAGCACTTGGTGTCCTACCACCTCTGCCTGCGTTCTTTTGATAATTGTTGTTTTCATTACATCACTTGGCACTGACAGCACCTATAATAAGTTATTTATGGCACCAGAGGTGTCTACGCTGACATCTCGTGCTTGGTTTTGCAGCGCATTAGGCAGACCTCTCATCAGTGCAAAGTAAAGATGGCTGAACTGTGATTGTGGTGTGTGTGGACGCTTACTGTATGTGTCTTCATGCACCACAATTAGAAACTTGAAAGATTATCAGCTGAATCCTGCAGTGAAGACGGATACAGCAGGTATGTGTATGAGAAGAATGATTTGTGAATGAACAGGCCCAAGTGAAAGACTATATGACTATAGGTTGAGGTAATTCCATTCAATTTCAGTGATCACCATACCAAAAATAAAGAGAAACACTGCATTAGAAGACAAAATAATAATAAAATGTACAGGCTTCAGAACAGCATTTGACTCTCAGCATGTGAACTGTTTCCTCACTGCAAGCCACATGTTTACAAGCATTAAACAAAGCATTATCTTCTTTCTTTTTTTTCCAGCCACACAAACACACAAGATGCATTCTGTGTCAGGAAGGCAAATCAGCTAGCTCCTTTTCCATTTGCATGACACTAAGCCTCCAAACAATGAACCTCATCCATCTTCCCCCTCTCATTCACCCCCTCTCTCTCCTTTCAGCTTCATTCCTGAATCATTCCTGTGTTCTCCTTTCCTCGAAGAGAGCAAATATCAGTCAGTGATTCCTCAGCAGCCGCTGTCCAAATATCAGCTCTGACAGATCGAGATGGCAGCAGCTTCATCTGAGAGAGGGAGAGAAGAAAAGAGAGAGAGGAATGATGAATCACACAACACCAAGTGGCTTTGTAAAATCTATTGGCACATAAGTGAAGCATAGACCTGCCAGTTCACAGATAATTTGTCTTAATCTACACGGCGGTCAGGGGGAGAGAGGAAGAGCAATGAACTGAAAGAGAGTGAGCAGCAGTGATGGACACATCAGTGATGGACATGGCAGATATGGTTAGAACACAACAGAACTTCAGGATGGCTGTAGGAAAGAGGAGAGTGGGTGGAGAAAAAGAGAAGGATAGGTATAAAAGCTAGTGTGAAGTTAGTGATGCAGCATGGCTCTAAGAACCAGAAGCTTTTATACCTTTCTGATTTTGTACACGTGTGCGTGCCTGCGTGTGTGCGTGCGTGCATGTGTGTGTCCATCCTTGTTGCCTTTCTTGCCATTATGGTCTGAAGTTGGCTTATATGAGGGTCTGTGATGGATTGAGCTTATATAGGTTTATTTGATGGATTGAGACAAATGCAGTCCATAGTAGAACAAGCAAACATTAGTCAGCCGATGGGCCATGCCTGAACAAACCAGCCTGAAAGCTTCTGGACACACACACACACACACACACACACACACACACACACACACACACAGAGAGAGAGACTAGTCCAACTCCTCTTCATCTGCATGCTACACGTATCCTAACAGTAGCCATATTGGAAACTGGCAATTGAAGCCATGATGAGTTAGACCTAAATCGATTTTCCTTAAGTGGCTCACAGGATTTGGACCGTTGCAATTCATTCTTTGCAACAAAGCTACACAACTGTGGTTCTTTAACATGGGAAAATGTGCCTTAACTATGTCTAATTGGCAGAATGGCTTACATCCTTTTCTGCATCACTTCCTCCGGTCGGGTGTCACCTCCCTCTATATTACACTCTACACACATTCAGACAGAGGAATATTCCCTTTGCTCAGCTTTTACGGATGTTGTCATGGCCATTAGGATGATGGATAACAAGGCTGCGAAGAAAGTTCGATTATCTATGAAACTGGCTGCTTAAACACTAATCATCTGATCCCTTTGGAGCTATGTGACCCATTGGAAGCTGTTCACAACCAGTGTTTATAGTGTTTACCACAAAATGTGGGTGTGTTTGTAGGGGTAGGGGTGGTGGGTAGAGGGATGAGTGGTGTTTAACAAGCTTCTACTCAAGCAGCTACCTAAAGAATTGCTTTGAAGTCTTTTTTTTCTCGGGCAAATGTTAATTCAGTAGAGAAGTTCTTTGTGCAAGGTGTGAATAAACCTCTCTTCTCTTCTCTTCTTGTTCTTCTTTGTGTTTCTCAGCAGAGCTCATGTACACAGTGGAACTGGCCGGTGGACTGGGTGCCATTCTTCTCTTGCTTGTCTTCCTGGTCACCCTGTATAAGTGCTACAGAATTGAGCTTATGCTCTTTTATAGGAACCACTTTGGCAGTGAGGACATGGACAGCGGTAAGACAGACATGACTTAAGACCTAAGGTTTTAATATCAGGAGCAATAAAGGGTTTATATGTTTGTACAAAGTTGGGTTTTTTTTTGTTACAATATTTATTGACTGCTGTGTATGAATTTTATTGTGATAGTCACAGGTATTTCATATGAAAAGATGTACTATATAAATGCTACCATTGCTAAGAAAAAAATGTAAAGTTATTAGTTGTAGAAACCAGTTTGAGTGTAGAAAGTATAGAAACGTTACATCCTTTATTCAGTGCTGATGCTAGCATCTGTAATATGTCTTGCAGGTCTATGGCATGTCTATAAAAAAAATATGTAGGGCTACCATGAGACACTGGGGCCTTTGGGGACATGTCCTTATCACTTTTTGATAAGCCTGGTTTTAATTCCTGAGGAAAAAAAATCCTCATGTTTTATTCCTTATGTTTTGTCTTGATTTAAACCTTTAGACTACTTGTCACAAATCTTGAAGGTCTTTTCTTTTCTCCTACAATCAATGACTGTATGTCAACTGAATAGGTACAGTTTAGCATCTGGTCATGCAAGTAAGCATCAAATCACGTTTTCCACTGTCCAAAAAACTATGCAAAAATCACGCCAACTGACTACACAATGTAGTTCATGATGTAGCTCTCCATGTACTTCAGAAGATAGTTAAGCCACTGGACTGCAGTGTGGAACTTGATAAGTGCCCCTGGCCATACCTCAGCAAAATATATTAATGTATTGGAGTAAGCAAAGATTCTCATAAAATAAGGTGTCTCCTTTGTCTCCCTAGAAGGTATGAACCTTATCTAATATGAAGCATGCTGCGGTAGATTTTACTAATTTGCTAATCCTATATTGGACTAGCAAGAATTCCTGTCACTAAGATAATTGGTTATATATATTCTTACCCTTCATGCTGGCAATTTCTTTATTTATTTATTTAAAACTACAATCACACTGCTATTATGGCATATGTGCATATGAAGTGAGCTTTACAGCACATATAGTTGTCATCATAATGGCCAATTTAATCAGCCTGCATGGCAATGATCTTTACTCTCTATATAAAGGTCTATCAGTGATGTAACCATGTAACCTTTCAAAGCATTCACCATGTTACACACCATTGTTATGACTGTGGTGTCTACATTGATAAAATCTGCTGTGTTCATCAGATTTTCACATTTTTATTAGTTACAAATTACAACAACAGCAAAAACGATAACATCATATCTATCATTGAAAAGCTTTTCCAAAGCTGATGTGACAGACCTGACTATTTACAATTTGCTGTTTTAGTGAACTTTATTGAATCACACACTACCAATTATTAGGATCGTTAACTAATTTAAGTAATTAGGTCATTTAGGTCACTATTGACATCAATTGACACTATTGATGTATCCAGTTTAGCCAAATGAGGCAAAACCTTTTAATATCATAACTTCTCATACAAGTTGCTCTTTAGTAGCTGTCATTAAAGTAATTAAAGTTTTCTTTTTAAAAGGACACTGAATCTGACCTGAGAATAAATCACGCTTGTCTACCGCTTTATTAAGAACGCCTTCATGCAAGTATGCAATCAGCCAATCTTATGACAGCAGCTCAGTACATAAAATCATGCAGATACAGAGCATACAGAGCTTCAGTTCTCAGTGATAATGGCAAAATTGTTGATGGTTTGAGTATTTTAGTTGCTCTCCTGGGATTTTCACGCGCAACAGTCGTAGGGTTTACACAAAATGGTGTAAGGAACAAGAACATCCAGTGAGCAGCACTTGCTGCAGGTGGAACTCCTTGTTGACGAGAGAGGTCAGAGGAGAATCACCAGACGGCTTTGGGATGACAGGAAGGCTATGGTGATAAATCACACTTCACAAAAGTGGTGAACAGAATAGCATCTGAGTGCATAACGCATTGAACTTTATTAAAGCTGGGCTACAACTGCGAAGACCACATCTGGTTCCACTCTCCTCATCCAAGAACAGGATATGAGGCTTCAGCTGGATCAGGCTAGATTGGAATATTCAAAATCCAGAGCAAAAATAACTGCTATATAGTGTACAACTGATCATATTAGGGTTCCAAAAGTGGTGCGTCCTTCCAAAGTTAAAAGGAAGCCAGCAATATACAGTAAGAACAAGAAATGGGTTTTGATTAACACGCTTTATTTGTGCTGCCTCTCTGGCCTGTTTTAAAACACAACACATGCAGGCCTGACTCACTCGCCCCATTCCTTCATTTTATATATTTAGTCATTGTTTATTTGGTAATTAGTAATTTAATATTCAAAACATAATAGTAAATGTTTTTAAGACCAACTTGTTCCCTCATACTACAAGCATGCGATTTTAAAATTCACTTACAGCTTTCCCACATTATTTTCTTCTATGTACTCGCTGAGCTTCAGGTGCATTTGTGAGGTCAAGTAATACATCTATGGTCACAGGGCACAGATAATAAGGGAGGAATCCCACACTCTAAGTCCGTGAATGCAAATATTGCAGAATCATATAATCTACACAATTCCAATTTAAATAACGTTCTTCAAGCACAAACAAATCCAGTAGCTGTTAATATCTTGTATATGAAACCTACTGAAGTGTGATCATCAGCCTGACATGCAATGGCAGCAGTAATTTACACCATCTTTCTGGTTATTAATGTTTCATCATTTGAAAATCTTGTGAACCCTGACCTGCTACTCTTTTATTGTGGGCTCTAATGAACATATACATTTCAACTCCATGCTCTGTTTATTTCCTTCAGTCGCAGCTGAGAAATTACAAGCAGTTTATTTGATGAATTGTGTTTAGTGATGTGCCTCACACTGCCTGACATTCCATTAAACAAATTGAATGGGCCTTGAACTTTAGAACAGGACAAGAATGGCTAAATGTTTCAACAGATTTAATGCTGTCTGAATTTTTCAATTGTCATACTTTTTTTCCCAGAGGAACTAGGATAGAACTCATCTCAAAAGAAATAATACAAAATATAAACAAACAAATAAATAAATAAATAAAAATAATTTTATGTGTCTAGTACGCTACAACCATTACTAAAATTTTGAATTTATCTAATATATTTAGTATATTAATGGTATATTAATTTATCTAGTATATGTATTGCTATATATCTAGTATTACCTATTATTGTCATGGATCTGCTTCTTGCTACGAGTGTGGTGTGTTCTTGTTGATCTTTGCTGTGCACAACACTACAGCATGTAAGAAGGCAGCCCAAACTCCAGAGAACCCTCAACAGGCTGAGAAGGAGGCCTAGACTCCAGAGCACTCTCCAATGGCTGAAAGGGAAGCATCCGTTCCAGAGATCTCTCCAGTGGTTGACTGTGCGGTGCCTACACCTGAGCTTGCACCACCTCCTGGCTTCAAGGACAACACTGTCGCACCACCAACTGACTTTGCTGCTATTCCTGACCTTGAGGCTGATGCTGTTGTCCTGCCCCCCTGTCTTTGAAGAGAAATTCGTTGTCCTGCCACTCAGTTTTTAAGATGACTTCCTTGCCCCACTCCCCAGTTTTGAAGAAGCACTCTGACATGCCCGAGTTCCTGCCTGAGCCCATGCCTTAATTCGTGCCTATGCCTATACCTGTATCCATGCCTGTGACTATGTCTGTATCTATGCCCATGCCTTCATCCAAGAACCTTTGTCCAAACCTGCTTGATCCAGTCCTGGAACCTGCTCCTGATCCAGCCCCAGAGCCTGCTCCCAGTCTCATGCCAATTTTAGTCTCTATGCCTTTGCCAAAAATGATGGCCATGTCCATCAAGGTTAAAGTTCATCATGGTCATGTTCGGTGCCATGCCTGAGCCTGCAGGCCTGTGTGCTCTTGAGTGGTGAGACATTCATTTTGAGTTACGTTTATGAAAATGACAGTGGCAGCATTTTGTGGCCATTCTGCATTGCCATTTCTTTTATTCCAGGTGTGTCTATTCCAGATCTTGCATATTCCTGCCTATTCCTGGTTTTTGCTGAGCTCTGGTTTACCTGATCTTTTTCCTGTCTTCACCTGACATTGTGGTCTTTTCTCCACACTTTTCTTGCTTGATGTTTTGGGCCTTTTGCGGGATTATCTAATCCCCTGTAAATGTAATTCCCTGTAAATAAAGCCTGTTTGCTCACACATGAAGACAAAATCATCTCGCTCACATCTCACATTACATTCCTGACAATAGATTACATTATATAAGATTACAATAAACCCCATATAAGTATATTAACCCTACTTATAGACATTCTAATTTCAAGCCGAGTAGTTTGCATGTTTTATGTATTTATTTCTAGAAAGAAGCAATGTTATCTGTGAGTAGAAGAAGAAAATGTACAACATCCATTATCTTTATCTGTTAAGGGTTGTGGGGAAACTGGACCCAATCCCAGCTGCCTTTGTGCAGGTCGCCAATCTGTCACGGGGCTAACACAGAGACGAACAGCCGTTCAGTCTCACAGTCATATCTATGAGCCATTTAGAGTGAACAGTTGACCTAAGCTGCATGTCTTTGGGCTGTGGTAGAAAACCCACACAGGTAAGAGCATGGCAGGTGTGCCATGCCATGAAGGATGCCATGCTGTGGCATGCAAATAGGAATAGTCGATAAGATGACAGTCTTTTGCAGTGCAGTCATGTTTGCAATAGGAGCTAAAACTTTTTTGAAGTGATTGTCAATGTGAGGTTATTCTTAATGTCCTCTAACAGGCATTGGCATGCATCTGTGCTGAAATGGAGACGGGGGGGGGGGGGGGTGCAGAGCAAAATATTAGTCAAGAGCCAAGGGATGTGGCATATAGGAGTTCTTTATTTCTACAAAGTAGTTTTGTTTGGGTTTGTTTTGTTTTTTCCGAAGCCATGTCTATTTTTTTTTTCCTTTTTAGCCACCTTGATGATCGACGTTCTGAAGATTTCTTGCTATTAGGGTGAGAGTTGCAAGGCCGTCCCTCTCCAGGGCTTGAGAGTAATAGATGGCTCTAAGGCAGATAGGAGAAGAGGGAGCAGGATAGGGATGAAGGGGACTTAACGTGAGTGCCTTGAACTTAATTCCAGACAGCAATTGTCTCCTTTAATTGTAGCACTCCAGTGAGCCCGGGGGAGAGGGAAACAGATTTTCAATTTGCTCTCAGTTTAAGGGGATCAGTTTCAATAAGCCAGCAGGCCATGCCCACAGCTCCCAGAAGAGATGCACATATCCCAGATACACAGAAGTGATTATTCCTCTTCCAACCTCCCTCACACATATATCCCGCCCCCTCAGTGAGGCTACTAGCTGAGGAATCTGTCTGTCAATTATGTTCACTTTTCCATATTCATATTGTAAAATGTAAGAGGTCGGTAACTTTTCCAGTTAAATGAAGTTCCGATTTTGACATGACACTCAGGGTTTGATAGAATTATTGGAATTACCCGAATTACAACCTGCTGAATGGGGAAAAGTGTTCAAGTGGCACTTCCAGCTGTAATTTCTAGTGAGAACCTATTGCTTCATAACGTCTGTCTCTCCCTTTCTTTCTTTCTTTCTTTCTTTCTTTCTTTCTTTCTTTCTTTCTTTCTTTCTTTCTTTTCTTTCTTCCTTTCTTTCTTTCTTTTTTATAAACGTCAAGTGCATGTTTAATAACATCACTGGTCCTAGTAATCACTACCCCTGTTTTAGAGCCCTGTGCATATCAATAAAAGCAACAAGAGGAAACAGGAATGAGGATTAGAAGTATTTATTTTTTCACCCCATATAACCTCTGCCGAAACTTGAATGTGGACATCTGGGTATATATTTACATTTTTTTTTTAATATTTATATGCCATTACCATCAGATGATTTGCATGTTTTTCCCCTTATTTTTTTATTTAAAAAAAAAAAAAAAAACAACGAGAGCATACAGAATTAAATCATTTGAATGCATAATATGAATAATGGAACAGTTACATCTGTGCCTGTTTTTACAACCTGTGCTCAAGTCACCTTGAGGAACAAAATAAGATTTAGACTACAAAAACTTAAGGCCTCAGACCAACACCTCATACCCTAATTGAATCCACTTGATGCTATACTGAATCCTCTGATTGGCTGATATATTTTGTTTATATTTTGTTATGATAGTAAGCATTCATCTGGATTTGCAGAAAGCTAGAAAATGTAACATCAGCTGTGAGAGCGAGATGATACAGAGGACTATACCAATACAGTGGTGAAGTGTACAATGTGATAAATGTCAAGACCTGCAATAACACTTATCAGAAAATGACCGTTCCTGTGCGCAATGTGAAATTTGAAGCATATTTATATTTCAAATTGATTAATTGGTCAGAAAGTGTTGATTGTTTGAGAACTGAGTCTAATTCTTTGTATACACAAATCTCTGACCCAAAATTCATTTTTTGGATCAATCTAATCTAATTAAAAATCACCTTCTTGGTTGTCAATGGCTAAACAAACAAACAAACAAACAAACATGCAAAGCCCGTTTCTGCTAGTAATGTTCCAAATTCCAAAATACATTTTTTATTTTATTTTAATATTTTATTTTAATAATAAGCGAAGTAGCAAGAAAGAAAAGAAAGATGTCAATAGGTTTTGGAGTATTATTTAATGACTAGAACACATCATGAAATAAAAGTTACTTTTTATACACAAGTGAATGAGTACACAAAATCCTTTAGTCATTCCTTTGCTTCTTATGAAAAGACATTACTGTCAGGGAAGAGGTAATTGGATCTAATACAAGTGTGCCTCATTCCTCAGGGTTTATTGCAAAAACCTGATGGATACTGGCCATGTTGGAGGCCAAAAATGCTGCTTTGGGTTTTTTTTTTTTGTTTTTTTTTGTCATCCTCAAAACATAAGGGCAGAGAATGGTATTATAAAACTGGAATATGTAGTACATAATCTTGTAAAGCAGTTTCCCTAATGAGTGGAGCATGTCAATGCACATTCAAAAGGTCGTTAGAATTATTGAAAAAGACTAGCAGACTGCTTCAGTGAAATGCTAATGTAATATACTGTGAAGGACGTCTAGTCAGGAACAGAAAGGTGATATTATTGGTGTAACACAAACACTTTCCAATTTGTCTGCATACATTATTAGTGAGAGTAGGATTTTTAGGTAAGTGCATTGCTAAAGTTGTGCATGCATAGTGTTTTTATATTCATTGCAACACTTGGGGAGATGTTATTCATTTTCATGTCCTTCAGGTGTGTAAATATAGTTCAAAGTAATAAAACTGATAAAACATTAAAATCAAGATTATAACGGATGTAAGCTAAGGGTCTTTTCAGAATTGGCAACTTAAGACATGTAATGTCTACATATAGGCAAGGAAAGTTATCAGTATTCAGAATAGTCTGGGCTTAACTTTCCTTAGCAGTCTATTTACATTGTTGAAATTAGGTTCATGCAGTTCATGCCTGCCTGCATTTTTCTTTTTTATCTTGTGTAGACCTTTCAGAGTTTTATTTTATTCCGATTATTCAGAAAGGTCAATTGATTTCTGGGTTAACAAACCATCGATAGAGAACATGGTCAACAACATGGTAAGAACAAGTCTCTCAACTTAGTGGCTAAGGCTTGAGGTTAATGATCACGAGGACAAGAGTTCAAAGCCCACATCAACTGTATCATGGCTGACCCTGTAGCGTGACCCCAGCTACCCAACAAGCTTAGATACCACAGAAAGAAATATCACTGCATGTGACAAATAAAGGCTTAAATATGTAATGGTATCACAATTTTAAATTCAGACATTGTATACTTTTACTAAATATGGCATGTTCTCTGAAGATGAGTGCAATAGGTACAGGTAGAGATGGCACCTATCCATAACCCGAATCTGTATCAGGACGATACAGATACAAATTTGTGAATCAGACATCAAAGTAAGAAAAATATTCATTTGATCTGATTCTATAACATAAAAAATACTGTACAAGTATGGAAAAGGTGGAAATCCAACACCCACTCTTGTCAGAGTTGTTATATTAGATTATTATATTATTGACTAATCACTTGAATGAGGTTTAATCCAAACCTCAGTAACTCAGAAACCATAATGTCAACATGGCCCTAAAATGTTCTGTCTGTGGAAACTTCAGGAATAAAAGCTTCATGGTGCCATTAAATAGCCAGAATCTTATTACACCGATTTAAATAATGAACCTAATATTCAACTAGTTGGATTATGTTTGCAGGGGGTCTGTGAAATTTATTATTCACCCCTGGCTTCAAAAGGTTTCAAAAGGAGAACCCCTACTATAGATGGTTTGGTGACTGCAGAGTATCTAAAATGGTGTAACTAAAAAAAAGTGTTACTATACCAGGAGATAAAAAAATACAGACTGATGAAACAGATTACATTTGTAGTCTAATGTAGCCTAATAAATCAAGTTTGAGAATTATGGATAGTTCTGATAATGTTCTCACTGAGACACTGTTTAGCACCAGCAGTGCCAGAAATTGTGAAAACACCTCCATGTGGTCTCAACTGTCTGCTTAAAGTCTGTGAATTGGCTCAGCTCTGTATCTTGTGCCACCTGCTTTCTTTGCCTTTGCTTTGCACCATAGCTGTCTACACTAAGAGGCCACATAAATATCTCACATAAATGTCCTGCATAAATACTATTGTGGATGCAGTAAAGCTGCAGGCCGGCACAGTGAGACTGTGTGTGGGTAGCTGAAGGGGAGAGGTGCTGTGTGTGTGTGTGTGTGTGTGTGTGTGTGTGTGTGTGTGTGTGTGTGTGTGTGTGTCTCTGTGTGTGTGTGAGTCTGTGTGTGTGTGTGTGTGTGTGTGTGTGTGTGTGTGTGTGTGTGTGTGTGTGTGTGTGTGTGTGTGTATACGTGTGCTGTGCTCAGCCTTTGGATCACAGCATCCTGGAACACTTTGGCCCAATGACAAGAAGAGCTAACAGGAAAGCATGATCGATTATTCCTCCTCCAAATCACAGACTTTTCTTGTGCTTTTCTTACTTGCTTTGTTTTGACTTTTGTATCTTCTTTCACTCATCCCCCCCCCCCACACACACACACACAGATGCATGATTCATCTGTACTTAAATAGTGATGAGCTGATGATCTGCCTACCTCTCCTCCTAAAGGATGGCCCACTCTCATTGCACAGTAGATTATCTACATGCATATTATGGACTGGAGGTGTTTATTTGTGGCTATTCCCAATACGAGGTCAAATGCGATTACGCATAACCCATAACCTGACTTGAGCCTACACTAGCATCAATAGAATCATGAACCAGAGTCAAGAAGTAATCTGTTCTCTCAGTCAGAGGGAAATGAAGTAGCTGGTGGGAAAAGAAATACTGAGATAGAAATAAAGATAAAGATGTGCTGAAAAGTGTGATTCAGAAGCAACTGCTAGGAGAATGGTAAAGAAATGATGGACGAGTGAAAGAGAGTGATGGGTCTGTCTGTAATCTGAAATGAGCCATCACGGCAGCATATGGGATGCACCTGCCATGTGCCGTCTGCCTCCACACTTCAGTACAACTGCCGACGACAGAAATGTGTGGCAGAATGTGGCAGTAAACTCACAAGAGGCTTTTAAAAGTTGGGGCTCTCGTAATAAAATCTGATTTTTTTTTTTTTTAAAACACTGGCTTACACCACTTACAGCAGTTTCATATCTGTGTTAGCAGGGACTCTACAGGTAGATCTCACTGTTACACCTTCATATAAGGCAACAGTTTATAAATAAATAGACACAGCTTGCTGGGGTTTGTCTGATTCTTTTTGTTTATTATTTTTTTAATATTCATTTAAATGTTCTTTAATCAACCTGCTTGTTACATGCATTCAGATTCTTTGTACGCCGACATCTAAAACTTACATTTGATGGCAAAATGTAAAACATCCTCATACTTGCTTTTCATTTTGAACATTTTCATTATGCCCTTGCACTATTTATCATCTTCTTTTTTAACTAACATGTGCGACCTATCTTCATCCATCTTACCTCCTAAGTGAGCTCAAGTTTTACTTTAATCATAATGAAAGCTAGTACAGTGCACTTAAAGAAAGATTGCTCGCCCTCCTTTTTTCTCCTCCCTCTCCGTCATCCCTCGCTCACGGCACCCTTCCAGTCAAAGGAGCGATGAGCGATAGGACTCGATTAGCCTTTCCGAGGGATAATTATGAGCAAAAAAAGGTGGAAGCAAAGACTTTGAAAGATAATGAATAAGAGGGAAAGAGTCTGGAATGAACATCAACAGAGGGTTAGAAAGACGGAGTGGGATGTAAAGGGAGAGAAAGCAGCAGGGAGAGAGGGGGAGAACAGATATGGATGTTAGGATCATAAAGAGACCAAGAATGGGGATATGGAAGGAAGGGAAATAGATTGGGTTGTGCGGTGAGGCATTAGGAAGAAAGATAGAGGGGCCAGGAGACACATTGGGCTACAATCAGAGTGGAAAGTGTCAGCGAGAGAGAGACTGAGGGAGGGAGAGTGGGAGAGAGAGATGCTCTTGAGGGACCATTCTGAGATAAGTGCTTCAAAGGGCACATTAGTGTTCCAGAGAGTTTATTTATTGGGCAGACAAGCTCCAACTTAAATTGAGTCAACCTACATTATCTTGATTAGTTATTTATTTGGATTAATTGACTGCGTGTATTTGTTTTAAATACATGATAGCCAGTAGGGAGATTTAGCTCATGCCAAAAATAAATAAATAAATAAATACATAAATAAATAAATAAGTAAGTAAGTAAGTAAGTAAAAAAAAATCATTTCCGAGAGAGCAGTTTCTACTGCATTTCATACCCCTCATCTGTCAGATGGGTAACTCCACTGCCACCACACATTTGATTTGCCTTAGCATTTACACAGAGGTGTTCAATCTCGCTGTTTACACTAAAGCCAATCATTTACCCAGCACTACCACTGTGCAAAAAAAAAAATGATCACCTGGTTATCCACAGAATTAGAAATAAATGCAAAATCAGGAATAAGAACCACAGAACATGAATACAACAGAAACCCTTCCAACTCGTACACTACAGCCAGCTTTTCCTAGGGACCGTCTTTCACTGCCTTACCACCCAAACCACAAATTTCTGGCTGCAAAGAATCACTTATTGTGAAGCATTTTATCAGAGAGCACCACAATCTGGCAGCTATAAGTGTAGCCAGCCCCCACATATTGTTTCAACATTCTGTATATATGTAGGCTGTCAAAGCTCTAAAGAGAAAGTTTGAAAAAGAATCTAACTTTCTTGACTTTTTTTTTTCCCCAACCCATGGACATGTATCAGCTCCTCCACCCACACTTGAGAGGAGGACTGGACCGTTCACTAGTCTACTGGGATTACATACTTGACTTGCTTATATGTGGGCTGTATTTACACAAAGTCAAGTTTCCACACACACCATCAACCTAAGAGTCAGAAATAGTTTTAATAATCGTGCATATGCTTGCATCAAATAGCATCTGTTCTATACCGACTGTCTCCTAACAACTTCGCAGAAACATCAAGCAGTAAAGTGTTCTCAGTGTTTGCACAGAGCAAATTCTTGATGTGCTAAAAAGTATGTCGACCAGGATCATCATCAAACAAAAAAGAACAAACCTCACACTCTTAGCCCTTTTCTAGAATAAATAAGAAGGTGGTGTCAGTTAAAGTGCAGCATATTATGCAGTGAGCAGATTTCTCCTGGGGAATGTTCTACATTTGAATACCTTGGACTGCATCCCAAGGGTGACCAATCTGTTCTTAAATACATCAAACAGTTTCTAGATGAGTTTAGTCAATTGCTTTCTGTGATTCTAAGCAACCGGAGCTGTGTCTTAAAACAGATTTAAATATGCATACTCATGCCCGAGCCTTAGAACTCTACACTTTGCAAACTTCTGCACCTCTTGATGCATCAAATAGCATCATATAGTACTATGGCTTAGGTGGCATTCATTTTTATTACACAGCAGTGTTAATAAATCCTTAATTCTGATCAATCATATTTTTTTCTGTAACAAAACAAGCTGCTTTCTTTCCTCATCAACTTTTACTCTTGAGAGGAAAGCTCAGAACTTGTTCCGCAGACATTCAAAACATTAAATGTCATTTTAAAAGGATGAAAAATAGTATGACATGCCATCTTTCAAAAAATAAAAAAAAATGAAATGAATGAAACACTTCAGGGCATCACCCCGTGATGTTTATTTTCATATAACGGCACACACCATTGTGCTTTATTGCTGATTATTTGGTTATCTACGTATACATTTTTCTTTATTTATTTCCTTTAATACATGCATTACTTTAAACTTATTGTATGTGATTTAACAGTGCTTTCGTAAGAAAAAAAGTAGATACCAAATTGATGCCCTTGGAAGAATATAACTACTTCTGAAAAAAACTTTCTGCAGAAAAAAACAGGAAGGCAAGAAATGGACAAAAAAAGTATTCACTATTCACACTATTCATTAAAGCGTTTGAATGTCAAGGTGGGTACTTCTCAACCTTGATTTTCAGTCCCTGTACATACTGTATATTAATGAATGCCTCCTCTGACATCTCATCTGAATTTCTGCAAACTGATACATCTCCTCTATGTGCAGTTACTGTTCATTACATGTTACATTACATTACTGGCATTTGGCAGACGCCCTTATCCAGAGCGACTTGCATTTTTATCTCATTTATACAACTGAGCATTTAAGGTTAAAAGCCTTGCTCGAGGGTTGAGCAGTGGCAGCTTGGCAGTGCTTGGATTTGAACTCCTGACCATCCGATCAGTAGCCCAATGTCTTCAACCCCTGAGCTACCCCCTTGCCCCCCTGCTCAGTTGCTTATCTTTTGCATTTTTCAAAATAAGTGTCAAAACATTTGATGTAGTTTTGTCTAGTATGATTCGTATCATCTCAACACAGAAACATTTTAGCATGGTACCTGTCTTGCTTGTACACCTTACTATTATTTAAGTGTTCCATATCTTGTGGATTCCCTCATGGTGTCATTCTGAGCTTGAACAAAAATGCTTTTACGATTCGATGTATTAATAGAGCTGAATTGAATTCCTCCCATCTGTACACAGACGACCTACTGCTGTTTATCAGCTCTGTGTTTGACTGAACAGATTACATCAGTATTGTGAAAAGTTAAATGTTTGTGCGTAATTCAAATTGAGATCCTTGTTTGCATTAAAAAGATATATTTTTTATCTTTTTTTTTTTTTTAAAGATTTGCTTATACCTCAATCTATCACAATAAACTGGAAGTCAGTTCTGCTTTATGAACCACAAGATGCAACACACAGATTAGATCATTGTAATGGATTTTTTGTTTTGTTTTGTTTTGTTTTTTGTTTTTTTAACCAGACATCTAGTACATCTCCTACTAGAATCACATTACTGTACACGTGTTTATTTCCTATACCATTGCCTGTATGGTTATAGCTTACTTATTATTTCATGTAAGAAATCAAACATGGCATGTTATGTTTGAGGACAAAGGTGATTATTTCTGTCAGGTCAATTGCCGAATTGGAACTACCACACAATATTTAAGGACGTATCCACATAATCTCAGTGCACATGAACCTGAACTTTGACGAGCTTTGATTTCTGTTCCCACTTTGTGAGTTTGCATTTTGCTGGTATTGGTGTTTGCTCCTCACTTGGCCTTTTGCCTGTTTATTGGACTACATTTTCGAATATTGTCTTGGATTGATTTGTTTGCCAAGCTCATTAATAAAACTTGCATTTGCGTCTGCCAGCAATTTGCCAATGCTGCAACAACATATAATATATTTCATCTCTTTATAGTTAGTTATGTTGTGGATGTTGTGGAATGTGCTTTACCACTGTGACTAAGCCTTAACACTGAAGTCTTCATTTATATCTTCAAAATAAGGACCATTCCGATCAGTCAGGCAACTAAAAACATCTCGGAATTAACAAGAGAGCCCATTCAAACTGTTCAGTCATGTTGGCTAAAACATGTGACATGAAATAAACTGCTAAGAAAAAGCTAAAATGCTTTAGGAATGCACAAAAAGGGTATCATCAACTGAGAAAGGTTAACAGCAGTATTGATGTTGAGTGATATCTTAATTATCAGATTTTCTGTGTGTTGCAAATGACTGGATTCACCCAAGCACTGGAGCAGTTTAATAGATTTAATGTCTGTTAAAGGAATGGAAGGTAAACTTTTGTTTACCTTCCTTCCGAACATAACATTTGAGCTTTCAATATGGTGTTTGACAGCATTCACAATGTCTCACTGTGGTGTTGTTCGGAAGTTCCTAAAAGGCCTGGAAATCTAATGCAACCAGGGGAAATCAAAACATGGTTAATCTCTCTTAATTATGTGGGTGTCTTAATTAATAGGTTAGCCAATTTTGCTGTATCTACCGAGAGATTAAACAATAGCGAAAGAATCCTGACCAAAATTTATTAATGAGAACAGCCTTGCTAAATTACTTTCAGAGATTAAGTACACCACGCACGATAGTTCTATTAAATGAAATGAAGTTCAATTTTCCCACATCTGAAGTCATTTCTGCGGGCCCGTAAGGCGCTTCAGGTTTCCTTTTTTGGAATCTTCTTAGATTTATAAAGAGACAAGGCTGAACCTCATCACTCACCCATTTTCCCATATTTGCCTCACTTCTCTGACTGCATCACAATTTAGCTGGATTTTCTCTCCAGCTCTAAATAACACTCTGATCAATAACGGGCCGTTTGTAATTGTTTAGATTAGACATGCATTTCTTATGTCTTTATCCACTTGCATTAAAGAAGAATAGCAGTATGAATCGAAGATGTTCAGTCAAAGCCTTAGAAACCAGCAGCCGCAGTTCATTAGACATTACAGCCAGAGTCGTAGATGTAAAAATAGCTAATTATTCAGGGCTTTATTCTCTCCATGAGCTACTGTTTATTCACGGCTAAATGAAAAAGGTCTAAGAGGAGGAGGAAAGCAGCTTTTCCACTTTTGCAAGACATATTCAGCATGTTACATCCTGCCACAGACAGAGAGTGTGTCAAATTCGATAAAACCCCCATCATGTCTCTGCTGGGGGCTAATTTTAGATGAGGGCGTTCAAACAGCCTTGCCACTATGGGTTAGCTCACAAACCACACATATCCACAGGTTGCCTTGGCAGTAAGTGGACGGTCATTTGGAAAAGGTCTGAGATCGATGGCCCACGCTGTTCTCGCTCGATGAGCATTAGCCTCCTTTTGTGAGCGAGAGATGCTCACTCCCAGATTTGTTGATTACTTTGTTGTGGTAAATCAGCCCAGTGGAGGTGCCCTGAGCTGTGAAAATCTAATACGTCTTGCTAATACAAAAAAAAAGGTGTTCTGCCAACCTCTTTGATTACTTTGCGATTTCCCAGGGCTGCTAACGCCCTGCGTACAATTTAGTCACAAATCGAACGCAGACCACTTATGTAACTTATACTGCATGTCTAAAATGATCTATTTCTTTTAGATTATCCAAACATGAAAAATGAACGAGCATCATGTAAAGTGTTTTCTTTTAGAGAAAATAAGCCAGGGTCACCCACTAAATATTTCCGACAGTACACTCATTAAAACTGCGTTTTCGGTGTGTTTTGCAGAAAACAAGGACTATGATGCGTATTTGTCTTACACTAAAGTGGAACCAGAACAGTGGAGCCAAGAGACCAGAGAGGAGGAACGTTTTGCCCTGGAGATTCTTCCTGAAGTTCTGGAGAAACATTACGGGTATAAACTCTTCATCCCAGACAGGGATTTGATCCCTACTGGAAGTAAGTTCAGCTGGACAAACATGATATTCTGTGTACATTTCTGAGTGTGTCTGAGTGTGTGTGTGTGTGTGTGTGTGTGTGTGTGTGTGTGTGTGTGTGTGTGTGTGTGTGTGTGTGTGTG
>JAQLOM010000023.1:12954005-12964382 GCA_030068315.1 Chrysichthys thysi
ATCAAAACAAGAAACAACAAGACGATTTCAGAAAAATGCTGCAAGTTTCCCACGGTATCCGGCCTCTGGGACGAAAGGCCAGTTTACTAAAATGGCGCCCATAGTGTCGAACCTCCGTACCTCCTGATTATCAGCGTGTTTTCCGGCCAGTAATCCATCTTGCGCGTAGCGCTTTAGAATCTTTGGTTCAAACTAATAATTGCATTGTTATTAACCTGTGCCTGTTTTCATTATTAAGAGGTCCCTCATTTAAGCCTTTTATCCAACATCATCTGATCATTACTGTAACTGTTCAGAGATTTTCTAAAAGCTATTCAGACTTTCCTCACCATTAGCTAATTGCAAGCATAATTTAAATGTTTCTGAAAGACTGAGATCTGCGCTCAGGACCCTCATTACAGCTGCATAAGTAGCTGTGACCATGTTGCCTTGATGAGGATGATCTTTAGAAATGTCTGATCTGTGACTGCTGCGTGCTGAGACTTTTGTGTTGCATGTCTCATATGAATTTCCTTTATGAATTTCCAGTTGATCCATGTCTGAAACATTCCCCCTGCAGGCTTGCTCGGAGCACTGAAATACATGCTTTTTTTTCTCAGACTTCTCAATGCCAATTGGTGGGATATGATGCATTTCCTCTGATGTCTGAAGTGTCTTCCTCAAAGCTATCACAAAGCATGAAGAAGAGAAGAAAATTAATTTAATGAAATGTCAGATGCAAGCTGTTTCTGTACTTGATATACGCGAAAGCTGGCTGGACAAATCACTTGGGTGCTATATATATATACATATATATAATATTCCTTCTCTCTCTCTCAACTTTTGGCACTCTCTTTCGCCAATAAATCTGCATCCTGTCACCTGTAATAAAACCCATTTGTAGAGCACAGGATGTGAATAAGGAAGGACAAGGTCAGGGTCAGTTTACTGGTGAAGGGAAGAGAGAGCAGGACAGCACTGTGCAAGACATTCATTTTCTTTTCACACACACACTCACACACACACACACAGAGACACAAACACAATTCCTTCTCTTTCATGCATGTATAGACATAAAAACTGGGTTGCGACAGTAATCAGAAGGAGACTTTTGATTGCTCTCCCTGAAGAAATGTGCTTTCACAAAGACACAGCCTTGAGCATACAGTGCAGTGGACAGAATCAACTGTAAAAAATATATACTTTCAAAGGTTTCAAATGTTTTCCATTTCAGCTGTGTGTATTCAAAGCAGTCAATATGATAAATTGAGAGAGAATGAAGTAAAGAGAGAGAGAATCAGAGTGGGATATGTGAGTGGATAGAAACATTCATAATTGGAAGAAAGAAGGAAAAGAAAGGAAAAAGTGGCCTTCATTTTGATTTGAGGTGTTCTGACCTTGCTCTTATCCTAGATTAATGTTGTCTTCTGTCTGGGAAATTGCTTTATGAACCAATAAAAGACACTTATTTATTCCACAGTATCTTGTCTGTCAGGCTGCACTCAAAGCAGAAATTTGTTCCCACTGACTTGCTTGCTTCTCTTTATAAGTCAATGTGTGAGCACAAAGGTCCAACCATGAGTTCAAAAGCAGGACTGCAAAACAAGTGCTTAATGTGTTAAAACTGTTAAAGGGAAATCTACAACTGTTATGTCAAAATATTTTTATTAGTACTTTAATCAGTAATAGGGAGATTGGGATAATATATATTCAAGGAGCACTTTTTATTAGGAACACCAAGTATAAGTATTCGGAACTGTCACAGACGCACAACCTGCATACACCCACAAACTCCAATTCCCATGAGCACCTGCACCAAAGAAACATGGCTGACTGTTTCCCACGCTCCTGGACACCTGACTTCTGATTAGGTGCAGGTGCAGCTCATTACCAAACACCCAAAGACTTTATATTGTCTCAGCATCCCTTGGTCTAGTTGTGAAGCATTAGTTGGCCTTATTTTGGGCTTAGTGCCAAGCCTTTGTTATGCGTGAATTATATTCCGTGTATGACCCTGTTTGTTTCTGTTTTCCCTCTTGTTATTCTGTCCCAGATGTCCTGTTTGCCTTGCTGGTTTATGAACTTTGCCTGTTTACTGGATTTTTCCTCTGTGTCATCTTTGTTGACCCGTTTGCCTGATCAGAGTATCCTGTTCTGTTTGACCACATCTTTGCCTCACAATTCTGCACCTCTGGTTGGTGTTTTATTAAAACAGTGTAATCTACACATGCATCCCTCTTCCCTCCTGTTTCTGATGGAACTGATTCACCTCAACATGGAAGCAGTGGATCATATGATCATGCTGACCTCACTCACCACCCAGGGCCGGCTATTAGGCGACCAGGAGTGGTATTGACAAGCTCTCAGTACACAAGAGAGCCAACTCCCAGTAAGGCCCACGCAACCTCAGCCTACAGCTGTGCAGCATGCTGCAGCTTCCTCATTCATCGCCCACCCTGACAAGTTCATGGAAGACCCAGCCTTATGCTATGGCTTTCTCCTGCAATGTCAGCTGTATTTCACTGCGACCATCACAAGATTATGAGCCCAACTTATCAGTCTGTTCATGAGAAAGGCTCTTACCTGGGTGACCGCAGTATGGGAAAGAAGTGGTGATTCTTCTTGGTCATACGAATGTTTTGTATCCCTATTTAAGAGTTTTTGATCATGCCCCAGAAGGAAAGGAGGTGAGCAAGACACTACTGGTTGTCAGACAAGGGAAGCGCAGTATGGTGGAGTACACGCTGGATTTCCACACGTTGGCAGCCGAGAGCAGGTGGAGTGAGGCAGTGCTGAAGGCCGTCTTCCACCAGGGTCTCAACCAGGAAGTGCATAAGGCGATCACCTGTTGGGACAACAAGGGCTCTGTCATAGCCCTCGCCATCTAACTGCACACAATCTGCTCTGTCTTCCATGCCTGAACCTGATTCCATGTAGTTGGGAAACATGTGCCTCAGTGTCAAGGCACGAGAAGGAAGGCGCAGAGAGAAATCGTGCTTCTACTAGTGCAGTGCTGGGCATTGCATATCTCAGTGCCCATCTTGGCATGCCGACCCTGGGCTTGCAGTAAAACCCCAGCCTACCCTGGTGAGTACCACATCTTATGTTTCCAGACATCCTGGAACAGCCCACCATGGAAGAATATGTGCATGTAGCTCTACAACAAGGATATATCAAGCTGTCTACATTGCCTGCTTCTGCTGGGTTCTTTTTTGTGGAGAAAAAGCATAGAGGTCTCAGACCATGCATCGATAACCGAGGCCTCACTTGTGTCACAGTCAAGTATCCACAGCCACTACCATTAGTGCCTGCAGCTCTGGAACACCTAAGAAAGGCCTGTGTTTTTCTAAACTTGACCTACGCAGCACATACACCTGATGTTCATAAGAGATGGAGACGAACGGAAGACCGCATTCAGCACAACAACTGGTAACTACCAGTACCAGGTCATGCCCTTTGGACTAGCCTGCACTCCATCAGTTTTTCAATGCCTAATTAATGATGTGCTACGTGAAATACTGGGGAAATATGTCACTGCCTACATTGAAGACATACTTGCAACCCTACAACAAACACATCAAGCATGTCAGGAGTGTTCTGTCCAAGCTCATGGAAAATCAGCTCATACAGTTGGGAAGTGTGAATTTCATGTTAACACAGTTAAGTTGCTGGGATATGTTATCAGTCAAGGAGGCATAGGAATGGAAGAATCGAACGTGAAAGTAGTGAGAGAATGGCTGAGGCCCAGAACAGTGAAGGAAATGCAATGCTTCTAGGGGTTTGTCAACTTTTACAGAAAATTCATCCAAAACTTTAGCATCGCAGGTCCTCATTACTAAAGAAAGGTTATAGGTCACTGTCATGGAACCCGGAGGCAGACAATGCTTTTATCAAGCTGAAAACCATGTTCACCACCGCTCCTGTCTTAAGGCATCCAGAACTAGAAAAACCCTTCACTGTAGAGGTCAATGCTTCCTATACAGTAGTAGGGGCTATTCCATCTCAGGAGTTTGGGGAAAAGCCCAAGTTACACCCCATTTTTTGGTACACATTATTTCCCTGGAAATTATCCTCAGCCAAAAGAAATTATGATGTAGGAGATCAAGAAACTGGCATTGGAGGAGTCAAGACACTGGTTGGAGGGAGCCACACACCCTGTGGTTGTCTTAATGGATCATCAAATATCCTTGAGTTAGAACCGTATATCTACATACAGCTTGGAGATTGAAACCAAGACAAGCATGTTGGGCACACACTTCAAGTTCACAGTTTCTTATTGCCTGGGATCCAAGAACACCAAAGCGGACTTTCTTTCAAGAATCTACTCCTCAAACAAGCAAGACTATGAACCCACAACTATCCTGCCTCAAACATGCTTGGTCAGTGACATCAAATGGGATCCTGACCGAGAGATCGGCAATGCACTTCCACAACACCCACCCAAGGATTGTCCTCCTGGCCTTACTTTTGTTCCATCACACATCAGGTGTAAACTAATCATGTGGGCTCCCACGGCCCTGGCTTCAATGCACAATGGAACTCCTCAGTGGTAAATATCGGTGGCCACGAATGAGAACTCAGGTTCAGAAATTTGTCACCTCCGGTTCATCATGAAACAAGGCCGATGCTACCTGCATTTCCTGCAGGTAAACTCATGTCACTGCCTATACCACAACGTCCCTTGTCCCACATTGCTGTCAATTTCATCACTGATCTCCCAGAATCTAAAGGTATGATGACCATATTGGCGATAGCCGATCGATTCTCAAAATCACTTAGACTAGTTCCCCATTGCGTTTGAACTAGCACAGATACTATTTACCAGGTGTTCAGACACTATGGCATTCCTGAGGTTATAGTGAGTGATCGTGGTCCACAATTCACATCACGAGTCAGGGCCATGTTTACATTACATTACTGTCATTTGGCAGACGCCCTTATCCAGAGCAACTTACATTTTATCTCATTTATACAACTGAGCATTTTGAGGTTAAGGGCCTTGCTCAAGGGCCTAACAGTGGTAGCTTGGCGGTGCTTGGATTTGAATTCCTGACCTTATGGTCAGTAGTCCAATGTCTTAGCCCCCTGAGCTGCCCCCTGAGCTACCCCTGCGTTTATGGAAAAGCTAAGAGTCACAGTGAGTCTGACCTCAGGTTATCACCATCAATCTATTAGGCAAGTGGGGCCATACCTCCTGACATTCTGTTCACAAAATCTGGCTGACTGGGCCCATTATCTCCCCTGGGTAAAATATGCTCAAAACTCAGTATGTAATTCAGCCATACACTGAACCCCATTCCAGTGCGTCCTAGGATACAAACCTTTGCTTTTCCTTTGGAACTCAGCCCTCACAGACTCTTCTACTGCAGATGACTAGTTCCAGAGGAGGGAACAGGTATGGGAGAGCACACATCAACAACTTCTTGAACTGGTTCCATTCTGGAACTTAACTTGATGGATGGTTCCAGCTATCAAACCAACCTTTATTAATGCAGGGTGTTGCAAAATACACAGTGGATTTTAATGGAAGTAGCAGTAGTGGCAGATCAAAATCAACTTTAAGTCAAAATTAATTTTATTGTCATTCAGACCATACCACGAGTGCACAGCTGAATGAAATTGCATTTATCCAGGCTTAATGTGCAAGCATAAAGGCAAGTGCACATAACACAACAACAAATGAACAAAACAGACAGCACCAACAAACAATAATATAGACCTATAGACAAACTAAGATAGGAAATATTGCACATTATTTTCAGTGTTGCATTATTGCTCAGTATAACATGTAAAACTTTACACAGGTTAATAGTGGTAAAATGCTCAAGTGATGAGAAACATTGGTTTATAGCACAGAGAATGTGGGATGTGTGTATGGGGGGGCTCCTTGTCACCTTACAGAGCTCCACCTTGAAACTTGATACCTGTTCTATGGTTTGGTTTTGGGATTACCTTGAGGGATTGTTTTGTGAATGTGATATGTTACTGCTTGTTTTGAACTGGGCCTGTATGTTGACTGCGAGTACATGTATTGGTTTTAGGAAGTTAGGGCAGTACCCTGTCTTTGCTTTTCTTTTCTTTCATGAGGTAAGTTAGCTGTGTTATACCCAGTGGTTTCTGTTTGTTATTTTGGCCGGGGCCTGCCCTTATGGGGTGCCGTTTATAAAAACAGTTAATCAGTTTTCTACGTGTCAGATTTTCCAGCATTTAACACTTTTCGCACAATTTTCACACATTTAGAGATAAATGCGTTCAAAAGACAGTGTTGTTAAATCTACATGATAAATCTAAGTCTAAATGTTAAATCTAAATGTTAAATATAAATCTAAATGTTAAATCTAAATCTAAATGTTGCACTCTGAATGTTTAGAGGATATGATAATTGGCCACGCCTCTGTGATTACTATTGGCTTTTGCTTATAAAGGGGTGGAGCTAGAAAGACCTGTTGCAGCCGGTGTTCTGGCCGCTTTGAATAATGCTCCGCCTCCAGCACTCAAATGTTGACAAATTATCAGGAATCCACCCAAACAGAACGCGCTTCCGCGGCGCTTGGAAGAGCCGTGCGGAGCGCACCTTTCAGATGCACCCGTTTTCAGCGCGACGAACCGAGTTCTCCTCACGCTCATTGCACCGCTTTTCCGAAACCCTGAAAATGGGTGTATTTGAAAGGTGCTCTTCCAAGTGCTACGGAAGCGCGTTCTCTGTTCGGATGGATTCCTGACACAAGTTACACCGGCAGCAACAGCTCTTTCTAGCTCACTAATGGAGAAAACATTTGTTATGGCCTTTGTTTATTAGCTCGCCAGGACTGTGTCCAAGAAACACCAGCAGCTTGAAACACTCTGAATTGAGGAAGGGAGGGGGCGTCACAGTGTGCGTTTACTGGTACAACCCCTTTCTAATCAGAAGCCAATAGGAATCACAGGGACGTGGACAATTAACATATACTCTAAACATTTAGAGCGCAACATTTAGATTTAGATTTAACATTTATCATGTAGATTTAACAACACTGTCTTTTGAACGCATTTATTTCTAAATGTATGAAAATTACGCGAAAAGTGCTAAATGCTGGAAAATCTGACATGTAGAAAACTGTTAAACTGTTTTAACAAACGGCGCCCCATGTGCCCTGAAGTTAACCCCAGTGTGTTTCCAACCACTGTGTATGCATGGTTTATGTCATTACAATCTGGAAGAAAGAGACTCCCTGTGTATGTTTGGTTATTTGGCTCACACCACCTCATACTTGAATATTCCCTTTTCCTTACCCTTGTGCACCTCCTCACTCTCTTCACGCTGTATGGCTCAGCCCTAGACTGAGTTGTAACAAAAGTTGTGAGGACAGAAGTGGGAGGTTTGCTCTTCTCATCCATTGCAGAAAATATAGGCGCTGCTGTGCTCTCTTGCCAAAGGAAGTGGTGTCATTAATCATGTAATCCATGCTGTGCACTCCCAGGAACTTCAGAGCTTCTCAGCATTGCCATGTGCTATTAGTGAAGTATGTGCCCTATGCTTCCACCTTAAGTCAACCTTGATCTCCTCTGTCTTGTTATTCAGTTACATGTTGTTGTTGTCACATCAGATGAATTGGTTCACTTTCTCTCTATTGTTGATGAAGCCCATCAATGTTGTGTCATCTGCAAACTTTATGTGGTTCCATTGGTACTTGGCACAACAACCATGAGACATCAAGGTGAACAACAGGGGGCTCAAAACAAGTGTTCATGGTGGTAGTCTCAGATTTACTTCCAACATGTACTGTCTAGGGTCTGTCTGTGAGGAAATCCAATATCCATTTGCACAGTGGGGTGTTGATGCCTGATGAGTCAAGTTTTCTTACCAAGTGTAGGGGATGACTGTATTGAAGGCAGAGCTGAAATCAATGAAGAGTATCCATACAACAGTTCTTATTCTTCAGATGGGCCAGGGTCAGATGAAGTGTTGCCAATATGGCACAATCTATGGAGCCATTAGGGATTAAGTGCAATAGGGCAGTAGTCATTTAGTGTTGATGCAGGTGACTTCTTTGGCAATGGTATGCCAGTAGCGGTCTTGAACCATGGGGTATAATACCTTGGCACAGGCAGGTGTTATGGATTCTGTAAGCACATTGGTCAACACATTACCTGAATACACACCCTGGTATGTTGTCAGGACCTAGGGTTAGCTTTCCATCGGTTGACCCTGTACAGGATCCTCAGAAAGTCAGTTGGGTCAAGACGGAATACTTCATCATCCAGACTGGGAGGGGCTTTCATTGTTGTTAAGTTGTTTTTTCCTCAAACTGGCTGAAGTAGGTGTTAAGTGTTTTGAGGAAGTCAACGTTGTCATTGTAGGGTTGGACTTGTAGTCTGTGATGGACTGGGTGGATGCCATGCCTCAAGCACCTGGGGTCTTTTGAGTCAGTGAAGTGACTCTGAATATCCTGTCCATAAGCACACTTTGCGGCCCTCACACCCTGGTTCAAGTTAGCTGAAGCAGATCTAAGAGCATCTTTGTTCCCAGATTTGAAGGCAGCATTACATTCTCTCAGAAGTACACACACCTCTCTCTGGTGAGTCAAATCTTTCACACACTTGTATATGAATCCTGTCACATATCCAGCATACTTCCATAAATTACTGTGTTGGTTGATAGTGGTAGCCTCTCTGAACACATTCGAGTCTGTGCATTCAAAACAGTTCTGGAATGCTGAAACAGAATGCTTGTTTGATGTTTGTGTAAACCTAGTCTAGTGTCTTTCCCCCCTGATTGCAAAGCACACATGCTTATAATAATGTGGTAGGACTCGCTTCAGGTTGGACTGATTTTAAAGTCTCCAGTGATGATATAAACACAGTCCAGATTAGTACTTTGCATTGTGCTGACTGACTGATACGGTGTGGATAGTCCACAGATAGACTTGTGCTTGTGTAGCAGAGCGGCCGCTACGAAGTTTTAAATTTCACCCCACCCACAGGGAGGGGAGGCGAAAGGCCTAAGCTGACTACGCCAGCCCCAGGATTTCACCCAGGGCAGAACTAGTTAGATTTAACAAAACAGGGAAACCACCTTAAGCTAAAGACGACCCAAGTTCATTGTCACTCACGAAGCAAGGGACATGTTCCACAGGGGATAATTCTTGGGGAGGCAGTGTATGTATTTACACTAACAACTGGTGCTCCAACAATTGAATTGTCTGAAGCCATTGTTTGGAAGGTATAGAGTTCCTGATGCTAAAATTACCAACCATTCAACTATCAGGAGCCAGAGGGACCACTGCCATACAGGGTGTTGCCATCTTGATCCTTGTCATATTGATTACCTGTGAGCTTTTGTTATTTATGAGATTTGCAAATATTTGTCCGAGTCATAGTTTTCCAGTGAGTTTTCTGTGCTGCAATCTCCAAACTATATGGCATGCCCACTGATAGAAAAACAGCTGTCTTTAAGTCCAGGGGAAGGTCCACCACCCAGGCAGTCCACGGTACCACCGAGGTAGGAATGCCTGTTTTATACACAAAACCTCTTTTCAGGTTCCAAACCAATCTATTTTTGGTCAAAATACTCAATGTTTTTCAAATCTGGTGCATGATGCAGAGTAGAACCCGTTCCCTGTTGTTTGAAAGGGATATGGATGTTTTTTCTTTATTGCACCATTCGGAGTAAATCTATATACATGGTTGTGTATGAAAATCCCAGGAGACCAGCAGTTATAGAATTACTCCTGAATATTCCAACAACAAAAATCATGCCACAGTCCCAGTCACTTTTCCCCACAGACACAGGTTTTTTCCCCCATTCTGATGAGTGATGTGGCCCATATCTGTGTAATTTTTATGCATTGCACTGCTGTGACACATTTGGCTGATTAGATCATTGCATGAATGTATAGCTGTACAAGTGCTCTTCATAAAGTATTCAGGCAAGTGTAAATTAGGAACCAGTTACCATGCACACAGAGAGAGTGAGGACGTCTGCCCTGAAGATCATAATACAGAGCCTCTTTCTGTAATGTGGAACAAAATTGATTCTACTTGTGGAAAAATCTTGGCCCCTCCGTCATGCACAAAATTTTAAGCTCCAAATGGTATGTTTATTCAGGTGGAACAATGCTGCAGTATGTAGTGCTGTTTCACAAGGCCAGGGTACCAAGTTTGATCCTGAAGTCAGGGTACTATCTGGGGTTTGCACTGGGGACAAAGTGAGAATGTGTGTGTAAATCAGTGGTCCCCAAACTACGGCCCGTGGGCCGGACACGGCCCGCCTCCACATTTGACCCGGCCCCCTGAACAATTCCAGAGATGCATTCCCCCCCCCGCATAATAATTTTTTCAGTCTGGCCACACGATCGAGACTAATGCACGCATAGAACACTGGGGTGAAGTGGGCATGCCCGACTGAATCCCTGGAAA
>JAQLOM010000023.1:12967737-12977861 GCA_030068315.1 Chrysichthys thysi
TTTTACAACATTATTGTTGAAATACACAGTCCTGAAAAAGGGGCGTTTCTTTTTTTGCTGAGTATATATATATATATCATATCTAAATGTATATGTAATCAATCACAACTCTTTTATCTTTCCATTCCAGGCACAATCCAGCACTCTTTCTGCCCCAGCTACCCGAAGACACTGTGGATTGATGAAAAAACCTTCTGCAATGCTTTTCCTTTTCATATCGTGTTTGACCAAGATGTAAGGCTCTTTCATGAATATGCTTCATGGCAAAGATGGCAGTAGCCTCTTTTAGCAGGATAATGTGTCCTTCCACACAGCAAAAGTTGTTCAGAAATGGTTTGAGGCACATGACAAAGAGTTTAAGGTGCTGAGTCAACCTCCAAATTCCCCAGATCTCAATCCGATCGAGTGTCTGTGGGACACGGATAGCAATAACAAAATAAAAAGGCTCGTAAAAGTAAGGTTTATGTTCATGTGTTTGGAAATTCCTCTGGGTGAGATCATCTCTCTTTGGCGTTACAAGGTACTTTCACTTTTTTTTTTTATAAAGAAAAAGCCTAGAAGACTGACTAACTGTAACACACACACACACACACACACACACACACACACACACACACACACACACACACATACAACAAACTAGGAAACACAAAGAGGGTAAATTCAGAAACATTTACAAAAATACTTGATATTTCATAGCACAAAAAGCCTGCAAAAAAAAGAAACAACGGCCATAACAGAAGTATTGAAAACCATCTCTCCGTAACTCTCAACAAAAATTTGGTTCCTCAGGTCCATATGCAATTCAAATGCAGAACCACCATGCCATGACATTATTGTTGTACTGATACAGTGTGTGTGTGCACGCGCGTGTGTGTGTGTGATTGCAGCTGATTGTAAAACAGACTGGAGTGAACATACAGAGGTTTGTGCCAGGGCTCCAACAGGCAGGGATCCACCTGGAGGAATGCTTCACTGTTGTCCATCCTGAAGTAACACTCAACATCTACAGCATCAAGAAGTTCATCAACAGCCAGTTTGTCCTGAAGACTAAAAGGGAGATGATTCCCGAAAGCTTCCAAAACCAGTCTATGCTCAAATTACGAGGTATTCTTTTCACTTATAAAGTATTCATTTAATCATCTTCAGTAAGCCCTTTATTTTCTCCTGGATCAGGAGACTATACGGGAACACTAGGAACAAAGTTGGGATGCATCCTGTATAGGACACAGGTCTAACACAATGTTCCTTGCATACATATATTCACACTCAGGGGCAATTTAGCAGATCAAATCCAACTATCAGTTTTTGGGAAGTGAGAGGAATCCCATGTGGACAGAAGAAGAACATGCATTGAAACTCCACAAAGACAGTAACCCTGATGAGAAATCACTGAAGCAGCCATCATGGCAGCTCATTGAGATAACTTATGAAACAGCTTGGTAGTTGATGTAGACTTTTGTATATGTGCTTCGCATGTGCTGGCATTAAAGATTGTCTTTAATACACCAGAATCAACCACTCAGCTTTATTAAAGTGGTCACAGTGGTGGTGTGCTTCATTAGCTACAGCTTCTTTAAGTTTAATTGTTGTGTTCGAGAGAAGAAATCACCAAATCCCACATCGTTGTCACCCTACCCTATTGTGTTCGATCTCGTTGCACGTTGACAGTGTGATTTTAACAAAGCAGAGGACAAATCATTGTGTAATGCGATGTATTTGCTATACATGTGTATTTTAGGTCAGATGGTGTGGATGGAGTCACTGCGCTGTATGGTATATCTCTGCTCTCCTAAGCTGCGCAGTCTGCAGGAGCTGGAGGAGCGCGGCCTGCACTTGGCCGACATAGCTCAACATGACACCACGCGTGACCTCATCCTACTCAACCAGCAGCGGCTGGCCGAGATCGAGCTCTCAAACCAGCTCGAGCGTAAAAAGGAGGAGCTGCGCATTCTCTCTCGCCACCTGGAAATTGAGAAGAAGAAGACGGAGACACTGCTTTATGCAATGCTACCGCATCATGTTGCTAACCAGCTCAAAGAGGGCAAAAAGGTGGAGGCAGGTAAAGGAGAACATGGACTGAGACATTCAGCATGGCCCTGAGATTTACTGTACATACCGGTATATAACTATGTCTTTAATAACTCGTAAATACAGAATAGATCACTTAGCTCTCTCCACATTCACTGCAGTGGATTGGTAATGCGCAGTTGAGGGACCACAGAGAGCAGGTTGAAGTTAGCAACTGCTAAATTGGGAAAAACCTGATATTTACCAACTATGAGCATTTGCAGTTATATACAGTGGTTAAATTGGCTTTTGTAAGGAGGGGGAGCCCTTCACTCACATTGGTCAATATCTCACATCAATTCACATATTGATAACTTATTCAAAAAAACCTATTTGCAATACACCATCAATTCACATATTATAAATAATGAATTCGTTAGGTCAGCGAAGTTTTTGCAAACCTTAAAGCAACCTCATAACTTTGGCTGGACTCACAGCAACACTGGATTGGGAGTCGAGCGTGTGAGCCAGGCTGCCAGTTATCTCACTAGCATGAGGGAAGTTTGCTAACATTCCACATGCAAAGCTAGGTTAGCGGGCATCCGTTAAATTAGCTAACTCAATTTTGTAATTTTCTAATATTTACCTAAAACCACAGAAAACTGCTCCAACTTAGTAAATGAACATAAAATATGACAGAACTACAGACAGAAATCTGAACTTGAGGCGTGATTTTTTCGACCAATATCCCATGTCTGTCTGTATTAGCTAACGTCACTTCTATCACCTGCACTAACGTTTTTGGTATATTTTGCCTGAGAAGCTAAAATAAACAAAAGAAGCATCACTTACCTCTATTTCGCTAAGGCATCGTGTTTAGCAGATAACTTTGTACATAAAACCTCATAAAGTATGAAGGACTCGGTCCATGCTCAGGACAGACACAGAAAATAGTGGCGCCAAGTTAACTTCCCGACCTGGAGTCGATAAGAATGACGTTATGATGCGCTGGCCGCACCAACTGTGTGATGTCACGCATTCTCGCAGTGCATGTGCATGATAATTCCAATAAAAATGATGTGTGTGATTCACTTTAGCTTATCTTTTTTGGCGTCATTATTGATGAACTCTCATCATGATGATGGTATTTTTAAAAGAGATGAAAATGAATAAAAGAACCTATTTTACTATTAACACTGAAGCAGAGGGAGCTCAGCTCCTACTGACTGGACTGCCAAGGTGAGGAGGAGGAGGAGCTGAGCTCCGGAGGGCTCCGGCCCAATTTAATCCCTGGTTATATATAACTGTAAAATTTATATTTAATAAACATCTTCATCATGGTTGTAGTGTCATACCCTGAATGGGACCAACACACACACAGTCATTTATACCTAGTTTAGCAATTTAATGTAGCCATCAGCTATTGGCATGTTCTTAGTAGGTGGGAGGAAATCAGACAACCCAGGGTAAAGAGCTTTCCATTTAAGCATTAAATATTACTATTTAATATTGCTTCCAAATTTCAAAAGAATAAAAAAAAGACTACTATTAAATGAATACTATGAAAAAAAAAGTTCCTACTTTTAACGATGAAGCATTTGAATATGACAGCAGAATCTTTACAAAAACGCTAAGGCTCAGAGATGCTTTCTGTTTCTGTATGAATTATATAGAATTTAAAAACAAATCCAGCCAAATGAAATCCAATTTGGAACTTTATATGGTTGTTCTTACATATTGTAGGAAGAAACACATTGAAATATCTTACCTATACCCACCTTGGTGTTGCCATTGCAATTCAGGGTAAGTTATGCATTGATTGCGGTATCTGTTTCTCCTCTGTGGTGTTACATTAGGTGAGTTCAAGGTGTGCACTATTCTCTTCAGTGATGTGGTCACCTTCACAAACATCTGCGCAGCTTGTGAGCCCATCCAGATTGTCAACATGCTTAACGCCATGTACTCCAGGTTTGACCGCCTCACCAATGTCCATGATGTTTACAAGGTGAGCACAAAATTCAATGATGTCTGCTGATTACTCAGCACTATTGTTCTGCCTTAACATGAAATTTGAGTACATTAAGGATCATAACACACAAAAAGCTTGGAAGATCTTTCAGAACATTTTTTTTTTTAAATCAAAGTACAGCAGAGGTGTCCAAGCTTATATGGAAAGTGCTGTTGTGGATGAAAGTTTTCATTCCAACCAAGCAGAAGTTACACCTGAGTCTACTGAAAGCCAAGCTCATCTGATTAGACATGCACCCACGCTGGCCTTTTTCGGATAATTTTGGACACCCCTGAAGTACACAATACCTGATGTTTTGATGATGATAATTTCACCAGTGTGATCATTAAATGTGCATTGCAAACAGTATAACAACTTGAGTGCATCCAGGGGCCACTTTAAAAATAAGTTAATAGATTGCTGAATTTTTGCTTCAGTGGTCTTTTTTCCCTGAAATCATGTCCTCCATTGCAGGTGGAGACAATTGGCGATGCTTATATGGTGGTCGGTGGTGTGCCCATTCCCAAGGACACACACGCTGAGCGCGTGGCAAACTTTGCCTTGGGCATGAGGATTGCTGCCAGGGAGGTGAACAACCCTATCACAGGACAGCCAATACAGGTGCTGGAACTTATCTGTGTTTCACTGTGGTCATGGGGGAGCTTTTGCAGCTGTGTTTATCGACGTGTTTTTTCCAAATCCGCATGCGTTATCTGTGCGCGTTTCAGATCAGAGTAGGTCTACACACTGGGCCTGTGCTGGCTGGTGTAGTGGGTGAAAAAATGCCCCGCTACTGTTTGTTTGGAGACACAGTGAATACAGCATCCCGAATGGAGAGTCATGGAGTCCCTGACCATATACACCTGAGTCCTTTCACGTACAGGTACCAAATCTGTTTCTAAATCCATGTGGTTGACATAAGCTCTGTATAAATATGTAAAAATAATTGTAAAAAATAAGAAGAAGAAATAATAAGATAACAATGAGAAATAATAAGAAGAAATGTATGCGGTTACAAATTTGGGCCCACTGACTGAGTGTGGGGGTTTTGGAAGGAATAAAAATAGTCATTTATTAGTGAGCCTATGGCATACTTTTATGGCTAAAAATATTGTCACCAAAAAAACCCCACCAAAAACGAACAATCCTGACTAGAAAAAGGGACAGTTTTTCACGCAAGGGCTTTTCCTCTACAGGTTTGATACACTACCTGAAAGCACAGACTTGTTAATAATAATTAAGAATTGAATAATATTTTAAAACAAAAATACTGACAATAATAATAATAATAATAATAATAATAATAATAATAATAATAATAATAATAATAATGCAGAGTGGCCTGAAATTTGAATTCAGCTCACACGCACGCACAATGATTGTAAAATCTACTGGAAGGGTTTATACCTAATGTCCTACAGTGTCTCACCTGTAATCTAGATGTGTTTGGCTTTGTTTGCTCATCTGTGAAGTGTTCTGAAGGACAAGCCGTTTGAGATCTGTGAAAGAGGCGAGATCCAAGTGAAGGGCAAGGGTCTGATGACCACCTACTTCCTGCTCAAGAACCTCGAGCTCTCTGAAGAGCAGATCATGGGCAAAGGGGAAGAAGCCACTTTTGTGTACAGAGATGACCATAAGGAGGTGACACAAGCCACATACGGTATGTCTTTTTACAAGAAGATTTGTTCAGTTATAAATGTGCTCTGCTGAATTCATAAAAACAAAAAAAAAATTGTTCCAACCCATGCGTAAAAGTATGACCGCTTAACCTCCTCAACTACAAGATGAAACCACAAGATAAGACACATGAACCAGTTAAGTTTCAGAAAACAAAAATTTGGCCATCCTGAGAACGTTCGATTTCATCTGAACTCAGAATCTAAGGTCAGGCTTAATTAGGACTTTGATGAAAGAAAGAAAATAAAACAAAAACTTGTCCTAAGGCCAATTTTAATTCAGCAAAACAATTGTTTGTAATCAGTTGTGTTCAAATTCTGTTCAGCATCAATTGGAGAAAGTGATTTATGTCAATTTATTTACAAAGATATCCTAAACAATTATTAAGAAAGCACACAGTATCTGGATAAAGGAAGAAATCTCCTTTTATGTTTTTTCATTCATTCATTTATTTATTTATTTTACAAAGGATTATTGGGCTCTTGCCACCTCCTTCCGGCATCCACTTCCAGAACAGGGCTGTTTTGTCCATATTGAACGCCTGCTCTGGCCGATATCCGCCTTCTTTAATGATGTTCTTGAAGGTGTCGCTGACATAAGTTTCTGCTGCGGCTTTGTCCGCGGAGCCAGCCTCCCCACGACTCATGCTGGCCAAGTTGAATCGCATCTTGAATTTTTCAAACCAGCCCTTGCTGGCGGCAATCTCCCTTTTTTTGCTGGAGGAATCTGCAGAGGTTCCAGGTTGAGGGTCGTCCCCCAGCTCAGCCCAAAACATTTCATGAACCTGCTCTGCCTTCTCTCGGATTATATGGGTGTCCATGGGGATGTTCTTCTTCCAGCAATCCAGAGTCCTAAGGCAGATTCCATCCAGACCACAGCCTTAATCCGCGTGGACTCGTTGATGCTGTAATGACGTCCTACAGCGGTGCAGCCGCTCCTTTCCTTTAACATGTCAGAAAGTTTTACGTTTTCGACGATTGTTAGCATCTTCCGCCGGTGCTTGGGTGTGGCCCCAGAAGAAGTAGAAGGCGCAGATAGCTTTTGGGACATAACGAAGGGCTTTACTACCCACAAAAAGCTCAGCAAAACATGTTGACGCTGAATGAACGAGACGCTGGCTGACAAACTGGAATGATGCTCTTCGCTGCGTTCATCAGCACCCAGGTGTCTGTAATTAGCCGCATGCTCTGATTAGCCATCGGCCAATGGCAAATGAGGAAGCATGTACTCTACCAGAAAAAGCCGCAATATTAGACCAATTTAAATGAAAACCCGCGAAATTTGAGGCGCAAAGGATCACTGTATATGTGGGAAAAGATTTTTCCCTACACTGGCCATATATGGTAACTCTACTGACACTGAATTTCAAAATAAAAATATATTCTTGTCTTTTAGTATCCTCCAATTGAAATTTTGAATTTCCAAGTACTGTATTTCAATTAGCGTTAAACTCACTGAAAAATCTGTTTTTGCATACAAAGCTTTGAGATTTTCTAGATTGGTAAATAATTTTAAATGTGAAGATTGAGTTTTTGATTTGAGACACAAATTATGACAGCAGTCACAGTTTTAAGAGAGATATGGAGCTTATCAGTGTGTTTATGTCAGGATTCCGCCCTACAGTATGCGCTTCTGCGACGCAGCAGGGAACCGCATGAAGCGCACTAGCAAAGGCACCAGTTTCCAGGCTACGGAAAGCGGTGCATTCTGCACACCACAGTAGCGCCAGCGGCGCAAGCGCAGTCACATTGCAATCAAGGTCATCTGACCGTGATTAGATCCAGGACTCTCGTTTTCGCACAGACGGTGCGAAGTATTAACGCTCTTTACGGACGCTGTTATTACCGAGCCTTTTGATTCCTGTTAGCTTCTCATGTATGACTAGTTTTGTTTCTCGTTTACCAATTCCTGTTTTTGCCCTGACCTGCCTTGTTGTGATTTCCGGTTTTGACTTTGGACTGTGTTTTGTTATTCTCGCTTTCGCTCTGCCCAGTTTAGTCTGTTTGCCCGATCGCCTGACCCTGTTGCCTGTTTTGTGGATCTCGTCTCTAGCTTGCCGTTTTGGATTTGTTTGCTCATCTTTTTTTAGATAAATATATATCTATATTTATTTATTGGCTCACCACACTTGTGTCCTACCCTAAAATCTTTAAACATATTATATCCCCCCAACTTGGGGGAAACCTGGCAGACAGGGATGATTCTTCTCTGATGCGCCATCTAGGGAATTAAGTTATTAAAGCAGTGAGTACGTGAACAATGCTGCTGTGGCTTCATGCATGTGCAAAATCAATGATAAACCAGGCTCCTCAGTTGTGTGTCAGGTCAATTCTGTTTCTTATAACAACTCAACACCTCCTTCTAGACTGGTAAGTGAGTGCAAGGAATATTTCTTTGTTTTTTTGGCACTAACCATATAAATATGTATGTTACTGATAGAAAATAATGTTCAAATATTACAGTATTTTGTAAACATGAAATTTAAAGAAAATGTAGAGTGGTCAAGGCATAGGGTGACAGAAAAAGTTCTCCTTCCCACCAGATAAAGTAAGAGAAGTGGGAGAAGAGAAGAAATCTCCTACCAAAGAGCAAATCAGCAGCTCCTTGCCCTATCTTTTTTCTGATGACCCTTCACCATTTTCTGTCATGGATGATGCTTCAACCCATTCCCCTGCTCCTGACTCTCCACATCATGATGTGTTTCATTACGTGCCTGATTACTCAGAGCCCATAGAGAATGGCCTTTCTTCAGAAAACGTCAACATCAACTCCCGTCTCTGCACACTTCTTTAAATTACACAGGTCACACGACATGTTGACACGTTTATTCCAGCCATATAGCATATAAATATCCTATGAATTATCGGATGCGATTGTTTTACTTGCTAATATAACATTTTTCAAATAATACATATCCAAAATAGATAGCACAGCTTATTACGCTTTGGTGGGTCTGATAATCGCAGATATTTGCCTGAAATCCTTGGCTGATGAAGAAGCTTGCTAAGAGTTTGCAGGCCACTAAGAGCTTGTACCCAAAATCAGCCAATAACAGGCATTTGTTACGTTTCATGAACTAAATAGTAAAGCATTTCGGTAATAGTTCTGCAATCAAATAACTTGTTCAAACCTGTATAAGACTATAAATGTTGTGCATGAAATTTTTCATATTTTACAATGGTAGTCTCATTAACAAAGTCACTGCCAACTATGTTGCATTATTAATGTTGAATTAAAATAGAAAAATTACCTTCATTATCTGCTAATTTTCTGCAACCACATCAAATACATTTACTAGGAAAGTGCTAAATGTTGACATAAGCTGATGGTCAAGTGCAGAGGGTATGCAAGTTGACCCTGACCATCCGTTCAATAATGTAGCTCCTCTCTGCGAATTCCACAATTTTTAATTTTTATTTAACTTTTTTAAACACTCATTCATTTTGTATACCGCTTATCTATTGCGGGTCGCGAGAAAGCCGGAGCCAGTTTCAGCTAACTATGGGTACAAGGCAGGCTACGCTCCACCAGGCCTTTGCAGGGCCAGTACAGACAAAAACAACCATTCACACTTGTGGGCAATTTAGAGTCAACAATCAAAATAATCCACATGTATTTATGGACTGTGGGAGGAAACCAGAGTACCCAGAGAAAACCCATACAGGCACAGGGAGAACATGCAAACTTCACACAGAGGGGCACCATGGTCTACCTGGGGATTGAACCCATGACTGTCACGTCAGCACTAGAGAGTACTTCTGGACTTGTTTGGAGATATGGACTGCACATATGAACTACATTTCCCATTAGCTTCTGCAGGTCACATGTATATAATTTTCTGCACCCGTTTTGAGTTTAGGAGTCATTAGCCACAGTATTTAAGCATGGGTTTTGTTTATCATGAGTGTTACCTCTTTTCCTTGTGAGGTTCTCTTGCTGAGTATGCTTAGGTTCTTGCCTATGTCGTGAGTTCTAGATTTTCCTGGACTTTGCTGGTTGTGTTTCATGTCACATGTTTTGTTTGTTGTTGTAAATAAACAGTATGTTGCAAATATGTCCCGCTCTCTGCGTGCCTCCAGAATACACGCTAGACCTGACAGTGACCTTTTTCCTGTAAGGTGACAGTATTAACCACTACAGCATCATGCTACCCTTTTATAAACCATTTCCATATATTCATCCTTATTTGTGAATACAGTCGCCCCTCGCCATATCGCGGTTCACCTATCGTGGTTTAAAAAAAAGAAATATATATATATATACACTACCGTTCAAAAGTTCGGGGTCACTCAGACAATTTTGTGTTTTCCATGAAAAGTCACACTTTTATTTACCACATGAGTTGGAAAATAAATAGAAAATATAGTAAAGACATTCACAAGGTTAGAAATAATGATATTTATTTGAAATAATAATTGTTTCCTTCAAA
>JAQLOM010000023.1:13041609-13051997 GCA_030068315.1 Chrysichthys thysi
AGCGTGTTGACCCACAGGATTTAACTGTTAACAAGTAAACTAAACTAAATCATTATAACAAGCTATTATTGAGCTCTATATTCAGGTTATGTCTTATCAGAAAATCCCAATAACCATGGGGGTTGGGAGCAATTTAAATATGTTTACAAAGATCATTAACCAAGAAAATAAAGGTAGAATGTATAAGCTCTCATCTCCACCATACATTTCAAGACTGTCTGCTTTGATAACCTCATTCTCATCACTTTCATATGTTTAGTAGGCATAAAAATTCTCAGTGAAATGGTCAAGCTTGTTCACTAGGAAGTAGATAACGCGGTCAATTAAAAGTATCTTTTTGATTTGCAACACACAGGCATTTCATGTTCATTAGTCTTGCCCTGTATTTTATCCCAGTTTGGTGCAGCAGCATGCAGGGCTCGGGCAAACATGTCAATATGGTCCTAATTGTCCTCATTAAAATGATTTCAAGATTCCATAGTCATGTGGTTTAAAAAGTATGTCTCCTAATATTTTTTGAAAGTGATTTAGTGATGTTTTGCCTTAAATCTCATGCTGTACATATATATTCGTGGTCCTGGTTTTTCTTATTCAAGCCATGTAGTGTACCTGGCATGATGTTTTAAATGTACAGCCATGCCCAGTGTAAGAGATGGAGAAAATATGATGTTGATTATCTGCAGTAAAAGCAACAGCAGCAAAGTCCAGGTTTGGTTTCCTTTTGGCACACTGTCACCAAAAAGTGAAGGAATGTTTCTTACAAAGCAAAGTATCTGAATGGAGTTTAGTCCTATAGTACGGTCCCTACTGTCTGAAGTTACTCCTTGCAGAATGATTTCTGAGCTTCTTGTACCCATAGTCAAAAGCATACATTTTTAGAGAACAAATCAGATTTTGGCAAAACATTTTCTGAGACATATTCCAACCGTAACATTCAATACCCCCCTATAACACCCCTTCAATAAGATAATGAATTCTGTTCAAAGAAAAGAAATGTGGCATACTGTAGGCTGTTCAAAGGTGAATTTTGCTCTAAACCAAATATGGCTCAATTCTGTGAGTCTGATTGCAACTCACTGTAGTGCATTTAAAAAAGTTCTTTTCCACACAAGGTTACCTTGGGGTCATCCTCACTGTAAATGTCATCTTTTTCAATCAAACACAAAATGACAGAAATAACAACCTCTAATTGAATCTGTAGAACCCAGAATGGCGTACATCTTTAATTGTCCCCAGTTATCTGTCTAGATAGTACCATGAACTATATGAGTGTGATTTTCAGCAGAGAACAGTAAATCAATTCCATGACTCTCTCGTGTTTTGAGGTCATTATTCAGAGGAGCAAAGCCATATTCTTTCACATCTTCAGTCTGAATGTGGCCACACAAAAGAATATTTATCACAGCAGAGATTTACTTTGGTGGCAGATATCCAAAGACAAAATAGAGAGCACCTCTTTTGTGAAAACTGCATTTGGAAAGTGGGGCAGCAATTTCAAAGTCATCAAAGTACATCTAAATTTATAAAGAAGTCTGTTGTTTAGACAGGAGTTACAATGGATGTCTAACTACCCTAACTACCAGAGCAATAGCCTTTATATCTGTCAGTTTTTGATACGAAAGGTTCCCCATGCGGTTCTATAAAAGAAAAAAAAAACCCAAAAGAGTCACGCACTCAGACTTGCTTATAAGTACCCGATAGTTTATTTAGCCTTATATCAAATTCAACTCTTAACATTATTGCTACTGGCTCGATCTTCCCCCCTCCCCATTTCTCTCTGAAATACTGTACTTCATTCTTTAATTTTCAGTGTTACAGTTGACAAATGGGTTTTCAACATTCTCAAGACTTTCTTCCAATGTAGATTCTCCTGGAATATCTTTAGGCATAGTAGAGAGTATCTCCTGCTTAATGTGGAACTGCAGTCCAGGAGCAAGTTCTTCCAGATCATTAACAGTCGTTGAAACAACAATTATTTGCCATACCATTTCCTTGAAGTTTAGCAATAATGCAAGCACAAATATTTATTTATTTGTTTATTTGATATTTTCCATGTAAATCCCTGAGCCATTGTCCTAAAAACACCCAGCCTGGCGGAAACATCTGTTTATTTGACTAAAATATTCTGATACTCAGAGGAATCCATAATGTCTTCACAAGTGCTCTGCTTTGCAGGGTCATATATCTTACTCGTCAACCTGCATACACTGACGTCAGACTAATAATGACCTCCTTTGTAATGCTTGTTAATTAAAGGGCACCATTCTGCGAGCAATATGTGTAAATATCCACTTGTGTTTATGCATTGGAAAATTGTCCTCAGAGTTAGTCCAAACTATGTGTGTGGTCCTAGTCTTCTGGAACAGAATGATCCCTCCAACCTGATGGAAAAAGGAGCCTAATGCCATGCTTGGCTTCTTCTGCCCAGCATTAAAAGTAATATTTAGTCATGTGCTTACAGGTGCCCAGTTTGTAAAGCATTGTCTGATTGCATTGGATTGAATTGTATTGTATTAGAAGTCTTGCCTTCCAGTCGTGGCCATATCTTTCATTTTTCATATTTTGTAAAGTTCACCTATAAGCCAAACTTCAAATATCTTTGATTAAAACAGCCACAAAAGATTCATATCTCCCATATATATATATTTAAAAAAAAAAAGATCAACAGGCCTCTTGCTGTAAAAACTTACGTTCGAGGTTAGGTAATAATTTCACAGCGTGATGGCATTGATGCCAGTTTAGCTCATCATAAAATTACCTGGTTGATTATAAGTGGTGTAATTATCACCTTATCTTGAGGGTTGATTTGGCGGTCGTTTTCAGGAAATACGGATGTGTGGGGTACAGGTGACAGCTTGCATTTAAGAATGAGATGTTTTACATCTGATCTTCATTGTAAGAGCTTTAATAGTAACCACTTATGCTGAAAAATAGTCCATATTGCTGTAGTGCCGTAGTGTACCGTAATCATCACTAGCAGTTTTCCCCCAAATCCCTCATTTCATGCTAGTAATTGAAAGCCTAATAAATCAACTGTAAAATGCTCTATTAGTGTAGCTGCCTTGGGCGCCAACAGTGGCCATCAATGTAGCATTTATTTTAACAATAAAAAGTAATGGCCTCTAAACTCAGAGGAATCCGTCAGAGGAAGTATTTATACGTCATCCAAACCAATTTCTCCGGTGTATAATTAAGAAATTTTGAAGCTGGGGAAATTGTCTTCATAATAGAAGTGATTAAAGCTGTGCCGTGATGTGCGACGAGTTTTCACAAGTGCATTGCTCCAGGCTACTGAGTATGGTTTCTTTTTGGGGCTTGAGACAGATTAAAATGGTAATAAATAATACATCGCCACCAGAAGTACATTCTTATGAAGGTGCTAAAACATTGAGTTATTGCTTTTGATATTTCTTATAATCTATTTTTAAATAAAAAAAATCTTATTTCAATGTTCCAGTAATTGATTTTATTTATTGCACGTGTAATTTATGAGTAATTTATGCAATATATGCATTGTTAACCTTTTACTCTTGTAACACTACATTTATACATGATGTCTGTAAAATTCTGTAAAAAAAAATTCTGGTTGTCTTTCAGGTATAAAGCCATTGTAAAACCCATGGATATCCCAACAACCCATGCTACAGCTAAGATTTGTGTGAAAGCTTCTGCTATTTGGCTCTTGTCCATTGTTCTGGCCATCCCAGAAGCCATTTTCTCTGACCTGCACACCTTTCACATCAGACAGACCAACGAAACCTTTAAAACCTGTGCCCCATATCCCCACACGGGAGAGCTGCACCCCAGAATCCACTCCATGGCTTCATTTCTTATATTCTATGTAATCCCCCTGTTCATCATTTCTGTATATTATTTCTTCATCGCGAGGAGCCTGATTAGGAGCGCAATTAATTTGCCAGTCGAGGGAAAGATGCCCATTAGGAGACAGGTAAGAAGTTACAAACTCATCAAAGTAGTTAAATGAATTGCTATGCAATAGCAATTTCTTAGAATCCTGAAACACCTGAGGACATGAATAAAAATCTGGAATACAAAGCTCATCATATACAGTGGTGCTTGAAAGTTTATGAACCCTTAAGGATTTTCTATTTCTGCATAAATATGACCTAAAACATCATCAGATTTTCACCCAAGTCTTAAACGTAGACAAACAGAACTCAATTAAACAAATGAAAAGAAAATATTACTTGGTAGTATGCTAACCTCTAGGATTAACTGGAAGGTGAAATGACAGTCATGTTTGATGCAAATAATACGATGACAATCTGGAGTAGAATGCATACCCTGTTTTATTTAAATAACAGGGATCTATCAAAGCCTGATCTTCACAACACAGATTTGAGAAAGTATATCATGGCACAAACAAAAGAGATTTCTGAGGATCTCAGAAAAAGGTTGGTGATCCTCAGGCTGGAAAAGATTCCAAAACTAGCTCGAAAACGTTTGGACACTAGAGATTTGTTTGGACAGATAGAGGAAATTCAAAACTATTGTTAGCATATCTAGGAGTGGTCAACCCACAAAGATCACTCCAAGAGCAAGGTGTGGAATTATCTTTAAGGTCTCAAAGGAACCCAGGGTAACTTCTAAGCAACTAAAGGTTTCTTTTTCCTTGACTAATGTTAATGTTCATGAGTCCACAATCAATAGAATACTAAACAATAATTGTATACATGGCAGAGCTGCAAGGATTTATCTACTGCTCTCCACAAGAATGTTGCTTCCCTTTTACACTTCACTAAAGATCATGTGCAAAATCTAGAAGGCTATTGGAAAAATGTTTTGTGGATGGATGAGACCAAAGTATTTTGGTTTAAATGTTATGTTTGGATAACGGTAAACACTGCATTACAGCATAAGAACCCCTAATCCCCTCTGTGAAACATGGAGTTGGTAGTATCAAAGCTCGGGCCTGTTGGGCCCTTTGCGCAGCAATAATGTCAGAACTGCTGTGATCAGGGCTGGGCGATATATCGATAAATTATCGTTATCGTGATATGACCATTCACATTGTCAGCCGGCTGAATATCGAGCGTGTCGAGATTTCCCAGAAATATCAGCTTTCCATCTGAAATGAGCAGGTACCTGCAGTGTTTTTACCCCCCATGAATACATAAGTGAAGAGTCTGTGTAAAAATAGCTTGTCTCTGAACATTATTTTCATAACATAATATATATCGTGATTAAATATCATTATCGAGAAAATGTCGGAAAATACCGTGATACAATTTTTAGGTCATATCGCCCAGCCCTAGCTGTGCTAGAAAATTAAACACCTGCCAACTGGTTTGGATTGAGAATTTCAACTGGCTTCAACTTTGACTGTATTCCATTCTTGTCTTCAACACTCGACCATTTGCTTCTGAGCTTGAAACAAATAGGCGACTAGCAAATGCTTAAAAAAAAATGCTTGTCCACTTTTAATGCAGTTTACAATATCGCTCAAACCTTTCTATATGTTCTACAAAAGATAACAAAACAAATAATGATGCACATGAAGGTATCTTGAAACAGTAGGTAAGTGTAATGTGCAGAGGCTAGTTTAATGTGTGTTATAATTATAAATTAGCAGAGCCTATTTATCATATTAATTATATAAATGTGGACGGATGTAAAACAAATAAGGTGTAAAGGTTTCCTGAGCTAATCATGTTATGTGAAAAGAGACAAAAGACTAATTACCATGCCCCTGATATGCTTCTAATGAATTGAAATATGGTATTAAGCATTCTGCATTGTGTATGTATCAATAGTTTGGTCTTTGTGCACACTTTGGATGTAAGTATTCCCTGATGAGTAGCATGAAAAGAGTACTTAATACGTTCCCAATGGCTTTAAATAACCTTTCATAGCTTCTAGATGTTCATAAAGAAACCAGTAATGGGTTCTCATGATTAATAATGCATGAAGTAATAATGAGCATGTATGGTACACTGAAAAAAACATCATGAAATGTCAAATGACTAATTTAACATGGAGTCAAAAAGCTTTGGATATTATGAGATGGACAATACGTTTTTAGAGATAAATCTGTACACGGTGCTCATTAGAGGTTTTTCTATAGATATTGTGATGATAAAATTCAGCATCAGAAATTGTGCTAACAGGCAGGAATTATGGCTCCGTAAGTATAGTGCACCAAACATGGGCACTGTGGTATGAATGAATGAATGAATGAATGAATGAATGAATGAATGAATGGTAGACCCATATCCACTAAAATGTGATAATATAGCTGGAGTGTCTATGCTCATGGTCCATGGTTAACTTTGGCCAGTTCAATTTATTTCACTGAATTAAGTTTTCATTCAAGTATATAGTCAGATTTCTTTTTTAACTTTTCCATTTTCTGGGATTTTTATTTAGGGCAATAAACACACAATGTTTCTTTAGCAAACTGAATTTAATCTTTTCAGTTGCCCTGAATTGGAGTTTAACCTTAAATAATCACCTTCAGGAGTACCTAAAACTGTATAGTCAATCGAATAAGATGAATAATGTGGCACCATGGATCAAATGCCATGTAAAAAAATCCAACAGCATCTGTTTGCATCAGCAAATAAAGAATGAAGTGTCATACTGTCTTTGTTATCTCAGTCATGGGTAACGGATAACAAATACGTCTACATTCACCCATTTGGCAAAGCGATATTATTGAGGTACTGAGCTGAGCAGATAAAGCGCAAGGTCTTGCGCAAGGACACAACAGTGGCAGCTTGACCTCCGAATCTTCTAATAAACAAGCCCAGAGCCTTTAACTCTATATCTATTGTAATATGGTTTGTATAGCACAGGATATGTTATTCCATAAGCAGTTTGAGAAAGTCTCCTTATAATTTTAGATGAATCTTGTGGTTTACAAAGGGGAACTACTTTTCCCTGTATACATCAGATGGAGTCAAGGAAGCGGCTGGCTAAGATGGTGTTGGTGTTCGTTGGCCTCTTTGCCATCTGCTGGCTCCCCAGTCACGTCATCTACCTGTACCGCTCCTACCACTACTCTGAAGTCGACACGTCCATGATGCACTTCGTCACCAGTGTGACTGCCCGCATCCTGGCATTTACCAACTCGTGCGTCAACCCGTTCGCCCTCTACCTGCTGAGCAAGAGTTTCCAGAAACAGTTCAACAAGCATATTTGTTGCTGCTGCCCTCCTCTGCCATTGCACATACAAAGTGTGGTGCGCAGCAACACACGCATGAGCTCGCTCAAAAGCACACAGAATCACACCGTCGCCAGCTTCAGTCTCATTAACGGCAATCATGGCTGTCAGGAGGGCACTGTGTGAGTGTGCTTTGGAAGAGCTTTAGTCCCTTTGCTTGCTTTTCAGTGTTTGTGAATGCTCAGTGTTCTTGTTAGTTGCTATTATATTGTATTATTGTCTGGAATAGGTGTTACGCTTTACATTCTACACTGGTCAAAAAGACAGCAAGCGAGGCAGTGCACTGAAAGCAGTAAAGGCCCACATTTCCACCAAACTGGGTTTGAGCTGAATTTTCCCCGATCATGGTTGACATTCCATGCTGAGTCCACGCTGCTCAATTCTGGCCTTGCTTTGGAAGAACTTCATATCTGCTGACACACATTTATGGTCCTGTAGTAGACGTTAATTAATGATGGACGTGTTCATGTTCATTAGTTTGGTAATGTATCAAAAGTTTCTGACATTTACATTTTTTGGACTTAGATGCTAATTTGGTGTCTTGGTATATTAATACATTATGTTAATGAACCAAAGTCATGCCTGTTATTTTGGTTGTCCGCGTAATATAACGCTGTAAATTATTCTGTGCAGTAAAACTGTGTATATGTGCGATACGACAAAATGTTCAAACCGGTAGTGATCTTTATTTTATTTTTTCAGCATATTGATATGGGCAGAATTCAGATTTATGTTTAGGTGACAAACATTGCTCAGAGTGAAATTTGATGTAGGTGTAACTACCTGCTTCTCACAATTTCAACAGTAAGGGGTGACATCATTGGTGCCTGAGCTGTAACGTGCTCCTGTGTGCTAACAGCGGTTTCATCCATTAATGTTTTTGTGTTTGAGTGGATTTTCTGTCGGTGCAGGCAGAGCAATTATGATCATCTTTTTCTGGCTTGAAAGCCACACACAAATAGGAAAAAAAAAACCTTACTGCAGCTAAAACACATATGCTGTTCTTCATGGCACATGTATCAGTGTAAATAAATATTGGTTTGGAAACATGAATAAATGTCTCTATGGAAATGAAAATCTTTGTGTGTTTTGTATCCATGCTTAAAGAATTACATGTAAACCTTTAGAATTAACATGGGATTTACAAGCATCCAAATTTTATCCTCCTGAGACCCGAAGTTTAATGGTGCCTGCCTTGTCCTTTCTCCTCACTGTTTCGCTTTTTCGTAACTCATTACTATTCAACTTGATCAGTCTCCAAACAGGAAGAAGTTTGGCAAAAGAGTAATACCCAATGGTCCTCATATTGTCGGAAAATGTGATGTCCTCTCTGGAGGACATTGGGGTCTCAGGAGGTTATTTTGTAATAAAATTTGGAGTTTAGTTTAGAGATTTTTTTTTTGCCGACTTGCTGGTCTATTTTCACTTTTGTTCGTGGTTTCCTGCTTTACTCACAATGCTGGTAGTGGTGGGATTTATCACTCACGTCATCTTTACCTATAAGGAGTGATGCAGTCTGCCCCTCCTTTAGTCTGTCCAGCGCTCCTCAGTGCTGTTTCTGCCCCAGCTCAATTCAACTTAGCTGCAATGCATGCTGGAACTTCAATAATTCAATAATCCATTAAGCGGTATGTCCAATACTGTGTTACATTTCTCATTAATATGATGTTGTGTGTCATTGTAAAATAGTGAGTGAGAAAAGAACGCCTTGAGAAAAAAAAAAAGTCTTTGCTTTCTTGGGGACATCAGGCACATGCACCAAACAGCAGAGCTGGAACTGGGTTTCTGGATTATAGAAGCATGCTTTTAGCCAATGCTTGCCCGGAGTTCTGGGAAACGTCTCATTTTGTTTTTGTTAACTGTCAGTTATTTTTGGTCTCTGGTGAAATAAATCAATTCTTTGGGTTGTATTCTTTGATTCTCTTTTCTCTGTTGCCATGGCCTGTGTTTTGTCCTCATTTGACTACATCAAAGGTTAGTCCTTTTCCCGTTTTCATAATGTCAGATACAGTACCATGCAAAAGTCTGAGGGGTCCTGTTTTTAGTAGAAATTGATCCAGATATTTATTTGATACGTTTTGCATTATTGAGTCAATGCAAAAAAATTAAAATAAAAAAAACAGGTTTACTGGACATTGTAGTAGTTTTTGTTTGAATAGATACAGATTTCATTTCGTTGTTTTTGAAGTAATCTTTGCAGCATTTCTTTGCATGTGCGTATGACTTTTGCGCAGTGCTGTACATTTTCAGTATGTCTCAGTGTTTTGACACTTGCTCAGATAAGTATGTGAAATCTCTTGGCATCACCACTCCATACTGTTTAAAGATGACGTCTGTTTACCTTGAAGTGGATTGATTGGCTTATGCTTTATGGCGTTATTAGAATATAAATGAGACAAGTCAAATGAAGTTTATTCTACATTTTGTCTCCATACAGCTATGGGTTTAAACTGCTGCTGCTGTTATTTGTCAGGATACAACTATACCATGCCACAATTTAGATGGCTTCAGTCTTTTGAGAGCACCAGCTTAGGGGAATTCCAAGTTGTCACATTGGATCAGTCTGTTTTCTGTGTAAGTTTGCCTATGTGTGTGTCTGTCCGTCTGTCTCTCTGTCTTTCTGTCTCTCTGTCTCTCTCTCTCTTTCTGCGCGTGTGTGTTCATATCTAGGTGAGAACCGAATGTCCCCACAAAGATAAAAAAAATTTGAATATTTGACCGTATGAAAATTTGTTAACCAAAAAAAAAATAATAATAATAAAATGTGTAGCATAGGATTAATGTTTTTTTATTGATGTCCTATAATAATAGCATTAAAAATATTAATAGTATCACACCTTTACAGTGGAAAAGTATTTGTTGTTCTTGTTGTTGAGATTGGTTCTGTACAGAAGGCGCAGAAATTTAAATAAAATGTTTAAAATTTATAAGATATCAAAAATATTAAAATATTAAACAGTGCTTATGGCTAAGACTGAGTTATGGAGAAAATTATCATTAGCAGATTGATCAGCTTATTCTTCTTACTGTTAATGTAGTCTCTCATGGCTTCATTAATTTTTGTGCACAAGTAACTGTGACGCTGATTTGTTTTGTCTTTTTCAAGCTAAAAAGCCAAGTGTATAAGTTTAAAGGCAATGACTGAGACACTATTGAAAAAATCATGTCTAGGATGCTTCTACTCAAGAAGAAATACAGTGCTGTC
>JAQLOM010000023.1:13059068-13075492 GCA_030068315.1 Chrysichthys thysi
TAAAGTTATTTCTGTGACCATTGTGAGTTTTTCTTTCATTGACTGAAGGGTACCAACAATTTTGTCCACGTGTGTAAAGCAATATGAATATTACATGTTAAACTTGTTGCAGGAATGTGTACCCACAATCTGAATTTGCATTATATCTGCCTTTTTGATTCGTGGGAGGGATTATATCCACAGAGTACCATATGTTTTTCAGTAGGAAAAGGAGGACCAGTGTGGCATCCCAGTAGCTTCTCCATGTAGAGCATGATATCTGTGTCATGGATCCAACCCTTGTAGCGCTCACATAGTGTGCATTTTGGGTTTCGTCCCACGGGGAAGATATATTGCGCACTCTCGTCACTTTTGCTCACTAACAGAGCCGTAGCTTTTATCTTCTTTTCAGTCATCTTTATGTAGAGAAACATGGCCTTGTTGATGCCGTAAAAGCGTCCTACAGTGGCGCAGCTGCTCCTTTCCTTTAACATGTCCAAAAGGTTTACATTTTCGATGATTAGCATCCTCTGCCAGCATTTGGGCATGGCCCCAGAAGAAGAAGGTGGCGCAGATAGCTTTTGGGCCATAACAAAGGCCTGTACTACCCATAAAATTTCAGTGAAACACATTGATACTGAATGAGCAAGACGCTGGCTAACACAAACCGGAACGACGCCCTTCGCTTAGTTCATCAGCGCCTAGGTGTCTGGAATTAGCCATGTGCTCTGATTAGCCATCGGTCAATGGCAAATGAGGAAGCATGTACTCTACCATAAAAGGCCCATGAACCAGCGGAAAAGACGCAATGAAAACCGACGATAGAGTGAAGGCGTGAATTTTGAGATGCGATATGGCGAGGGATCACTGTATACACATATGGACAGTACTTGTGTGTTTTTACAGTTTTTGGGCATTCATCATGGTGAGGGGGACTGTGGAAAGACGCAGTTCAAGTGTCTGGTAGTCTGTGTGTGTAGTGCAGTGTAGCACCTGCCAGATGGGAGTAGCTGAAGCAAATTACTTCTAGGGTGTGATGGGTCTGCAGCGATGTTGCCTGCCCTTTTCTTGACCCTGCACAAATGTAAGTCCCAAATGGATGGCAGTTCAGCTCCAATGATTTTTTTTCTGCAGTCCTGATTGCCAATTGTAGTCTGTCCCTGTCCTGTTTGGTGACTGATGCACACCAGACAGTGACGGATTTACAGAGGACAGACTGGATTACTGTAGAATAGAATCGGATCAGAAGATCCTGTGGCAGGTTGAACTTCTTGGGCTGATGGAGAAAGTACATCCTCTTTTGGGCCTTTTTGATGATGGAGTCAATGTTGGATGTCCACTTCAGGTCCTGGGAGATTATGGAATCTGAAGGTTTCCACAGCAGGCATGGTGGTGTTGAGTAGAGTGAGAGGGCTCAATGTTTCCGGGATCCTCCAAGTTCACAATCCTCTCCAATGAAGCGAGACTTGAAGGCTTCAAGCTGCTCAGCCTGTTCAAGTTCACCAGCTCTCTCAAGTTCTCCAGCCCTCTGATCCTCTCAAGCCAGCCAAGTCTGCTCAAGCTCCCAAGACTGCGAAGCCTGTTCAAGTACCCAAGCCTGCAGCATTCACAGAGCCGTCTGCATTCACAGAGCATGCTTTAGCCACAAAGACTTCTGCATTAACAGGGCCAACTGCATTCACAGAGACTAATACAGTTTTGACACCTGCCATGTTCACAGAGCCTGCCACTTTCACAAAGCTGCTATAAAAGTTAATACCTACTATAGCCAGAGAGCCTTCTACAGTTACAGAGGCCACTTCAGCCACAGAGACTGCTACAGTTTCAATATCTGGCAAAGTCACAGAAGCTGTTTTCATGTCTATGCCTACCATGGTAACAGAACCTGATACCATGTCCAGCACCAGTCTCCACAGTTTCTGAACCATTGCTAAGTCTGTTTCATCTGATACTGAGCATGTTTATGATATTCCAGTCACTCTGTCAAAGTCTGTCAGTCACAGATCCAAAGCCTGTTCCAGAAGCTGTCATGGAATCAGAGTCTGCTCCTGTTCCATTCACAGTCATAGAACCAGAGCCTACACATATTCAAGTTACAGTCATTGAGCAAGAGCCTGTTCCAGTGCTAGTCACAGATACTGTTCCTGTTCCAGTCACTATCACAGAGCCAATGCCTGTTCTAGCAGTAGTCATACAGCCAGAGTCTGCTCCTATTCTGATTGCAGTCACTAAACCAAAGCCTGCTCCGGTCACACTCACAGAGCAAGAGCATGTTCCTGCTCCTGATCCAATCGCATGGTTGGCTCCTGATCCAGATCCCGTCACATGCCGGCTCCAGATCCAGTTGCACAGCTGGCTCCTGTTCGATGTCCTATTATGGTATTCACCCCAGCCCCGGCTCCAGTTCCTGTCCAGACCACTCCACAGATAGTTCCTGTCACAGAGCTCACTCCAGATCCAGTACCTGTTCCTGTCACAGAGCTTGAGGCAGTTCCTGATCCAGTCCGTCACTGAGCTCATACCAGTTCCTGATCTGGTTCCTGTTCCTGTCATGGCACCCATTCCAGTCCCAGCCCTTCCCAATCACTGTTCCAGTCATGCAGCCTGTTCCAAGTCATATAGGGCCACGTATTTTATTTCCTATACCAATTCTGGCATTTATCCCTGTTCCTGTGCCCATTTTCATGCCTGTACTGTTTCCCCCACCTGGTTTCCAGCCAATGTCATAGCCCATGGTTCCTGCCTGAGCCAGTAGTAAAGTTCTTTCAGCAAGTCAGCATGCACGAGTTGCGAAGCCTTAGTTTGACTCTGTGCTGTCTATTGCCAAGCCATGTTTACTTATCCATGTTGTTTTCAATGCCTGTGCTTTGACCTCTGCCAGTTTTCCTCTTTCTGTGTGTTTTGCCAAGCCCTTGATATTCCTGTGGTCCCCATTTGAACTGTGCCTGTTGTTTCGATATTGAGCTAGACTGTCGGATTTGTACCTCTGCCTTTGTTTCAAAAAATCCTATTTGGATTGTATGCCTGTTTCCAGCCTGTCGGTCTAAACCCTGTAAATGTGACAGTCAACAGCTATTTAGGTATCTAGTATGATAATCCACAATTAAGTCATACATACAGTGTATCCAGAAAGTATTCACAGCACTTCAGACTGCTCCACAGAATTTTTCCACAATATCCTATGTTACAGCCTTATTCCAAAATAGATTAAATTCATCTTTTACCTACAAATTCTATACACAATACCCCATAATGACAAAGTGAAACAAGTATGTTTGAAACTTTTGCAAATTTTAGTAAAAATGAAAAACAACTAAACATTTATATAAGTATTCATAGCATTTTCTCAATACTTTGTTGAGGCAGCAATTATAGCCTCTAGTCTTTTCGTGTATGATGCTACAAGCTTGGCACACCTATTTTTGGGAAGTTTCCCCACCATTCTTCTTTACAGAACCTCTCAAGCTCCATCAGGTTGGATGGGGAACGTCGGTGCACAGCCATTTTCAGATCTCTCCAGAGATGTTCAATCGGGTTCAAATCTGGGCTTTGGCTGGGCCACTCAAGGACATTCACAGAGTTGTCCTGAAGCCACTGCTTTTTTATTTTGGCTGTATGCTTAGGGTCAATGCCTTGTTGGAAGTTTAACCTTCACCCCAGTCTGAGGTCCAGAGTGCTCTGAAGCAGGTCATCATCAAGGATGTCTCTGCACATTCTTGCATTTATCTTTCTCTTGACCCTGACTAGTCTCCCAGTTCCATTTATCTTTCTCTTGACCCTGACTAGTCTCCCAGTTCCATTTATCTTTCTCTTGACCCTGACTAGTCTCCCAGTTCCTGCGGCTGAAAAACATCCCCACAGCATAATGCTGCCACCAACATGGTTCACTGTAGGGATGATATTAGCCAGGTGATGACCAGTGCCTGGTTTCTTCCAGACATAATGCTTGGCATTCAGGCCAAAGGGTTCAATCTTTGTTTCATCAGGCCAGAGAATTTTATTTATTTCATTTATATCCAAGAGTCTTTCAGGTGCCTTTTGAGGAGTGGCTTCTGTCTGGCCACTCTGCCATACAGGCCTGATTGGTGGAGTGCTGCAGAAAGGGTTGTCCTTCTGAAAGGTTCTTCTCTTTCCACAGAGCAATCCTGGAGCTCTGACAGAGTGACAATCGGGTTCTTGGTGACCTCCCTGACCAAGGCCCTTCTACCCTGATTGCTCAGAGTGGACGGCCAGCCAGTTCGAGGAAGAGTCCTGGCAGTTCCAAACTTCTTCCATTTATGGATGATGGAAGCCACTGTGCTCATTGGGATCTTCAATGATGCAGCAATTTTTCTGTAGCCTTCCGCAGATCTGTGCCTTGATACAATCCTGTCTCAGAGGTGTGTGCTTTGCCAAATCATGACCAATCAACTGAATTAACCCCAGGTGGACTGCAATCAAGTTGTAGAAACCTCTGAAGGATGATCAGTGGAAAAAGGATGCACCTGAGCTCGCTGTGAATACTTATGTAAATGTTTTATTTTTGTTTTTTAATAATTTTGCAAAAGTTTCAAATACTTATTTCACTGTCATTATGGGGTATTGTGTGTAGAGTTTTGAGGTAAAAGACTAATTAAATCTATTCGGGAGTAAGGCTGTAACATAGGATATTGTGGAAAAAGTGGAGTGCTGTGAATACTTTCCAGATGCACCGTAATTCCTCAGTTACCACTAGTTTTTAAACACACCTATATACACGTTTCCTTTTGTTGAAATCCTTGCCTGCAACTACAGTTTTCTTTTCAGTACTTCCTTAGGTCAAAAGAACTATGTTAATGATCATAGAAGATGAAGGAAAGTCGTTAACATCATTATAGACTTCAGGCAGTAGCACTTATCCAGAATACACTGCATGTTCAGTGATCTGCTTACACAGAATGTGGACAAATCCAAAGTTTTCCATTACAGAAACAAGTTCAGAGTTTATCTAGGTAAGTTGCTGTGGCAACTTTCACTGTGAAGCTAACCTGCTTGGTGGTAGGTTTACCTAAATTAAACTGAACTAGATTTTAAGCCCCAGAAATTTACTTAGTTTGCACTTGACAGCTGTCAGAAGGGACATTTCCTTTTATACAGGATTCAGTACACAGATGTATGTTTTACAGCTTTACATTAAGACCCAATTATCCATTATAATTAACCATTTATTAATTAAACATTTTCCTGAACAATCCAGTTTCTCAGAGCTAAACAAAATGAAATTTTCATTAGTCTTGGATTTGCACTTTCTTTTGCAGGGCAGCTGTTGGAATATACAAAGTGTGCCCTGTGGATTCTTCTACATAAATATAAAATTCCACAGAATCACAGCCACAATCTTGGGTAAAGTCTACAGAGAGTGACAACCATTTTGCAGGATTTTCAAATGAACAGCGAGGACAACTATAAATGGAAAATCTTTGCACAGCAAATAATACAGTAATCCCTCGCTACTTCGCGGTTCACTTTTTGCGGATTCACGACTTCGCGGGTTTTTAAATATAGTACAGTAGTAGTATTTCCTAGTCTAAGAACAAAACAAGTTCGGTGACTAAGTGACTAAAACTTAACTACCGATTTCATATTGCTTAACAGTTGTCCCTGTTATTAATAGAGTAAAGGGTGGGCTGTAAACAGTACAGGGAGGCTTTAAAAACGTCCAAATACACGTTAAATAATCAAATATATATGATGTCCCTACTTCACGGAAATTCAGTTATTGCGGCCAGCCTTGGAACCTATCTCCCGCGATAAATGAGGGATTACTGTAATAATGATAATGATAATAATAATAATAATAATAATAATAATAATAATTCAAAGAGTCATATAAAATGGGGCACTACAGGATACTTTTCTTACATAAATAATAGGTCTGAGTGGCCTTTATTATGTGAGCTTAACTTTGTCATTTCTAATTGAGTATGATGAGAATAATGGCCTCGTTCATTGATTTATCAGGTATTCAACTAATGATCTTAGATACAGCGCTAGCTCTGTCTACCTTGTGATGACCACTCCTTTGAACCTGAACCTGCCCCACTGAGACTATAGACAGGGATAATATGTTCACAGACATCCTGAGAGCCTGTATGAGGCACCCTAAAGGAAGTATATGATATCATGGCATTTGTAGTAGTACATAAAACAGACACAATGAGACCAACAACCAACATGTTCCTCTATTCACCTTCTTCATCCATAGACTTCCTCTGCCCTCTATATTCCAAACCTAGGTAGTATTCTTGCCCTGTTCTTTGGCTGTTGAATGTGTTATGCAGCAATCAGACAGAGTTAAGTGCAGCTGAGAAAAAGTGGAGGAAATGACATATTGATGGTGATCTCCCAAACTGCTGTCTCTCTCCTGTTCTTCTCATTCAATGTGAACTGGAAGCCTCAGTGCAAGATCTATGCAAGCTCCACAACATGTCTTCACTTAACCCATCTGCCTTCTCCTTCACCCTCCTCTTTGACAGCTAAAAACTGCCACCTTCTTTGACAAGAAGTTGACAGCCCAATCCTACCTCTATTCCTACACATGTTAAGGCTTCCCCTTCACTTTCTTTTGTTTTTCTCCTCTTTCAACAGGAGAGATCCTGCAGATTATCCTGTCCAGTAATTCCACTTTGAAACCAAACCCAATACATTCAAGGGAGCAAGAGTTATTGCCACACTGAAGAAAGCAATTATGGATACCTATGACATCAACATGTCTTTCTTACTTAACATATCCTAAACAGTCTGCCTTCAAAGTGGCAAACTCTGCAGAAACTGCCCTTGTGGCACATACTGAAAAGCATTGTGCTACTAGATCAGTCAAGCGGTCATCAGCCCTCCTCCTCCACAACCTTTCAGTAGCCTTCAACACAGGCAATCACAAGACTCTCCTGCCATCCTGATAAGTCTTGGAATTCATAACACACAATGGCAATGGTATGCTTCTTATCCGGAGGGACGGTCATATCAGGTGACACTGCAGAAAATTGGAAAGGAAACAGACTTGAAAGGGAGCCAATCCTTTTCTGGGTGACAATGCATAGTCTGTATATTATAGAATCAATTAGTGCCAAGTGTGGTAAAAGGGACTTGAGTATGACTTTTAACCTTAAGTGTACCGTATCAAACTGAAGTTGTCAACTGTTCAATGAGTGAGACTTGAGTGTAAATTGTTCTTAGCAACTGTAGTCTTTAGGCTATCCAAGGAAGAACATCTACAGCCATGTTTAGGATGGTCATGTGGTACCAGCCATCATAATGCAATGGTGATCTTTAAGCTATCCATACAGGGCCATCCTCAGCAGCAGTGATTAAATTTTAAGGTTTTAGAAGCTAGGACATCATGGATCAGGCAGTTGATCCACATCTGCTTCATTGTGACTTACCACTGGTGTCCCACAAGGCAAAGTACTCAGTGATCTTATGTTTTCTCTCTATTCCTGCCCTTTTCGTGAGGTCGTATCTTCACATGGGCTTGCATACCATTGTTATGCTGATGACACTCAACTCATCCTCTCCTTTTGTCTTTAAGACAGTCATGCTTCATGACTCAGCATGGGATGACAGCATGCCTGGCAGACATATGGAAAACAGCAATCAGCTGAAACTAAATCTCAGCAAGACTGTGCTACTAGCCTAGTGGTCAGGGCACTGGCCCTTCAGTCGGAAGGTTGTGGGTTCAAGGCTCAGTACTGACAAGGTACACTGAGGTACCCTAAGCAAGGTACCGTCCCCAAGCACTGCTTCCCAGGCGCTGCGCTGTTTGGCTGCCCCCTGCTTAATTTGGTGAGTGGGTCAAATGCAGAGAAAGAATTTCACTGTGTGTCACGCTATGCTGTGGTGTGTTTCACGTGTGACTATCACTAGCACATTATTGCACATTACTATTCCTTCCTGGAGATGCATCTCCATGTTAAAATCTTGTGAGCTTCCTGGGCAACTTTTAAATTTTACAATCTGTCTCTACACACAACCTTAGGGTAATACTGGACAACCAACATTCCTTCTCACCTTACATCACTTAAAAGATTCAATCATGAAAGTTTCTCCTTGACCGCATCAGGAGAAATCAACCATTTCAGGTCACTCAGGCGCTTATTCAGTCCACTCCCTTGTCATTTTGAGACTGGACTGAGGAAACTCGTTCCTGTCGGATCTGTCTCTATGCCCCATCCAACATCTGCACCTAATCCAGAATGCAGCTGCCCAATTAGTTTTCCCTCCCCAAGATTTCCTACACTGCCCAATTACTATGGTCCCTTCACTGGCTTCCTGTAGCTTGTTTTACATTTAAAATTCTGATGCTTGCCTATAAAGCTAAAAATGGACCATCAACTAACTACCTTAATGCACTTATCACATACCACACTTTCATGATGCCATTCCATGGTCCTTCAGAGCATCTATCATGCCTCATCTAAGACCCGACATCTCTCAGGGTGCAAGGAAGGCATGCATCAAGACTATTCTCTGTCCAGGTACCTATGTGGTGGAACAAAAATCCCCTGGCTATCCGAACAGCTGAGTCACTGGCTGTGTTCAAATGAAGAATAAAGACATACTCAGAGAAGTACGAAAGAAGTACCCAGTCCCTGGCCTAGTCTCTGGCGGTTTCATATAAAGACCAAATACCCTTCCTTTCAATGTTTTTTTTTGTTTGTTTATTTATTTTTGGCTTTTAAGATTTCTTGGTTTCACTTTGTGCACCAGGGCATTGTCAAGATTAAACAAAGGGAAATACAACTAGAAAGATTTACAACCTGGTTTTAAAAGTCCTAAGTCTGTATCTCTGATGCAACCCACAAACTCCTCCCCTTAATCATGTAATGGACATGCATATTTGTAGATATGGACAACTTAAAGCCACTTAAAGCCACTAGGGAAAATCAAAACAGAAATAATGCACAAATGCAGTTAAATTTTTCTAAATTAGAAGATGAATGTGTTTCAAATGTTTTACAAGCAGCCTAAACACAACCCATTTCAGGCCGCCAAGTGGGTAAGTTTGGTTATGATGTTGATATGCATAACATTTTGTTGCCACCTGCTGAGAGATGGTTGGCTCTGATATTCCAATCAGTTTAAGAAGACCCAGTCCTCTGTGGTGGTGCCAGCAACTCTGCTTACGCAGGCTATGGTGTTGGTGACTCCCTACTCATGTTATGGGACTCATCCTCCTTGCAGATGCCTACAGAAATATACTAATATTAAACAAGGCCTGAAATAAGGTTTCAATTATGCCCAAGGTATACGCATTATTAAATTTGACTTTGGAAACCCAACTCAAATTATTGAAAGGAAGATGGGGCAGCTTGGCTGTAGTTAATTATTTTGGTTTAAAAGCCAAAGAATTTTCACTGTTTGATTTGCATCCTTGGAACATATTGCTATGAAGGTTGCTTCCTCCCCTCCTTTTCTGTTTTGCTAGTTTATTGTCCTCCTAATACTAATTTTTTTCCGTCTTACATTTATCTCCTCTTTCTCCCCTGCCATAATTGTGCTTGTTGACTTTAACATCCATGTTGACCCTGACTGCTCCTATACATCCGAGCTCATATCAGTATTAGAACTTGACGCATGTTGACATACCACGTCACATTCATGGTCTTATAACTGATTTGCTCTATTCTACTGGTTTGAATGATATCTCTGCTGCTGGCTCAGTTTCTGGTATCATAAGTTTATAGAATGCAGATTTCACATCACAACTCCTCCTTTGGAAAAAAATTCCACTGCTTATTGTGATATTAGATCTGTCAATTCCAATCTGTTTACTACTTCTCTTCAGTCCTCATCGCGGTCAGACTTACATGCACTATTCTCCTCTTATAGCATGGTTTCCCTTTATAATGATACTGTCTCTGGTTTACTCAGTTTACAACCCTCTATAAAAAAAAAAATAAAAATAAAAAATAGGCTTGTCCCAGCCACCTGCTCTTGCCCTTTGCTCACCCCTGAGCTCAGAGTAATGAAACCCACTAGCAGGCATCTTCGGCACTTTTATAAGAAAACTGGCCTTTCTGTCCATGCTTTATGTTACACTTAACATTTTCACAAGTAAAGGGATGTCCTCAATGATGCTCACTCACTCCAACTACTTCTAAATCATAAATGGTGCTATGTCTAAGCCAAGAACACTATTCAGAAATGTTATCAAACTCCTACAGCTGAGCAGTGTCAGGCTTTCTTACATTCTTTTGAAAACAAAATTAACCAAATTTACCACTTTTTTGTACTCGTACTTCTCAAATCATTCTGCCCTATTAATATTCTTACCTGTTGATTCGTTTGCTCTCTCTGAACTCATCATCATTAAGTCTAATTCTTCCCCCTGTCAACTTGACCCTGCCCCCACACTTTTACTTAAGGCATGTTCATCTATTGGCAATATTCTAATTGCCATAGTAATAAATACATTTCTCTCATCTGGCTGTCCCTATTGCCCTCCATACCCCTGTTGTTAGCCCTATCCTTAAGAAACCTGAGTTGGATCCAACATGTCTCTTTAATTATAGAACTATCTCTCATCTTCCTGTTCCAGTGATGGACAAAGAGGTATCTACACAACATCATACCTTCCTAAACAGTACCACTCTCTGTGAGCGTTTTTCAATCAGGCTTTTGTACACAGCACAGCACTGAAACAGCTATTCTGCTTGTGGCTAATGATCTTCCTCCGGTCTGCTGGTAGTGTTTCTCTGAATATCCTCCTCCTCATCGACCCAAGTGCAGCATTCACCACTGTTAATCGTGATCTACTCATTTTTGTCTTTCCTCTATTGGTATCCCAGACATAGCCCTTCAACAGTTCAGGACATATCTTTCAAACAGAGAACAAGTACATTAGATCAGCACAAGTCCTCCACCTCGCCTGTTACCTGTGGTGACCCTCAGGGATCGTTTCTTAGGCCTCTTCTCTTTTTAATCTACATCCTTCTCCATTATATAATTTGCAGCCATGGAGTTCTCACTGCAATGCAGATGAAATTCAGTCATATCCCTGTACAAACTCAACCACAGACTCCCCTCCTAATAAACTAACAGCATGAATCTCAGATTTAATGTTTTTGGACCCAGGATCACTTTCTCACATTACACACTGATAAAACTGAAGTTTTACTGGTCAGCCCCATATCCTTACTATGTAAACTGTCCAACCATTCTATTATTATTGATGGCATGCTTGTAAATTCAGCCCCTCTTATCAGACATCTTGTCATGCTCTTTGACCGGTCCCTTAATTTTGCATTCTTCCACCTCCATAAGACTGCACGTCTTTGCCCATTTCTGATTAGTAATGATGTACAAACTCTGGAACATGATTACACTATGTTCTGTATTAATTACTGCAATTCCCACCGATTCCCATTGGTGTCCCTGAAAAGTCTTTACAAAAACTACAGTATGTTCAGAACTCTGCAGCCAGAATACTACCTAGTATACCAAGCTCTCAGCTCACATCCCGACTATCCTCCTTCAGCTACATTGGTTATCAGTTCAGTCCCATATCAAGTTCAAAATCTTTCTTCTCACCTTCAAAGCCCTGCATAACCTTGCCCCTTTATATCTCAGTGAGCATTTGATCTCTCACTCCTCTCACTCTCCCAGGTCTTCTAAAAAAAATAATCTACTTGCTCTCCCAAGCACCAAATTTTCCACCTTGGGAGGCAGGTCCATCAGGGCTATGGCCCCCAGACTTGGGAATTCTCTTCCTCAGTTCCTTCATGATTGCGCTTCTTTCTCATACTTTCATGACTTTTCTTTTCTATGAATTTTTGTCTTTCTCCTGTACTGCTTAGTCTTCTTCAATTCCTTTCATTCTTCCCATCTTAAGCATCCTTGGGATAGTGAAAGGTGCTATATAAAAGTAGCATAATATTATTATGATGATTACTATTATTATTAAAAGCATTGAGTTTGGGCAAAATGTTTCTACTGATCTACTGGTCAATAAGTTCTCTTATAAACTTTATAAACACATTCATTTGACAAGACAACTCACATTTTGTAAATATAAAAACTTCTTCCAAATATGGTATGTTCATAGTTTGGAGCAGCAGTTCATGACCATAGATTTTAATGAGGGTTACATAAATCATGACATAGCCTCAAAGAAATTTTAGTCAAGAGTAACCCTATAACAAGCAGTTTAATGTCGACAACAAACAACACACAGTCTATAAGCTCATTTTGAGAGATTTCAGACATATATTGATGTGTTTGCTATGTTTGCTACAGCAGAGTTTGGCAATGGATGTGCCTACAGGGGAAGTAATGTTATTTAGCCCCAAAAATTCAGCCCCTGGAAAAGGCAGAGACAAATTCTTTTGTGGGCAACTTAGAAACATTAGAAGGGTGAGAAAATCAGTGTAATATCTATAAAATCACAACATTCTTTTTTAACATTTGAGCTCTTTCAAGAATTGTGAAGAAAGTCATTATGAAGATCAGCATATGCTGAACAACTGATATAGCTCATGAGCCCCACTTGCCCTTTTAAATGCGCCACCACTTGTAAGTCTGTAAATTTATACCTTTTATGTGTCAGGTGTGATACATGTTTTTGTTTATCTTACAAACCTATCATAAATCTGGTTTTCAGTGCTCAATTTGTGACAGATCTTTTTTATATTTACCATGAATGCACCTTGGTTAGGGGCAACATAATCAGAGTGGATTAATTTTGATCACGGAAATTCGAATCTGCTGCACATTTGGAAGAGTAATGTGAAAAATCTGTATGAATCCCATGTGAGGAAGGCGTGCTTAGATTTTATCTGGTTGCCCAAAATACCACCCCTAACCTAAAGCTTTTTTTGACTGAGGTGAAACGCTCACATTGCTCCAAATTCATTAAAGACCAAGAGAGCTTCTCACAACCCACAACCAAATCCACTGGAACTTAGCTTCTATGATGGGGTCATAAGAATGTTACTCAAGTATATTTTAATAATGGTCATGTTAGCTCATAAGATATTTATTAGAAATCGTGAGCTTTCATATTAACATAGTTAATAGTCAGAAGTTCTATGCGATCTAATCGGTGTAAATAAACTAAATAAATCATTAGTATGCATTATTTCTCCCAATACTATGCACTGGCAATGTTTATGTATACACCAATATTCATTTTGAGCTCAAAACATATACATATCCAATCATGAATATATTAAATATATCTATCTATCTATCTATCTATCTATCTATCTATCTATATATATATATAAATCTGTGAGGATTATTACTAATTAAGAAAGGCATTTCTAACAAGCTAAAAGACTCAATAACTATACAAATTGGCCAGGTTATGGGCCAGTATTAGTGTAAATGCAAATAAATTAAGGTGCTATGGTAATACATAGAGACAAGAGTAAGAATTATAGACATTACTCACTCTGATTGAGGCCAGGACATCCGTCGCTAGCAGCAGTAGTCTGACACATGCAAGCAGCAGCACTTGAAGCCAAATGGAAAGCAGAGTCCGCATGTTGTACGTCTCCTGATCTCTGGGGTCCAATCTCCCGATGGCTTACTATGAAGAGTTAGACTTATGCGAACACCGAATGAAGAGCTAGTCCTAAGCAAACATGGAATGTTACTTAAGGAGTTCAGCAAGACCACACACAGACACACACACACACACACAAGGTCACTCTTACTCTGTTTTACACATATAAACAGGCAAGTCGGATGTTTCCACTGAAGAAGAGAAGAGTTTTCACAGAAAGAGCAGACACCTCAAGAGCCAAATGGAGTTTCCTCCCTTAAAAAAGCTGAAGTAAAAAAAAAAGTCACACACATCTGGGAGTGCTTCAGTCTTCCCCTGTCAGAGGAGAAATCCCATCTTTTCCTCTTTTGCTTCAATGATTGAACAGGAATGCAACATGGTTATGGCATGGGTGTTCGCAGATGGCACCCCCAGCCTTCTACGGATATCACAGTTGCACACTGAACAAATGTTCATGCGTGTGTGCAAGGGACAGAAAAATCCAGTATGGAGTGCAGATCTTCCAGTCCGCAGCCACATGCACGCTGGTGGCAGACAGGCAGACTGGCATATCCGTCCCGTCCCATTCAAGCTGCTGTTGCGCAAAGCTCCTCATGCGCACACACACACACAGAGCAACATGTGGTTTTAAATGTGAACCAGACCACCATGCAGGGTGTTCAGAGAGAGGGAGGGGATGGGGTGAAGGGGTGGAAGAGAAGAGAGAAAAGAGGCTGGAGTCTGTATCCCATCCTAACTGAGCACAGTAATGCTACGTAATAAGAGGCAGGACAATTCTGATTAACTTCTTCACATGGGGTATATGCATGTGAGTTTTGTTGTAACATCGTTCAAAGGCAGCCCTGAAAAGGAGTTTGAAATGAGACAACAACCGGAGGTGGTTTGAGTACTCTTTAATGGTTCGGTAGTGCAGCTATCTGTGTCCATGCTCCCTGTGCAGAAAAGCTTCATTCTAAGCACTTCAACAGAAGCAATTATCTATGATCTCACAACTTTTACACAATGATCCACCTTCAGTGTAAAAAGACCAAATTACCAAAGAAAATAAATGCAGCTTATATATTATATCTGAGCTAATAAAAGTGCCTTTCTATAAATTATATCTAAGATCATAAAAGTGCCTTTCTAACCTTAGGTGAAAAAAAAAATTAACACATTTCTTCAGACAAACATTTACTTTGGTCCTTGTATTTTTGATTGCCAGTGTTTGGCTCTCTCAAATCCATTAGTGCAGGTCCTGTAGTCGGCAATGGTCTGCTCTATCTCCTCCTCTGAGTTCATGACAAATGGGCCTATAGTAGAGACACAGATACAAGATTATTTCACATCTGACTATTAACAAGGCCAACTTTTGCTCAAACACCAGCACACTGGATTTGAAATATAACTATTTCCTAATAATTCCTACTCCATATAGAGGCAGTCGGTTTTGGGAATTTATCCATTTTCACAAAAAAATAAAATCCAAGCCAGGTTCAATGTCATTAATAGACCCCCAAGCTTTTACACACCTTCCACTATGTTTCACAGTGTGCATTTATTAAAGGCTTGTTACTTTAGTCATCTATGACTCCATTGTGATGTTACTAAAATAAAAACCTTTTTGAGGCCTTTTTCTCCAGCTTAGTTGTGCAATTCTGTGGTTATATGTGTTGTTTGTGTGACAGAGAGCTGCTGGAAAACAAAAGTCAAATTCCTTGTGTGTCCATGCATACTTGGCAAATAAAATAGATTTGGATTTTAGCTTCTTATCATTTATTTCCTAACAGTTAATTTATTTTTTTTGTGAAGATCCTTTTGATGGCTTCCCCTGGAAGTCAACTAACAGTGTAATGACATACTGTAAGTAGCTATTTGATTTCATAATATTTTAAAATGCCTATGTGGTTAACTTAATATACAGTGAATGCTTGTGAACCCTTTAAAATTGTCTATACGTCTACAAATATATGATCTAAAACACTATCAGATTTTCAAACAAGTCCTACAAGTACATAAAGAGAATCCTATTAAACAAATGAGACAAAATATTACACTTGGTCATTAATAATGACCCAATATTAGATATCTGTGAATGGCAAAAGTATTTACGTTCACATCTGTTATGACTGCAATAACTGCAAATAATATTTCCAGAAACTGTCCATCAGTCCTGCACATCAACATGAAGGAATTTTAGTCCATTCCTTGCAACTCATGTTGGTGGGTTTCCTCATATGAACTGCTTGCACAAGATTTTTATTGGATTAAGATCAGGACTTAATTGATTTGACTTGGCCATTCCACAGCATCAATTTGATTATTTTTTGGTTGAACATCTTGTGTGCTTAGGGTTGTTGTCTCGCAGCATGACCCACTTTCTCTTCAGATTGAGTTCACGGACAGATGTACTGATGTTTTCATTTCTAATCCTCTGGTATAATTCAGAGTTCATGGTTCCATCAATGATGGCAAGCCATATAAGCCCAGAAGCATCAAAACATGCCCAAACAATGATACTACCACCTCTATGTTTCACAGATATGACAAGGTTCCTATGTCGAAATGCAGTTTTCTCCTTTCCCCAAACAAAAATAAACTAAAAAGTTCTATTTTGGTCTCATCCAGCCACAAAACATTTTTCCAATAACCTTCTGGCTTGTCAGTGTGATCTTTAGCAAACTTTAGTAAATGAAGGGCAGCAATGTTTTTTGGAGAGCAGTGGCTTTTTCCTTGCAACCCTGCCATGCACAGCATTGTTGTTCAGTGCTCTCCTGATGGTGGGCTCATAAACATCAACATTAGCCAATGCAAGAGAGGCCTGTAGATAAAAGCTTAGACCAGGCATGCCCAATCTTATCTGGAATGGGCCGGTGTGGGTGCAGGTTTTCGTTCCAACCAAGAAGGAGCCTCACCTGATTCCACCTGTTTAATCAGTTGACCT
>JAQLOM010000023.1:13149247-13159572 GCA_030068315.1 Chrysichthys thysi
TTTTCTCTTAGAACAATAATGGGGGGGTGGGGGGGGGGTGTTTTAAAGTGCCTTAAAAGTCTGACTTGTTTGTGTCCTTAAAAGGTCGTTAATGGCAGTGTTGTAATTTAAAGGCTGTTTTAGGTTAACCTGGATTTGCTAACAGAATTGTGGGCTGTAAAAACAGAAGGCAGATTTGCTTGGTGGTACTGCCCAAAAATCCAAAATCTTCAGTTTATCATCAGCTTCAGTATGGATATTACTCTTGGTAAGGGTCACGGTGATAGTAGTGGTTGTGCTTTCATACCAAACCTCTCATGCCTGACCTTGTTCATTCACTCAGTATAAAGTGAAAATGGAGGGGGACTGAAGCCTAAATAATGAATAGAGCACCGTCCTGGAGGCCCTTAGCTGCCACTGCAATGCAGGTAGTTTCAGGGAAATTGGAGTCAATAAAAGAAAAAGGAAATAAAATAAAACTTGACATTTCCTTGCAAGTATGCTGAGTTTTCGTTTTAAAAACCCACACTGTCCCTGGCTGCCTGTCATAAAGTTTGGTACCAATTAAGATGATGATGATGACGATGATGATGATGTCTGTGGCTATGGATGAGCACAGTTCAACTGCTGTATAAAATAAGCCTCTAGAGATTAGCCACCAGATGATGTCCTGTCAGACCCTTTTTTAAGCGTGCAATATCTAGCAACTCTGCACTAAGGCAAAGATAAAGGCTTCGTCAATCTGAGGCACTTTTAGTTCTTGAATGGTGACCCTGTCGAATTCTGAACATGAGCCACCATGGGGCTTGGTTGACATTTCTTTAGCGAAGTGCATTCTACAGGGTGAGGTCGCTAGCCCCACACCCCACCCTTCCTAACTCGGGACTCAGGTTCATACGCACATACACACAGGCAATTTAGGGTAGCCAATCCACCTAATGTGCGTGTCTTTGAGAGGAAACCGGAGTTCCCGGAGGAAACCCACATGGACACGGGGAGAACATGCAAACTCCACATAGAGAGGCACCCATGCCGAACCCAGGGCTCGAACCCGGGACCTTCTTGCTGTGAGGCGACAGTGCCAACCACTTAGCCACCGTGCCACCCAATTACATAAATGACTAGCTTAAACATTTCATGTATAACATTAATGTATAATGTTTGCTATTCTTTTCTCAATATCCAAAACACATCACAGCTCTGTAGCTCTGTCCTCTGGCTCAGTTTGCAAAAAAAAAAAGAAATAAATAATAATAAAGAAATAACAATTAATAATGAACCTGCATAGTAAAATGCAGCTTTGGTTCGTGTTCTTCCGTTGGGTTGATTCGAAATTGGATCATTTTCTCCCTGAATTGCTTCCTCACCTCAGAGCTTACATGGAACCACCTTGCTCACATGTTCTCGCACCTGAAGGGATTGTTAACAAGTTGTAGAGCAAAACTCTCTCTCTCTCACACACACACACACACACACACACATACACACACAAACACAAAACACACAATCCCTGGAAAAAAAACCTAAAAGACAAGACTATATCTGCAAAGGCACCCTGGAGAAAAAGTTCTGAGATTTGAAATATCTCAGGATTCTAGAAAGGGCTCATGACTTAGAGACAGATGCCCAAAGCTGTGTGGTTTGGCAGCGATCCCAGGCTCAGTATATCCACGTTCCGTTGGCACGTGAGAGGTGTGTGTGCCGATACGTTTAAAGCCACTCTCTCACTTCCTTTCTCCACTCGAGCACCCGAGAAACCAAAACCACAGCGGTCTGTGGAAAAACTTAAGAAGGGTGGAGTGCCTCGCACTTGAAAGTAAAGTCAGTCTAATACCTCAGGCTCTTCTGATTGTGTTCAGGTCATTTTTGATCAATAGAACAACAATTTTAGTGGACGGGATTTTTATGTTTCCATGGGGGACTTCCATCATAAGCAGGTGCTACTATGTGAATTTCTTTCTGCCTAGATTGGCCAAGTTGGTTGGAGAAAATGACACACCAAATTGCCTGCTGTTTTTTTTTTTTTTTTTTTTGTGGTCTGATAATTTTAGTCGTGTCCGTATATACACCTCTGTGATTTTGCGGCCGGCTCAATGGAGTTCTTTTTTTGACCGCTGTTTCTTCCCATATTATTCATATTGAACTCTTTCTGACTCTTAAAATCAGAGACGTAACCCTGGAGACTTATTTAAAGGAGCTTTTATAATGACAGCTACAGGTATAAAGCTTCCTTAGGTCGACATATGCCACAGTATCATGAGAACTTGATTTCTAGGAATAAACGAACGAGCAGGTTATATTGCTGTCAGCTGTCAGCTTGCTTATGCATGCTGCCAAAGAAATACATATCATTGTAAAATGATCCATAAATATTCACTTTATTCTAAAGCCTAATGCATCTAAGGCTAGTAAAACAGGGGTGTGCAAACCAAGCCAGGAAGCGCCGGTGTGGGTGCGGGTTTTTGGGGTGTAACCTCTCAGTTGGCCGATTAATAAAACAGTTTAGAGCCAAGGAAGGAGTCTTTTTATTTGCTGATAGTAATGTCAGCCTAAAAACCTACACCCGCACCGGACCTCCATGGCTTGGGTTGCCCACCCGTGCTATAAAACAACACATGGCAACATGGCTAATGTTCTTATAATGATTTTGGAGCATTTAAGGTTCAGTCGTTGGTTCTAATCCAATATACCTTTAAGTCATATTTAGCAAACATGTCCTCAAGGACCGTTAACTGTTCGCGCTCTGTGTGCACTGAAAAAAAATCTGGCCAATCAGCAACAGGAGGCATATGGAGCCAATCACAGGACAGGTGGAAGGGGAGGGGGATTGATGGGGGTGTTGTTGCTAATGTCATCGCCTTGATCCATGAATTCACGGGGTGGAGCTTCAACAGGAGCCCTGAGAGGAGGGGAGGTGTGTATTTGTTTGGCTGTTGAGTTCAAATATCAGCAACAGTTCTCTCCAGCAACGCTGACTGCACCTTTAATGTTCAGGGTCTGTATTTAACCACCATTTTAGTGTCAATTTAGCACAATCTCATGTGGTCCTAGGAACTCATTTTACCTTCTTTTAAAGTTACGTGATATTTCATGTCGTAGACATTTTTAAAGCAGTCTAATATATACCCAGAAACTACGGGGGAGTTATTTCATTTTAAAACTACACCAAATGTCTAATGGATAAATGTTTAGTTATGTATGCACTGATCAGCCATAACATTAAAATCACTGACAGGTGAAGTGAATAATGTTCATTATGTCATTAAAATGGCACCTGTCAAGAGGGGAGATATATGAAGCAGCATGTGACTAGTCAGTTTTTGATGTTGATGTGTTGGAAGCAGGAAAAATGGGCAAGTGTTAGGATCTGAGTGACTCTGAGTGATGGGTAAATGACTTGGTCAGAGCATCTCCAAAACAGCAGGTCTTGTGCAGTGTGTCTGGTACTAAGAACCACAGTTAACAGAGTGATTGTACAGTTTAAAAGCAAAGGAAAGGAATCACGAGCATCACGCTCAGGTCGACCTGGGCCGTCTGACAGGTGTCTTGGGACTGTCGAGTGGATTGTTGAAATAAATCCCCGTTGTAAGGCCACTGATGTTGCAGAGCAACCCCAAGTGTACCTCTGTGAGGGATCTCCATCAACTTGGCTACTATGGCAGAGCAGCTAGAAGTTTCTAGAAATACATTTTTCAAAAATGATGGTGTCTGGTTACTTTTTAGATGTCCATGTAGTTTGGATGTATGAAACATAAAGAGTATTGCTATGGAGCTGTTGTAAGTTCGAAGCCTGATCTTTGTACCCAACTCTTCACCTGCTCAGCTCAAGCGTTAGTCACTTGGGATAATACTTCTACCAGATGAATAAAATTAAAATCATAAATTGTTGAAGTCTGCAATATGACAGAATTATGGTACAGTGACGGAGACCTGAGAATATATATCTGAGAGAGAGCAAGAGAGAGAGGAATCCTCTTTGTATTCAGTGACTGAGGGAAAACCTGCTATCGCAAAAGGAACAGACGTGATATGTGTGTGTGTGTGTGGGTGTGGGTGTGGGTTTGGCTGTGGAAATGTGTGAGTGGGTTCTGTCACACAGCGTGAGAGTGAGGAAAAACAGAGGAGAGACTTGGCTGAATGAGCTGCAACAGAGGGAATTGTCATAATTAAATCATGAGCGTGTGTGTGTGTGTGTTTGTGCGTGTGTGTGTGTGTGCGCGCGCGCATGGCTCAAAAACACAGTAAGGGAATTTTTGCGTGGCAATGTGCATGTACGGTCACGTGTTTCACTTCATAACCAAGGTGTTCCTTGACGTTTCCATGGTTTAATATGGGGACTTGGCTCTCTCTTACCAGCTTGTTAAACGAAGTGATTGCAGGCCCCCTGTGTGCTTTACTCAAATAAAGGAGAATAAAAAAAAAAAGGCTGTATAAAAAAAACAAACCTGAAACATAAATTGAAACCATAAATCGCTCTGAGGAAAATAATGTTTTTCGGTCAAAGGCTGGAAAAGTTCTGCTTGCTAATTTTACCCGCTTAATAACAAACACATGCTACAGGGAGGTTTTTTTTTAAAGAGGGCCGTAAAGCAGGCCATTTATGTAATGCTTTAACTCTGACAGTTTGTTTTGATGTGAGAAAGGTTCACACAGGGCCCGACCATGTCCAGAAATACTTGGCTGCTTTTTATATGAAGGTGTTGGACCTTCTCGATATAAATCTCCCAAAATGCCCTGTAAGTGAAAGCATTTTAGCTTATTATTATTATTTTGATTCTTTTTTTTACTGAGTGGCTGAGGTGACGGTGGTTATTTGTAATAGCACGTGGCTACACATGAATGATACCGAGACGACAAGTTGACCAATCAAGGTCACACTAAAAGTACCTTGTGGCTGCGACTTGTGTAACGCGAGTAATATTTTGTGGAACCTCCAGGTAATTATTTTGTGACATGGACCGAAACAAAAAAAAAAGTCTGTTCACTTGGAGAATTCTCTCACCGTTCCAAGGGCATGTCTACATCGCAACCTCACCGACTCCATTTCTCCATCTCTCTGCATCGCTGCCACAAGACACTTAGTAGCTTAGCAGATCCTGAGAAACACATTATATTATATAATATATTAATGTATTAACTCATGGCCACACCTTGTTCAAACCATGTTTTTATCAATTGTCTATTCATTCATACACTATATGGCCAAAGGATGGTCAACACCTGAGCATCACACTCACATGTCCTTGTTGAACGTCCCGGTCCAAATTTAGCCCTCTTTTGCTTTTATAATGGCGTCCGCTCTTCTCCGAACTCCGAATGTTGGGACACTGTTGAGTCCATTCAACCATAAGAGCATTAGCGAGGTTAGAAGATCACTGATGTCAGCTGAGGAGGCCTGAAGTTCCAGTTCATCCCAAAGGTGTACAGTGCGGTTGAGATCAGGACACTCGAGTTCTTCTACTCCGCCTTGGGCAAACCATGGAGTCTTCGTGGAGCTGGCTTTGTGTGCAGGAGCATTGTCACGCTGGGACAAGTTTGCGCTTCTTGGTTCCAGTGAAGGGAGTTGTAATGCTATGGCACATAAAGACATTCTGTGTGCATACAATTGTGTGCATCCAACATTGGAGCAATAGTTGGAGGATGAACAACATATGGGTGTGAAGGTCGGGTTTGTGCACACTTTTGGCCAAATAGTGCATGCTACCAAGTGCCCTTGAAATGAATGGCATCCCATCCAGGGTGTGCACCCATCTCATGCCTAGGGTTCTCACAATAGGCTTTGGAGTCATGAGGAAACTAACCAAGATGAAGTTGTTGCTGATGATGAAGGAATTAATGGATAAATGTAGACTGTAGACAACGGACACATGGCACACCATTGGCACTTGCCGTGGTTGAATTTCTCAGTAGCAAAACATTACATGTGTGGATTAAAATCTCTGCACTTGTTCTAATACGGTATGTTTTCATTTCTATAATAAAAAAAAAAGCCAAAAAACAAAAACATACATGTCTGGACCGTGAGCCGGCCAGTGTAGTTGCTCCATCTTCTCTCTGATGTCAGTGCAGATGCTCTATCGGTTATACTTTCTTTTCTCCCATCCTCCTGTCCTCTTGTCTCCTCACCATGTCCCCGCTCTGTGTCTCTCTCCTCTTGCTCTGTCATGTCCTTGAGGTCTTGGCAGTGTTCCTCCAAGTTGCCATTTAGACATTAAAGTAGCTTAAATCATTCAAGCGTCTTACGTTAAACAAGGTTATAGCTGATTCCTTGTTAGTATTTCTTTTTCTGTGATGTAAGCAATATGTAAATGTGCCTCATAAGAAATGCTATTTTTGTCAACTCTTCTAATTTTGATGATATTCTGTATTGAAGTTGTATATTTGGACAAATCCTGGCATTGAGATAATGAAATTGGCATTTATGCATGTCATTTTGGGTAAAATTAAGGAGAATGACTTTCAAACATGACATAATTTGGTTTGGTATGCGGGGCTTCTAACAGTCATGGGATCTAGCGAAGCAGTATGTATGTTAGGGCTGTATTGCGTGGTCACCCTGAGACAGAAAGGCGTCAACAATCCTAATGATTCCGGACAAACTAAATCTAGTTTAGAATGTGTTTTGACGGGAATGAGCCATATCCAGGACACGGCGGATTATTTGGTGTTCGTAGACATTCACAGAGTGCATTCTGGGAGCTTTAATGTTGGCTCGCCGGTGCACTTCTGCCCGGTTTGATGAGCACGCTGACATGCGCCGCTCTGACAGCACAGAGATGCACTGCAGGCCTGCAGGCGAGTGCAGCTGCTCCAGTGGACATCGCAGGAAATGTGCTCTAGCCATGCAGTTGATCATGTGACCATCCAGAGAGCAAAAGAGAAGAAGGGAACCGCACAAGAAACGCCGTTATGTTACATTCCTTGACATAAATGATGACATAGAATAGAACTGTAATAAAATAATTGTATAAATCAAGTACTTATTTTAATTTGGCCAAGAAATACTAATAATATTTATTCCACATCATTGCCAAATGGTCAATCCTGATTGGTCAGGAGATGTCGATTAATTTTCTCTGTATAATCTAATTTTCTCCAGTCGTGCCAACTGAGCAAAGAAGATGTGAGGGATCCTATCAAACCTCAATTTTTCTACAATTACACAGTTTTTCTTTTTGCGTGTCTTAAAGACGCCTTCGACCATCCTGAAAACAGCAGCATGTAGAGCCTCGTTCGCCCAACGGTAACAAATCAACCTCCGCCGTGTGATCAAGTAATTGAAGGCAACTATTTTTACTCAGTTGAATAATTACAGCTATGGCGAACTGCAATTAGCTTGCCTTGTAATTTCCAAAGGGTCCTCACAACCCCCATCCCACCCTGTGGTAAATTGCGTACGTGTGAGTGCGGGATGCTCAGCAGTGCGCTGAATGGGAAAGACGTATTTATGTCTACCTGCGGCACCATCGGTGGTTTGCTGCTACAAAATGCATCATTAGTATAAAAAAAAAAGTACAGTCGTCCCTCGCCATATCGTGGGTCACCTATCGCGGTTTCACTGTATCGCAGTTTTTATATGCAATAGAAAATAACAAAATGTTAATTCAAACATATTAAAAGAATATTAAATCAAAATAAAATACGGTATGTATTTCATCAGCGGATGAACACAATGAAAACTCAGGCGCCGGAGCGTAACCCCGACAATAGGTGAGGGATGACTGTATATATTGAAACACAAAATGGAACATTTTTGTCTGTTGTGTTGAGTTTTAAAGCTCCTGGGGGTATGATTTGGGAATATTATCCTCTTTTGGTGGAAAAAAATATAAGTCCTGGACAGCCAGGATGTCTAGGTTAATTGATGGCTGTGTTCCAAACCATGTTTGATGAACTAAACAGAACAACATCGAGATAACAATTTTTGTCTTATTAATCATGCAGTTTGGGACTTGAGACTAATTATTTCCTCAGTATAAGAATAAAAAGGTCTTTGTGCATGTCAACGTGACTGTCACATGTAATAAATGGTAACTATTCAGTACCTTAACAAGAGCTTGGTTTTTTTTCAGTTAGCGTGCTGATATTAAACAGTCATCTCGCTGCCACTTGCTCTTTGTGCTTTGTGATCCTGCAGCACCGAAGACTGTGTAAAGCCCTCTGCTCTGAAACCTTTCAGGAAAAAAACGTTTCAGAAAACTTAGAGCTTTACCACTGACTGGTGCAATGCACCGGGGACGCCTTCCAAAAATGCTCAACAGTGTACCTTCGAAGAAAGTTTTTTGGTTTGTTTGTTTGTTTGTTTGCAGTAGTTTTAACTGTGAATGTGGCTCATAGGCCATGCGAGTACATTTGCTCGTTGTTTCTATAGGAACGATAGCGCATAAGAACAAGCATGTTTATATAAAATAAAGCTGCTGTTCTAGAAAATTGATCAAAATCAGATTCAAGCATACAGGAGTGCATGGGATTTCTATGAAAAAATACAACAGTTCAGGAGCATTATGCTTTAGAGTTTTGCTTCCTGCACAAACTTAATAATGACTTTTTTTTAAAGAGGCCATTGCATTGTTTTTTCATTAATGTTGCAGTGGTCTCTAGTATGAATGAATGCCCTATGAGTCGGTTTTGGTGAAAAAAATGCTCTGGTGCTCCTGTTTCAGGCTGTTCTAGTTTGGTGGACTAGTGGGTGGGGGGAGAACGACAGGATTTCGGCTCTTACCCGTGAATATTCATGACATGCAAACGTATCGCCTCTGATTGGCTACCAGCACTGTGATGCTCCCTCCAGTGAGAGAAACTGGAGGAAAACTGGTGGAAAAGTTTATTTTTTACTTACAGCCTGTGTGCTGGTGGGCGATCGATCGTCGTGACGGTACAGATCCAGGTTTTAAGAATAACCTCGATACAAAAGCACTAATGTAGGCACCGAAGTTGTAAAAGTCACTGTGGTCGAAATGATTAGAACACAGAACTAACGAAGCCTTATACTTCACTGGTGGTGTTCCAAAGACAAACTCCAACCATTTCTTCCTCAGGTCTTCTTCCTTGGGCAAGACACACAATGTTGATGTGTTATTGCCACAAATAGCACAGACACGAACATGTTCCGCCATGTTTACAATTTGCTTTTAGCTCCTCTACTTCTACCTGCCGAGACGGGCTCTGCTCTCTCCTGGCCGCAAAATCAAATCTGTCTTCCCGTGGGCGGTCGCAAGCCAAGGTGGGTGCGGCCATGAATACTAATTTTCAAAGTGACATAACTTCAACAGGCTTTTTCCCCTTTAATGACTATTTTTTAAACTCAAGCGAGAGGTGGAGTACACCCTGGGCAGGTCTGCACTAACATTTAAAAAGACAAACATGTTTGTTTGATTGTTTTTTTCTTATGCGATGGAGATATGTGGGAATTTGTGCAGCTGAGGAGTTCGGGGCCCTTAGAGCAGGATCTCGTCCTGGAAGCATGTGCCATATGGCCGCCAACTTGCTCAGCAGTCTGTTCATTTGCTGCTTGACAGTTTGGAGGAAACCTCCGCCTTCACTAGCACTTATTCAGTCTTGCACTCGCCCTGATGCTAAACCTGTTAGCATGGGATGATCTTACCCCACTAATCCCCAGATTAAACAGCGTTGCGGTCAGATTATGTCCTTAGTGTTTAAAGTGCAGGATTGGTCGTTGTCTCAAGTGAATTATGGTTGGCTTATTGCATGCGTGCTGCTACATTATCTCTGTCGGAATGCTGGTAAGAGTGATTAGCTCGTCACGTGACTTATTGGTGGTGAAATCAAAAGCAGGGTCTTGAGAAGACAAAGATGGCAGGAGTTGTAGCAGAAAATTCAGCGTGACCATTTGGGTGAGACAGTCAAGCTTACAAACATTTTTTCCAGCACCAGGACTTCTTGTAATGTTAATCACATGATCCCCCCCCCCCAATTTATCATTCACGGCTCCTTTTTTTCTTGCGTATCCGACACCTGGCTTCGCTGTTTTGCGGCGCACAGAGTGTGCTATTCAGTACCGCTGTGGTTGGCCCCCTTTGTGAAAATGTTTTGCTTTTCTGGGTCTTGTGAGGAGGTGGCCCCACACATGGCAAACCTGTCTCATATCTTTGCAAATACTGAGGGCTGAGTGATGACAAAAAAAGGGGGAGGAGGGAAGAAATGTCAACCTGCAGTTGGCTAGTTTGAGAGAGCACACTTCAACACACACACACACACACACTCACACACAGGAACACACACACACACACACACACACACACGGGAATGCACACACACACACACAGGAACGCACACACACACACACACACACACACACACACACACACACACACACACACACACAC
>JAQLOM010000023.1:13196438-13218032 GCA_030068315.1 Chrysichthys thysi
GATTCATGTTTGTGGCTGTAATGTGACAAAATGTGGAAAAGTTCAAGGGGGCCGAATACTTTTGCAAGCCACTGTAGATATACTGTGTATGCCAATCCCCGATGAGCAAGCCTGTGGCGACGGTGGCAAGGAAAAACTCCCTCGGTCATTTGTTTGTTTCGGTGTGTCATCCTGTGCTGGATTGGCGACCTGCCCAGGGTATAACCCCGCCTATCGCCCGAAGTCAGCTGGGATTGGCTCCAGCTTCCCCCCGTGACCCTGAACAGGATAAAGTGGCATAGAAAATGGATGGATGGATGGATGGATGGAAGGATAAATCTGCACAGGATATTTTTAATTAGACCTTTTTTAGGTCCTTGTTTGCAAAAGGTTTGAGAAATAATAATCTTATCATCATCATTATTATTATTATTATTATTGTTGTTGTTGTTGTTGTTGTTTTTATTCATATTATTATTGTTGCTATTATTATTATTATTATTATTATTATTATTATTATTATTATCGTTGTTGTTGTTGTTTTTATTCATATTATTGTTGTTGTTGTTGTTTTTATTCATATTATTATTGTTGCTGTTATTATTATTATCATTATTATTATTATTATTGTTGTTGTTGTTGTTTTTATTCATATTATTATTATTATTATTGTTGTTGTTGTTGTTATTATTATTATTATTATTATTATTATTATTATTATTATATACATGTTTTCAGAAAGTTTCTTGGTGGCTTGAAGTAAAGCCCTGCAGGGTGTATTCAGATGGACTGGTGGGATTCTCTGGTCCTCTCCCATCTCCAGTGGAACAGTCTGAAGAGCTTGACTGGAACAGAACTGAAGGCTGTCCATGGAGTGCACTTCTTATCGCGATTGGCAAATAACACCCTTCCCCAAGCAGCAGCGCTCTCAGAGCCGGAGCCGAGTCCATGTGTGATCCGACAGCGCATTATTTCAGCTGGAGCCCGTAGGCTGTCTAAGGTAAGACCTGGGGGCGATTTATTCCTATTTATAAACACATGTATGTATTCGTATTTCCTTGATATCGAGCTAAAATAAAGCACTCCCAGTGCGCGCTCACTCCGCGTGTTTGGAGTGCGCACTTCGGCGGCTGTGGGGATGTTTCCGCACTTGGTTTGTACTCTTTTCCAAAGTTTTCCTCCTTGCCCGACATGAGAGGATGTATATGAGCAGATTGTTCTCGGCTGGAGCGAAGCTCAGGGCGATAAAAGAGCGGTCACCAAAGCACAACCAGCCGCGAGACTTGTTCTATTAAATGTCAAATCAAACTCAAGCGCAAGTCGTGGCAGCCCTAGAGATCTGGGGAAAGGGTGAGAGAGAGAGACAGAAATCCACCTTTGTGTCTTTGTAAGTCTCTTCAGTACACACTGGGGAGGACAAAACGGAGAAAAATCCAACCTTTCATTGTTTAATTCATTTATTTAAAGAAAAACAAAATTATTTTCACCAAAATGTGCCACAATTATTAATCATTTCAATCCCTGGAAATTATGGTGCGGCAGGGTGGCACGGTGGGGTGCTGGTTCACGCTGTCGCCTCACACCAAGATGGTCCTGGGGCCGACCTGGGCGCCTTTCTGTGTGGAGTTTGCATGTTGTCCGCGTGGGTTTCCTCAGGGTCCTCCGGTTTCCTCCCACAGTCCAAAGACGTGCACAATTAGGCTGACTGGCTACTCTGAATTGCCCGTAGGTGTGAATGTGAGCGTGAATGGTTGTCTGTCTCTGTGTGTCGGCCTGCAGTGACTTGGTGTACCCCACCTCTCGCCCGAAGTCAGCTGGGATTGGCTCCAGCTTCCCCTCGTGACGCTGAACAGGATTAAGCAGCAGTGGATGATGAGTGAGTGAGTGAGTGAAATTATTGTGATTTATTGTAACTGAAGCATTTAAAGTGTACACTCTTGGTGGCGGTTCTGTGATGTCATGGGGCTGTTTTTCATCCAAACGCCCTGGAAACCTTGTTAAGGTACATGGCATAATGGAATCCATGAAATCCCAGGACGTTTTAAATCAAAATCTCTGAATGGCTGCTTCTGCCGGGAAACTAAAACTGGGAAGTGTTTGGATCATCTGGCAGGACAGTGATCTGAAGCAACCCAAAAATGGTTAACTGAGAATGAACAAAAATTCAAGCTTCTGCTGTCACCATCTCAGTTCCCTGACGTGAAAACTGTGAGGTGAACTGAAGCAGAGAGTGCACAGGGGAGGGCCTAGGATCTGGAGAGATTCAGTAAAGAGGAATAATAGTCTCAGGTGCTTTGGTCTGTATAAAATATTATAGGGGAAGACTCAGTGGGGTGTTTTTTTGTAAAGGAAGGCTGTACAAGGGTGTTAAATGCAAGGGTGCCAATAATTTTGGCACACGTGTTTTTGTTGAAAATAATTAGATCTTGATGAGGGATTTGTGTTTCTTGGAATACATTTATTTCAATTAAAAGTTAGGCCAATAATTGTGGAGTGCACTGTGATTATCTAAAGACAATAATAATAATAATAATAATAATAATAATAATCAAGTTGCATTCCTTTTATTTTTTGTATGATACAGGTAAAATACACCTATATATATTTTTGTGAACACACAAACACACCCATATACACGCATATAGGGCTATGCAGAGTATCCAGTCCACCTTCTGGTGGGTTTGGGACGTTAGAGGAAACCAAAGAACCCAGTGTAGAACATCTGAGACTCTGCAGAGACAAGATGGTGGGGATCAAACCAGGGACCTGCTGCACCACCACAGCCTTCATCATCTCACAGTTTATCTCCAAAAACCATAAAACACTCCAATATTTTTTATCAAGACACATCAATCCTGACCCTCTCAGACACTATAGCTCTATATTGTATTGTCCAAATCAAAGAAGGCAGTGTATGAGATTGAGATCTCTATATCAGACAGAATTTGGACAAGTAATCCATTTGAGAGGATGCAAAAAGATGCTAGGAAAAATGTGCTAGAAACCATTTGAGCCATTTATAATGGGTGATGCAAACTTTTCAACTTCTGTGATGAATTATACTGTATATAGGGACCCCTTGAGATAATGAAGGAACATCTGGGAAACATGAAAACCTGTGAAATTTGATAGATTTCTTCGTTTTCCCTGAGGATTTACAAACTTTTAGATGGATATCTGATAACAGCATGAAGTACCTCCAGTATTGTCAATTTCCTCGCCAGTATCCTTAACAGGAGAGACAGTGTTTTGGTGAATCACGGAACCCTGGCCTTTCTTAAAAACACACAAACTGGTTAAATTATCACAACGAACAACGAAATGGTCAAATAAGATTTATTAAGATCTTAACATTGACAAGATATAAATATTTATAATCACATACAATAACTGCCCCAACCTCATTCCATCTACTGTGAGCTCCAGATCCTCTCAGTTAAATTTACAATCCTGACTGCTCCTGCTGTATTATTTGTACCAAGGGTAAATATTGCTTGCTCTTCTTGTCATATTTCTTACAACTCTTGGATATCATACAGATCCAGTCTGGAGACTTGTTCTGAAAGGTGTACCTGTTAATTCTGCCTGATATTTTGACATATCGAACATTTTCCCTTTAATGCAAGGTGGATGGTATACCGGTAATACCAATATGTAACCAAAGCTGGTGCTGTTCCTCTTAAATGATTTTAAAAGCCCAGTGCAGTTCTATTTATTTTGTATTGGGTGCTCTTTTATATTTTCTAAATCCACCAGAGAGGGTCATTTTACACTCATAATCTTCTTTAATTTATTTAACCTCGCTGGTGTTGGCCCAGTGGCTTTCCACATGGAGGATATTAAGTTCCATATATGGCATATTCAGCTCATTAACGTTGGCCTCAGAGGAACATGATTAGAAAACTAAAGCATAGAGCCAAACATCGATTATATCCACTTCTACGGGTATGATATGACAGGTTTCCATGCGTTTATTGCATCGAGGTGTCGAGCAAGAATTTCACTTATTACCAGTTTATGTTAATAAGGTCTAGGCGAAGTCTCTTAGCAAGAAGACTGTGTGATTGAGTGTATCTGGTGCACAGTAAGCTGCAGATCGACCACCATTCTGACCAAGAGAGAACATTTAGGCATAAAGGTCAAGGCTTTAGAGCGAAGGATCTAACACTGGCCTTCTGCTTGTCCTGCAATTAGAACACAAGCTGCTTTCTCTTCTTCCTCTCTCTACGTCTTTGCCTCGGCGTTGATGTCGATCCTCACACTGTCGCAAATTGGACCAGATGAGGATTGTCATGGCTATGATCACACGGATCTACTGCATGGATTGCCAGGCCACTTGCAGGCTCATGGGCAATTTAGGGTTGCCAATCTGCCTAATTCGCATGTCTTTGGACTGTGGGAGGAAACCGGAGTACCCGGAGGAAACCCACGTGGACATGGGGAGAACATGCAAACTCCACACAGAAAGGCCCCGGTGCCGAACCCGGGGCTCGAATCCAGGTCCTTCTCACTGTGAGGCGACAGTGCTAACCCCTTAGGCACCGTGCCGCCCCAACCTACTTTACTTACCTCACCAAATACAAATACTGATACAAATTATAGCCAAACCTTTTCTTTTCTTTTTTACTTTCAGAAAACTTGCCAGAAGTGTTCAGACCAACTGTGTGCATTTGGACTGGGATTCTGCCGGACAAAAACCACAAAAAAGGTGAGCTTGTTGCTTTCATATGGTGCTTGAAATGAAAAGAATATACCCCACCCTATACCCCTCTTCAACTCCAAGTCAAATTCTGCCCCAAAAGCCTAAGAAATGAGTGATTAATGTTCAGTGTTGGCATGGGAAACAAGTCAACAGTTGTGCGCGCGCATTTCTGATTTGCAGTATTTTTACTCACATCATGTCAACTCTGCTCTTGGGACAAAGACCATCTTTGTTATTATAGGAGATCATAAGGTCATATCATTCCCCATCAGTTCATGCACACCACGAGAGATCATGAGCACCTGAGTCATGTTAATGTCTAATAAGCATTAGTATTTCAGTTCTGTTATTCGTAGCACTCTTTGGTGCACGTGTTTCCTTCATGTTCATGTGTGTTATCAAATTTGGCAAGTTTTTTCTTCTTGTTTCTAGAGTTTCTAACAGTATTCTCTATATGAGGCATGAATTTTGTCTTTTTTTGGTCAGTGGTTTCATCCAGTAGCCCAAACTAAAGCTAAAAAGCCATTTCGACCACATTACTGTGCAGTGGTACCAGGGACCAGTTTTAGGGTTCACATAAAAAAACACCAGCATAGATTACACCCACTTCCAGTTTAAATCTAAATATGAAAACAGGTCAAATTTTTAGTGCAAATAGTGGTACTGTGTTATATCACTTTATAACTGATGCTTTATTTATTTATTTATTCATTCATTCATTCATTCATTCATTTATTTATTTACATGTATTTATAATCCCTGACTCTGAACTGCATTTAAGATGCAGCAGCTTCATTTTACTGCAATCGAAACTTTTCTCGCCTTAAACGCATGGCTCGGCTTCCCTTGCACGACCGAGACGCAGAGCTTTACGAGACTGTGCAATGCAGTAATGCTTTGGTGTAAACAGTGCCTGATATTTTGCGAGGCCAGTCCCCTCTCTTTGCTTACTGCAGGGTAATCCGAACCAGGTCTGCTTTCTGCTAGTGATCATTACAGCTGATGGTGATTTATGTAAGCGTCGAGTGCATTTTGCACCATAACCACAGATGTACAAACACATCCAATTTCCTCACTTGTCATACTAATATTTACTACTGTGTATGTATGATGCAGTGCAGGGTGCTTTATTTGTTGAGTAAAGCATGCACAGTACATGAATTGTAGTCAGCATAAAATTGGGGCATTCTCGACTCTGATTGGTCAGAAGGTTCCTATTAATGTGCTCATTGTAATATGTCTTCACTTCTATCGTAACAGCTAATTCTCAAAGTGGATACCTGGCATAATCTAAGACTATATAATAAAGAGATTAAAAATGTGCTGTTGGAAGTATACTTTTGGAAGGAGTCTCCAGTCTCAGCACGTGCCCAAGGTAAAGTTTTGTGCTAAGGGAAACCCTAAGCACGGGGTTGTTTTTCTTAGTAACAAGTTACATTTTCTTGACTTGTGTGTTTTATTCCTTACATAGCAAGCATATTCTAGGTGCTTTATGAAGTTATTAGGGTACTTTTTGAAAGTTGAAAGGTTGCAGTTTTTGCCTCAATATGCTGTGCTTCAAACTAACTTTCTTTGATACTCAAAGGCAGAATGAATATTTGGATCCTTGAGTTATTTTTGGGAAGGGACACGCACTGAGAAAGGCTGTAAGTAAATAAGTGTCACCTTGGCAGGTACTTGGGGTGTTTGGAAACGCTGACTCATTTAAATCTCTGCTTTATGACATAGTTACTCCTCAGCTTGCATAAATCATCGGGGCAGTCAGCAAGCGACCTTGTAGACTTTCCAGCTCTGAATTACCATTTAAAAGGTCTTTTTTTATGGCCAAAATTTATTTCAGAGTTCTTGGCAGGCTGTTTGGTATTTTTTTAGGCCTGTCAAGCGGAATTCACGGTGTTAGACATGTGTTTGTATTCCAAGGCTTTAAACAAATGCTGGAATTTATGGCTGGTTATAGATTGCATCGCCTCATTGGCTGACAACGCATGCAAAACGACAAGAGGAGCGAGGAAATGGAGCAGTGCAGCGCTCCGATGAGCAAAACTTTATTACTCTTTTAATTTCATAAGACACACTTATGTTGAAGTGTTGTGTTAACGTAGCAAAGAGCCAGAAACCCAGAAACAAAATATTCCACAAATGACAAGGGAAAATAAAAATCACTAATGTTGGCCAAGCAATTCTGTTTAATTCATCAGGTTTTCATTTTTATTATGGACACCTACAGTACTTGTGCATGAAAAATATCCTATGGCCCATCACATGAGAAATAAGGAATAAAAAAAAATTAAAAAATAAAAAAAACTACTGAATATAACTGCGACAGTGTGAGCAATAATAGGAGATAACATACTAATGCATGACGGAGTCGTTCATTATGAGCACATACAGACTCAAAAGGTTTAATCACTAACAAATTTCTGTTGCATAACTGGAAATAAAAACTTTGTGACATGCTGTCATGGAAAATTAATCAACTTTGTAGTGGTAACTATAACTCTGCTTCATCGCAGACTGCATCATACCGTAGTGGATCCCGTCTTGTTTTACTCCATACATAGAAACTATTAGCTAGAAATTTTACATTTTAATCCAAAGATATTCAATTTGAAGTTGTGGATCCCTTCATGCCTGACATATGCAATGCACCTCTTCTAAGTCTACTACCTTGTCAGTTTGGTGTATAATGATCTACATGTGATCTTAATTTCCTCCTGGGCAGATGCTTACTTTACTATGATTCAGATGCATGGGTTTTAAGCTTGAGCAAACCCAGAAGATTTGATGCTTTTGTTTTCTTTAATTACTGGTGAACTCTGTCGACTTTTCAAGGGTCTCTTCAGGGTGAACGCTCCCCTTAAATAAACACAAGACGCATTAGATCATTGAAAAGGTTACACTGTGCTCGAGAATCCTGTTTGGCTTCGTGCGAATCTTACTCATAAACCTGGGTGAAGACATAACTACATTACTTTAATGGAAAAATGTAATAATGTGTATTTCGTTTCTAATTTACATAATGCGATGGAGATTTGACTGATGATGCGTTCTGTATTGTTTTCCAGGAAAACCGCAAATGCTCAGTTATTAGCGTTCACCATGGAGGGCTTACAGTGTGAGTCTTGTCAAATTGGAGGAGTGGAAACAAAAGCACAGAAAGAAGCCGAGACTTTGGAAGAACGCATTCTCCCTGCTGAGACTTGGAGCAATTCAAATAAGGGTCCAGGATCAGTCCATTCTTCACAAATGACTGTCGAAGACACAACCATTTCCATTCCTTTCTCCGAACCGGTGTTGGGTTTAATTGTGAAAATGCCAGCTTCCTTGCAACCCGCGTGCTTTGGTGGAACTCCAGTCATTCTGCCTGTCGAAGTGCAACTAGCTGGGGGAGTAGAACCTCAAGCAGTTGGCACACCAGTAATTACACCAGCAGCAGGCTGTCTTAGTCTGCCGCTGATCTTTGATCAGCCACATGTGCAGTATTTAAGCCCTCTGTCCTCATGTCCAGTCTCTGACCACCAGAACTTTCCACATTCCCTGCAGCAGAATAACGGACTGCCAATTGGTCAGTCTCAGAGTGGTGAACGGATGTCAAATATATCTCAACCCTTTGAGAACTCCAGCATGCACAGCTCTGAATTCGTAGCTGCTTTACAAGAATTGTTTCCCTTCCTTAGAAATTACGGTGCCTCAGGTTGTCGAGGGAGTAGTTCATTTCCATTAAACACCTTTAATGCAGGTTTCAACCCCCCAGACACCACTTTCTCACACCTCCATACTGGTTCTCCATTGGTTTCCCTGGTTCCTCCTGCCACCTTGCTAGTACCCTTTCCACTTATTGTTCCTTTGCCAGTGCCTTTACCTATACCAATCCCAATCCCACCCTTTCCAGACTCTGGTTCCTTCGCTAGATCAAACCATACCATGAAAACAAGCAAAAGCACCCAGACTATGACGGAAGACGTTCCAGTGTGTGCCCACAACAGAATGTCTGGCTATGATTTCCTGCAGTTACCGACACAAGTTCCTCCTCCAGTTTCTCAGGAAGAAGTGCTTGACCTCACCGTTAAGGTTGTGCCAAATCAAACAAAGCAGGAAGTCCAGTTCTCTTTCACTAAAGACAGTGTTCTGGACCTTTCCGTGGCTAACAAATCATGCCTTGAGACAGGCAAGGACACCAAGTTTAAACATCATAAAAGGAATTCACCAAACGATGAATCAACAAAGCTGATCCTGCCAATGAAGCATTCACAAACACATGCGGCCAATCAGTCGAATGGTTACTCTGATGTGTACTGCATGCAGTACAAATGGACAACGGAAGAGCGTTATGAAAATTACGCCTTAAAGTATTCAGGCCAAAATGGCAGAGTTATAACTCCAAAGCAAGTACCAAGAATCATTCCGTCTACCAAGGACACCTCAGGCATGTTTCGTGAGGAACTAGTAAGGCCACAACAGGGACAAGTTTTAAAGCACAGAGTTGTCAAGCAAAAGAGAGTGAACTTTCAGAATGTAAACATTCCTCCAATCAAGAAACAGCATTTGATGACATTTCTTCCAAGCGAGTAGATTCCTGATAGAGATATTGGCATTGGGCTTTTGCAGCACTATTCTTCACAGGACTTGCTTCCTTTGAACCTTAGCTGAGTTTAATTCTTAAAAAGTCAGCTTGCTTGCACCCCAGACGCATGTGGGTAGTCTAGTCAGGCTACTTCACTTTAGCACTGAATTGAGATCGGCCATATCTGCCCTATTTAAGCCCTCTGTCCTTATGTCCAACCCCTGAAGAGCAGAACCTTTCCCATTTAACTGTAGAACAGTCTTAGAACCAGCCAGTGCCAATGGATCAACCTCAGGATGGAAGGGTAATTACATATACACTACATGGTCAAAGGTTTTTCAGTGTTTTAGCAAAAGATGGAAAAACATCCATGCACACAAATGTCATGATATTTCTTCCTGGCAGATATATGCTTCTTGGGTTTGCATACCTGATTGAGATATCTTTAGCTTTTGTTTCTGTGCAAGTACTTAAATTGTACTTTAGGATTAGAAATGCAAATTATTAGAGCTTAATCATATGAACTGATTTGTATCATTTTCTGATGTATTTACGTGTATGATACCCCCTAAACCTTGCCCCCCCTTAACTTGGTGTCTTCATATTTTGAATTTGTATGTTTACAAATGTGTAAGAAAATGTTCTCCAAGTTTTCTGGATAAGAGCAATTGACAAAATTAGTACAGCTGTAATCAGTATGAAAGGTGCTTTTTTTTTTTTTTTTTTTTTTTAAACAAGTTTCATTGTAGATGATCCTTGATGAAGACCCAATCGATAACTAGTACACTGATAAAGCCATATTAGCAATCTCTAAGAAGTAAAACAAGGCATAAACAATATTGTAGGAAATTTTATTTAAAAAGGTGTACTGGAAAATGGCTATACTTTTAAATGGGGTCAAACATAATCCCCCTTTTCAAGTTTTGCTCCAGTGAAAAATGTGAAATAAATGTGACCATTTTTTTTTAAACGCAAGCAAATTTAGGCTATTATATAAAAGTATACAAATAAATGACAACTTGAACCTGAGAATAACAGAAATGTAGGGATGCCCTAAAAGCTAAACCAATTAAACTAACACATATATAAAAGTATACAAAATGTTTTGTTTTTTTGTTTCTTAGAAAAACATCATTGTGCTCATTAAGATTGACATAGCATCAAAATGCAGAAAAACGAAACCATATGCAATGCAAATAAAATAAAAAATAGCAGGAGATCACTTAGCATAAAATGTCTGGGATTAGATTATTGTGGCCGAGCTGAGAAACAATCAACTCTGTCACATGTGAAGTCAGTGTGGAGTCTGATCGTTAGTAAACTGATACCCCTCGTACGGATTTACAGTTAAATTCTATGGCAGCAGAAGAGAATTTCACCCCACCAATAATGTGCGTATACATTTCTCTGCTGATAAATTCACAGCCTGGGATTATTCCTTATTAACAGATTCAGTCTTAACTTTAATAATTAGTATCTTATTTCTAAAAAGGTCCAATGGTCAACAAAGAGCTCTTAAGTGTCCGTGATTTTAACCGAAACCAAAGACGTCTTTAGAACCTTGTAAACTTTAACCCGTATATAACATTGTACAAATCATATAAATAAGGATGAATTGTAAAGACATATTTACGTCAATTTTACAGGATTTTGTTAAACTGACAGTATGGCAAAATGATGGTACGATGTAACAAGTGGATAATTAAATGAAAAGCAAAAAACACTCACATCCTGAGGAGTAATAAATTAAAAAGAAAAAAAAAATCCAGTCATTTCAGTATATTTAAACTGATTTGTGCGAACTCCCTCGATTTTATATTTCATACTATATTTTCTACTATGAAAAATGGATAGCTGCCGTTTAGATTTTGGTTCATGATGATGTCTTGTTGCAATAAAAGTCTTCCTGATTTAACAGTAGGAAGCTTGTTTAAATATAATGGTTTTTAGTGGTTATTTGATAACAGCATTGTTTGAGATTACAGATTCTTGTTCACATATAAAATAGCATGTAAACCTCTCTACTAAATAATACATGATAGTTCATTACCCCCTGTGTGGTGGTGGTTTTTTTTTTTAATCATTACTGAAATTGGTTTGGGGAGGGGACGTACAGTGTCAGCATGATTCTGTCACACAGACAAAGAAATCCTTTGGGATTCAGCTTAGTCCAGATGCTGAATAGTTCCTGCATTGTTCCTTCTCACAAAAGGAGGTGCTGAGGTCGATAGTGGCAGTATTTAACCCGCGTTTGTATCTAAGATGATCCCTATATAAAATTAGTGTAGTGAGAGGAGCACTTTGTCTCCCTGTTCTCTAAAAGACTCTGACAAGAATTTTGGCTCTCGGAAGCTTGATGGTTTGCCCCGTATTATGATTGTAAAAACAAGCAACTACAATGTTCACACCTCAACTAACCTTATTTTCGATAAGCTGAACTTTTTCAGCACATGGGTTTGGTATTTACGTCAGCTCCAAGCAAATCAATCTTCATGTCCTCGTCCGGTTCTAAATGCAAGGGGACTTCATGCGCTCGGACGCCCCCTGCTGGAGGCCGTGTGCGTACACTCTGCTGGAGTAAAGCCAGCTACAGTCTGCCCTGTTTAAGTTTTTCAATATGATGGCACAGTTTGAGAGCAGGACCCAGCTTCAGGCCCATATACTTCATGATCATGTCACTTCGCAGCAGCATTAAAGCCTTGCCGTCGATCTCCTGCAAGCAGAAAGTGAACAGCAGAAAGTGAAATATTATTTAACACGTGGGTTTTCACAGGTCTCTGTAAGGGACTTAGAACAGGTCTGACAGGAAATGGCAGAGATGTTTTATATTATATTATATGTGTAAACAGTGCCCACATGCTTCCTGAAGAGTTCGGCGTGTGGCGCTAGGGCCTGAGGGTCTGCATCCCGCACAAACTGCATCACTTCCTCTATGCTCCATGAGGACGGGCTCCTGTTGGATGTCTCTCGTTCAGCTGTCTGGTGATCTGGACCGGTGGTAGAGCTGGCAGCTGAAAGCATACACACACACACATACATACATGCATACATACATACATACATAAATAAATACATGCATATATACACACACATCTGCCAATTTATTTTATTGAATTACATACATGCACTAGAGAAAGATCACACACACTGACACAATGCATGCACATACATTAAGCACAAAAGGTACGAGCATGCATTGTGCGACATTTAAAGGCCACACATGACTGCAATGTCTTAGCCACAAAAGTAAATTTTGTAAATGCAAGCTCTCTTACATAGCGTACCTTCCACTCGTCTGAGCATGCGTGTGGTGGCCAGCTCAGAGGGGTTGGAGGTGACCCGGCGCAGAGGAGGTTGCTGGGGAGCGTAGTGTGGGCTATTCCCGGCTGGATTGCGATGCTCGGTTGTACCGCGCAGTGGAGGAGGCCGAGCTGGCGTGGGACTGGTGTCCATGGGCTCCTCAGAGAAATGCTGCTCGGCAGAGACACCGTTTTCTGAGGGGAGCGTTTCTGCCGAGAAGAAGTTGTGACAGGAGAGACAGTGGACCAGGCATAAATATCTACTTACTTTGAACCAGTGTATATTATAGTACAACAGTTGCCACACTCTAGTGATTAGAAGGGCCCAATGCAAGATGTTAGCTTGGCAAAAACAATAGGAAGAATTTCTTAATATGGTTGTGTGCATGCGATTTTCACAGGCCAAACCAAACAAAAAAATATATATATTTCCACCTGATTTTCAGTAATGCTTTTCTGCATACTCGCATTCATATGTTGCTAAATGCAAATCACCTGTAAATTATCAAGCATGTTCAAGGCAGCGGTGAATGACATTTGCATATGCCCACAAAACTCCATAAAAGGCAAAGCTCACAGACACCTGAAAGCAACAAGATGACCACTAAATAGTGAAAGAGCACCTCATAAACATGGTACCACATATGCTAAATCTTCTAATAATGCAGCTCAGCAACACAGATCAATCCTCCTGTTATAGGGTGCCATTACTTTCATTACAGAGTTGCTTTTATAAATATGAAACGGCTATATTTCACAAACTGTTCCTTTCTTGTCTGTGTGTAATTAAAATAAACCTGACAGTGTAAACTTGTAATCCGTATACAGAAATGACAACAACTTGTCAGTTATGTGATTTGAAGCCGATGAAACAAGTTTCACAATAGTGAGTGTCCTTAAATTTACATAAATTTACACAAATTCAGAAGCTCATAAAAAATGAACAACAGACACCATTATGCTTTTTCTGGGCATTATAACATATAATACACACACCACATCACCAAAAAAACCCAAAAAACCCACTAACCAAAGGCTGTCAAAGGTCTTCCAACGTCTCTGGCACTTAATTAGGTAACAATGTGGGTGCTTTAATTAAGCATCGGGGGCTGCGTGAGGGATTTGAAATGGATGAATACTGAGGCACTCGCTGCTTAATGAGGGGAAGAAGAGAGGCGGTGAACTCTTGCCACGGGCTTTTCAGCTGCAGCAGCAGGAAGCACTCTATCCCGCCAATTAACTTGAATGCTAATGCAAGATACTGTAAGACGCACTGGGGTTTGAGCCCAAAAACACCACTTGTTCGGCTCGGCGTTAACCTGTGAGGTTTAACGGCATCTCTGTACAATCCAACAAAACTGCTCTGAAAATCTCTACATAACAATTAGAACAGCAGTAGAAGGCAAGGTAACTTTAACGTTTAATGGTTTAGATCAGTCTAGCCTAGTTGAATAAAAACAACGCTGGTAGTCTACGTACAGTGGAGCTTGAAAGTTTGTGAACCCTTTAGAATTGTCTACATTTCTGCTTAAATATGACCTGAACCGTCATCACATTTTCACACAAGTCCTCAAAGTAGATAAAGAGAACCCAGTTAAATAAATGAGACAAAAAAAAAATCACTTGGTCATTTATTAATTGGTGAAAATGATCCAATATTACATATCTGTGAACCTTTCATTTCAGTACCTGGTGTGACCCCCTTTTGCAGCAATAACTGCAACTAAGCATTTCCTGTAACTGTTGATCAGTCCTGCACATCGGATTGGAGCACATCGGATCGGAACACAGCATTAATGAGAAGTTGTTAGCTAATACAGGGCACTCTGAAAGCATAATCCTGCTTCGTAAACTTGGGGGGGGAAAAAAAAAAAAAAAAAAAAAAAGTATGCCGTGTTATATTTGGCTGTTTAAAATGACTGTTACTTCTGTCTAATGAACCACTCTTTTTCACAGTCTGTTTGGATTCATGAACAATTATGCAGGTTGTCACTGTGGGGGCAGTACAGACTCAAGTTTAAACCCCTGCTGAACCAGGACTGCGCCATATTTTCCCCAGATATTAAACGTATTGGGACATTTGCACAAGCTCAGGGGGAAACGTGACCCTGTCCTTTGTTAACCTGGGCTGGATCTAAAGATTCACTAAACAATATGTGTAGTGTATGCCTGTTGTCAGAATTGGGTGCTTTTTTAATGACACTAAACCAGGATTTCTCAAAAGCGAGTCTAGGACCAACCCATAGACAGTTTTGCACTTTCGCGCTCTCTCTCTCTCTCTCTCTCCCTCTCTCTCTCTCTCTCTCTCCCTCTCCCTCTCTCTCTCTCTCTCTCTCTCTCTCTCTCTCTCTCTCTCCCAGCTCTAAGACAAACAAAGCTAGGAGTTATGAGTATACCTTCTGTAGAGTGGGTGTCTGTTCTCTGTGGGTTTGTTGGAGTCTGAGTTCTATAGGTGGAGGAGTCTCTGGTGAAGCGTCTACTACCCCTCACGATAGATAATGCTTCTGACGTCTCTTCCTTCACTGCAAGATGACAAACAGAACAATTAGCATTTATTACTTACCGGAAATTCTGCAACATTCTGCAAGGGTGGCTTAATACAACATTCATGTTTCCATCAATGATTCTGATTGTGTTTCTTAGGTAAAGTTACGAAGTGATATACAATGCCCTGTATTCCCAATTTATGTATTAACCCATTAACACCTTCACCTACCTGACTTGCTCCTGTCATAGGCGTTGTGTGTGTTAGCTGGGAGTGGGCTGAACGGCTGGCTGCTGAACAGGTTGTCGGACTGCAAATGGTGACACAGCGTCTCGAGGAAGCGCAGCACGAATGAAGCGCTGGAGGCTCGGGGTAACTTGACGTAGTGGATCCCTCCATCAGAGCGAACTGAGAAAGTGAACAAGAGGTGTGAACTAACCAGATGCACTGGTCATTTTATCACTTAGCTTAGCTGACTTTTAAGTATATAATTACTAACTGCAGCCCATCTTTCACTGTGTACATGTACAGTAGTACCTCAGTACTCGAACTCACTAGAACTCAAATTTCTTAAACTCAAACCAACCAGATCACAAAAAAATTACCTAGAACTTGATCTGAATCTCAGAAGTTGAACCGAGGACGTAAGATAACTTGTACGCGCGGGGAAACGAATCACGCGGCACGTCTCTCAGCGGAAACAAAGGGTAACGCTTCAGTCTCAGCCTCGCATTCGCTGTGATAGCACTGTTTGTTGGGGGATAGTGCTTTTTTTATTGAAAATATCAGATAGTTTATATCATTTTGGTAGCCATTGCTCACCAAAAAGTTACAAATACAGAGTAATAATAAAAATAAACAATGGACCGCATGGCATAGTATGACTCAAGGTAGCAGTTCTGTGTTTGGGTTTATGAAAAAGGTGCTATTGGATTTTTTTTTTAACTTTATCCTGTCAGAGAGGTGAGGTGACATGGACACAATCCAGGCTGCAGTCAGACGTAAAATCCCTTTCAGGCTTTATTTAGGCTCTAGGCAGAAGTACATGAGACGGCAGGCAAACTCGTAATCAAAGAACAGGCAGGGTAACCGAACTGCGTACAACACCACGACGGAACAGACTATAATCATAAACTGATTAACAAGCGAGAAGATCAGAACTGGAAGAGAATACAGACGCCCGCACCTGGAGCGAATTCTCGCGCATGCGCCCGCAGCGCCGCTGCTGGGAGTAATCAAAGTGGGTGCTGACACTGGTCAATTAAATTTGTAACAATTTCCACAGTCTATGCCATATTATACAACACCCACCATATAATGTCTCTAATCCATCATGTGAGTTAGCTGGAAGCACAACTGACTCATATTACTAGCATTCATGCATTAGTGAAAAATATTTATGGTTTTATGGTTTTAAAGAGCACACAATGCAGGTTACAGTGCCCTCACTTGTCTTTTTTTTGTATCAGATTAATGATGTATACATTCACTGTCCACTTTAAGAGGAACACCTTTACACGTGTGTACTTATCTTGTCATCCAACCAGCCAATCGTAACAGCAGAACAGTGAATAAAATCATACCATTACAGGGCAAGAGTTTCAGTTAATGTTCATATTAAAAAGTATCAATATTTCATTGACTTTAACCATGGCATGGTTGCTGGTACCAGATGGGCTGGTTTGAGGATTTCAGAAACGGCTGATCTCCTGGGAATTTTACGCACAACATTCTGAGAGTTTATGTAAAATGGTGCGGGAGGGTCTGCAGAATAATACACCTCGCTGATGAAAGAGATGAGAGGAGAAATGACTAGACTTGTCTGAGCTGACAGGAAGTCAAACAGTAACTCAATTAATCACTCTTTATATCCATGGTGAGGAAAAAGCCATCTCAGAATGCACAATATGTCAAACCTTGAGGTGGACGGGCTACAACAGCAGAAGACCACATGCTCCATTCCTGTCAGCCAAGAGCAAATATTTAAGGCCATCATGGGCAGTGATTCAACAAAACTGTTCAGCTGAGTATTGGAAGTAGACCATGCGATTTTTTTTATTATTGTTGTTGTTGTTGTTGTTGTTGTTATTTTCAATTATTCAACTGTCCAGTTTCTACCTTCCTGACAGATCAAACCAATCAGGCTAATTTCCTCTGACCTTTCTGATTAATAATGTGTTTCCACCAACAGCACAGTCACTCTTTTTTTTTTTTTTTGGTGATTTCATACCATTCTGTGTAAACTCTAGAGACTGTTGAGTGAAATTCCCATGAGATCAGCAGCCTCGGAAATACTCAAACCAGCCCATCTGGTACCAACAACCATGCCATGGTTAAAGTCACAGAGATCACAATTTTCATGTTTGACGTGAACATAAACTGTAGCTCGTGACCTGTATCTGCACGCATATGCATTGTGCTGCCGCCACATGATTGGCTGATTGGATAATTGCATAAATGAGCAGGCGTACAGTTCCTATTAAAATGGACGGTGAGTGCAAGTAAGAGCCTTGTTGGTTGGTCATTCCATTCGCAGGGTTTCCAATTTGATGGTCTGTGATGTTCTTAGATCCGTACAAACTTGCGCATGATCACATGCGACCTAGAAAACTCTCCAATCTCCGTGAAGTGAAACCTGTATGGCAGCATTTTCCCGACCCTGTGTGTTATGACTTTCATCATGTACCATGGCATGAACAAAAAAAAAGAATGGCAACGCTGTCTTTTCATATACAACCAGCAACACAGTGAACATGCTACATGTACATCACGGCTCAGTGTTCCTCATGCATCCACACAAATGCAATTTCCTTATGACTCCCGTTTGCGAAGAAACCTAATTTGCAATTAATTAGCAATGGCAATTCGTCTCATTTCTGAAAAAAGAAAAAAAAAAAAGGACTGTTTTGCATAAGGACGTGATCCATTCCCATGCAAATACTCACTCACTCCCTTTCAGTAAGCGCTTTTTGCTGCTCAGAGCTACAGTGCAGATCCTGAGCTTAGCCTGGGATACACCCTGAATGGGGGAAAGCAGTCAAACTTGGGGCACTGAGCACACACATTCACACACTTTCACCCCTGGGGTCATTTCTCTTAGCCAAATCAACCTACTGCCATGCTAGAAGGAGGTGGGAGGAAACCAGAAAACCTGAAGGAAACTCAATGAGGACATGGGAGATATGAACACAGACGTTAATCCAGGCTTCGTTCGGGTCAAATAATGGACGCTGGAGCAGTGAGACCACGACACGACCTACTATGCCACCATGCTGCCCCCTATGCAAATAAATTTCTTTGTAAATATAATTTGAATATTACTGAGCTAGACCAAACTGAGTATTTAAGGACTGATGTTTGTATGCATGCAAATATATGCTAAAGTTTTCAAAGAACTGTGAACTTAAACTGAACTGGTGTGCATAGTTACAATTCATTTGCCCCGTTTAATTTACTTTCATTTGGCAGCAGCTCTTTGGTTTCCTGGTCTCCTCTTGTGTTTTTCCAATATGAGGGAGATTCCTTTGTCACTACTCCCAGTCAGTCTTCAGTGGTGTCTTCAGGCTGGCTAAATTAAGGAAGCAGACCATCAGAACAGATGGCCACACCAACACACACACACACACACACACATACACACGTATGTATATGCTCCCCCCTGAGAGGAGCCCCAATCTAATGCTCCTAACCAGGTTACACACAATGTCAGTCTTGATTACCATCAGCGCTGCCCAGACAGGCTTCCTTTCACAAACACACCATGAGCAGCTTTTCTTTATAAGATTCTCTCTTATTAATTCACACGGACACGCGAGCTTCCTGAATCTCATATCAGCACAGACAAGCAGGCACAATTTTATCTAGGAAAGTAATATAGCTGCATTTCATACATGCGCAGGCTTGGTGGTGCGCAAGGCACAACAACCATACTGCGGCTTTTTTGATGCAATTATGCTCGCGTGTGTGCACACTCCTACCTCGGATGATCTCTCCACCGTCTGACTGGGACTGCAGGAAGCTGAAGAGAGTTTTGGGCTGGTACGCGCAGTCCACGCATGCTTGCACGGCATGCTGCAGCACCGTGTTCACCGGGCCTGGTCCGAAATGATCCGGCAGCTGAAGCATCAGCTTTCGGTCCAGATGCGGCCCGCACTCGCCATGCTTGTTCACATACACGCAGACTAAAGAAAGGAAAGGCTGGCAGTGAGACAAGACGCACTCCGTCATCTAACAGCGCATAGCAGCGGTGTGCCTCTGCTCGTATTGGTTACAATTCCAGCAGCACTGGATTAATGAACTTGGCGGTGCATAATTATAATCAGAATTAACGGAATGCTCGTACATTTCCACGTCTTTTATTGACCGACGGTGGGCAAGAAATAAATGCTCCGCCTCCACGGACCTCACTTTTTGTGTAAATGGCCTTAAAGGTCATATCGATTAACACAGGAGTGTACTGGAGGCAGCAGCTCTGTGATGCACAGCATGCTTACTGCTTCTAATGTCAAAAGGGGTTTAATCTTCTAGCTACCAGGAAACACGCTGAAACTGTTGCCCATGGTAACCAACTGTACACACGCACCAGGTTTAACATCCAGAGATGCATTCACCTAGGTATGCTCAGAGCTTAAAAGTTAACAGCGCAAAGATTTAAATTTAGGATATTTTAAAATTGAAAAGAAAAAAAAAGGATTTTTCCAGACAAACAGTCACTTTTTTTTTTTAAAGTTCCAATAGACACTAAAGCACCCTTATAATTTTATAGTAATTCATACGGTTCAGATTTCACCCGTAACGCTGAGGTAACACTTACCACAGTACCCCAGATGGCTTCCTATTTCCTATTCATATTCACCCTACATTGTGAATAGCAATAGTTTTGCAGAACATACAGAATGCATTACATAATTACATACATATAGACACACAGACGGGAGATCCAGTCACTATACTGGCACAAAAACATTTTTGGCATACAAAACTGACTGAGTGTTAATATGCATGCATACATGCATACATACATACATGCACACACATAAATTAGAAACGTAATGGAACACAGGCGCTCCTCTATAGGTCACTGGTTTTCAAAATGGGGTCCTGGAAGCAGAGCCAAGGGGGTGATTATGTTTTTAATTTGGTTACAGCTGCCAAAATCCCAGCCCACTGTTATCCAAGACCTTAACGCACTTCGTCTTTTCTCTAACGCGTCGTGCTAGGAACGGAAAACTCTCTGGATTCGATAAATAGACAACCCATCGTTGTACGTATTTAAATAAATGTTCATAAAATCAACACATCCTGAAGGGGTCCAAGGATGTATGTTTTTCAGTTAAAAGGCCACAACATGTTCGAGAACGCTGATGCAGAGGGAAATTTACAGTTCTACATCTTTGACACTTTTTAATCATGTTGACTTTTTGGGTCAAAGTGAGCAATATAATTCACCACTTGCTTCATTTTAATGGGGACCTATGTTTTTAGGAGTCTCCACTCGAGATAAGGAAAAGGAAAAAAAAAATGGCACGCCAATTCCCGAACAAACCAGTTTCTTTTCTCGTTTGGTCCGGAGTATGAAGATCAGTGAAACATCCTTTCATGAATCATTTTCACTGATAACAGGGACGCTTCTATGCAGGCGGGGGAGGACTGTACTCTGTCTGAGCAGCATGTCGATGAGACGTGCCGTTAAAAAAAAAAAGTGGTTTAAGTGTATTAGCACCACATTGCACCAAATTTTTCTCTTTTGCATTAATGTTAGGATACAAACATATATACACGTACATATAAGAAAAACTGTCAACATTTGATGGGGTATGTGGTACCTGTGGATAACACTCCAGAGTCTTTGGTCATTTGGAGACTGGAGAGTCGGCCATCTGAGACAGACGAGGACGGAGACGGGTTGGACAGAGGAGGAAGAACTCTGGGTTTCCTCTGGAGAGACGCGGAGGGTGAAAACAATGTCAGCAGACAACAAAGGCCTGGGGTTGACTGTCACTGAGCCACAGTTCAAATTAGGAGTCTGTTTGACTATTGTTAGTCTCCGGTGCCGTGGTTAATGAAGCGTTCAGGAGGAAATGATTGTTTACGGTGAACAAACCCTGCATTTGGTTAATTCGTCCTGACACGCTAACCGACATTGACTCTCATTAGCAGAAGGCTAAACAATACAGTGCAACTCATTTCAGATCAGTTATTTTACTTCCTCTTTAGGCACCAACCCATGGTTATAATTAATTATAAAGGAAGTACAATCGCTATTGCTGAGGAAGAACCTTCCTGTTCTTTCTACCATCATCAAGCAGGGGAGGTAATCCTGAAGTCAAACCGTCAGTCTTTCGTCACATTTATAAAGAGAAATCTTTTTTGTTTTTGGGTTTTTTTTGTGTGTGACATACAGTTAGAGGTCATCTTCCAACATGATCACATGTAGGATAACAGCCAAAAAAAGTGCAAGTTAAAATGTTATTATTAAGATAAAATAACAGGGCAGTGGTAGCTCAGAGGGTTAAGACGTTGGGCTACTGATCGGAAGGTTGGGAGTTCAAATCCAAGCACCACC
>JAQLOM010000023.1:13259396-13273578 GCA_030068315.1 Chrysichthys thysi
CAGTTCAGTGACCATAACCTGCTGTAAGCTACATCACCATGCCACATTGGGATGGGGCCAGAGCAGATTACTGCATCGGACATCACCTTCACTAATTTAAACACTTCTATGAAGTTACTCTTAGAAGCCTCTGACTGCCAAAGGCATATATCGTTAGCTCCTACATGCATAGCTACTGTATCTTAGAGAACCTGTGCTTACGTAGGACCCTAAGATTGTCTGCTATGTCTGGTGCCCTGGCTCCCGGTATACACCTAACTAAAGCTGCTGGTGCCCCTAAAAGCCTAGCTAATTTCACGTGCCTTATGATAGAGTCTCCTATAATCAGAGCTCTTTCAGTTTTCTCAGTAGGCGCATCACTAAGGAGAGCAGACATATTAGACACGCAAACCATATGTGGGTGTGGTGCTCCCGTGGGCAACTTAGCACTAGCTTTGGCTCCCCGAGTATGCCGCTGAGTCGTCTCCCATTCGCCCCACTGTGAGGACACTAATGCCGGGGCTGGGGATTGCTAACTCAGCCTAAGGCATCCAGACTTTCACCTACAGGCACTGCACTGCTCTCACTCTCACTAGCCCTCTCTAAAGACTGGATGCGCACCTCTAGAGCCCTATCCACACAGCCTGGCATTCCTGAAATGTTGCCCTTCTGTACTGAAGTGTCAGAGTAGGAGTTCTTTTCAGGTAGGTGTACAGCCTCCTGGAAATGTTACTGAAGAAGATCTTTGCATCCACACACAGCAGGGAGATCATGCGGAACTGGTCTGGGTGGGTTGAATTTTCCTCCTTTGGGATCCACACCCCTTCAGCCACTTGCCATTGATCGGGGATCTTCCCCTTTCTCCAGAAGACCCGCAGGATTTTCCACAGATGCAATAGGAGTTTGGCACAGTTCTTGCACACTTTGTATGAAGTGCCACTAAATCCTGGAGCAGAACTCACCCTTGCTTTGTGTTTAACCTCTCTGACTTCCTTCAGCTGCAACTCTGACAAGTCAAACTGCACTTCTGGTTCAGGGGGATGTATGAGGATATTGCAGTCTCCCAGCTATTGGAGACGCTGTACATCTGTGTGAGGTGTTGGTCAATTTCTTCCTTTGAGGAGGCAAATTTTCCACTGCGCTTCTACCCCAGCAGATCTTTAGTGAACTTGAAGGGGGTGGGAATAAAGGCTGCTCATTTTCATGCCCTCTCATGTCACTGCCTCTGATGCCACTCTGCCTGTTGGAGAACCATGATTTTCTTCCGTGGGATGCACATTAACTGGGCTAGTCCAATGCACTCCTACTCCCCTGCCACCTTGTGCTGGGACTTCAGAGCTTTCATCTCCTTCCTGATGTTGGGTATCTTCACAGCTCTCTGATTCTTTGCATAATTAGTTCTGGAGCTTTTCTTCTCCTCCTCGCCAAACTGTTCAGCTGCAATGCTGGCAATTATCATTGTCATGGCTTGAAGTTTCTAGCCAGCCCCTCCCTTTGCCATTCAGGTGACCCAGCTAGTGTTGATCAGACCCCAGCTTGTGTCCAGATAGGTCACTAGCTACCACGAATCCATGGTTCTCCCTTCTTGAGCCACAGCCATCTTCATGCCCTCTCTGCCTCTTTGGGGGTACTGTGGACTAGTCATTCTTTGAAATATCAAAACAACTTTAGTTGTGGATTGTGTCCCAGGTACTAATCTCAGATTATTTGTTAACCCACATTGCCATTTTAGCTAGATCCTCCTTTTATCTGCATATTCCCTGCATTCAAAAAGTATGTGTCCCCACAGTAAGTATAAACCCCTGATTGATACTTCCTATTAATCCTATTAAATCCAGTTAACATGGTTTATTTTATAAATCACCAACAATTCAATAGTTACACAGATAAATATAGATTATATGTAAATGAGGAGGAAAAACAATCATAGAAAAAAAATTTCATCTGTATAAATGATTTATTGTAATAGAACCAATTATTTACCAGGCTTTTGCACAGTGTAGTTATGTAAAACATTCTCCGTTTAACCATGTAATACATGTTTACAAGAAATATTGTTGAGGTTTAAAACAAAGGATAAAAAATTCTAAATTTGTGCAACTTTATTTGTACAGGTATAATGTTAAAAATAGATCCATCCAATACATAGTTTATAATATGACGTGCAGTTATAAAAAGCACAGTGTCAGAAGGGCTGGTTGGGCTGGACACATGCGTGATGAGCCAACAAATAAATATATATAAATATTTATTAAGAAAGCAAACAATCCGATCCAAATCATCAGGCAGAGACGTAATCCAAGGACGGGCAAAAAGTGAGGCTATCAGGCGAACAGACTAAACTGGGCGAGAAGGAAACGTAATCGGCAAACACAGTCCAAAGTCAAAAACGGGTATCCAAAATGAGACAGACTACTCAAGACTGAAAATCGTAAACGGGAAACAAACAGGTCATACACAAGAAAGCAAAACACAGGAATAGCAGGCTCAGTAATAACACAATCCAAAGGGACGTTAATACTTCACACCATGTGTGCGAGCAGGAAAGCCTTATATAGTCCTTCCTTAATGAGCTACACCTGTCTCTCATTAGAGTCAGGTGACCTTGAACTTGGACCTTTGTGCATGCGTCGTAGGCGCTGCGGTAGTGCGTGTTCTGCACCGCTTTTCAGCCGGAATACGGGTGCTCCTTGGGCGTGATCCGTGTAGACGATATGGGGGCACGCTTCTTCTGGACGGATATGTGACAGAACCCCCCCCCCCCCAAGGGTGCTTCCTCCTGGAGCGCCCTCAACTAGGACTGCCCCTTTGGAGGACCCAGACCTGAGGGTTCAAGGAAAACACTGTTCGTGGCAAGCTTGAGGCTTGGCTTGGACTCGGACCCATGTGTACATAAGTTCACGACCCAGGATGTAGATCCCGGAGTGGACCCAACCTTAAGCCTGCCGCACAAAGTTGTGGCACTGGACGACGGTTAGGCTGTAGCCATGTTACTGGACGAGGAGATGAACGAGGCTGTGACGAGAGACGAGGACCCAGATGAGGCTGTGACTGGAGATGAGGACCCAGACGAGGCTGTGACTGAAGACGAGGACTCTGACGAGGCTGTGGCTTGAAACAAGGAGGTGGCTGTGGCGCCAGATGGTGACCCAGGCGTGGCTGTGGCGCCTGGTGCAGACCTTGGTGCATCACCTGGCATGGCTGCAGACCCAGACACGGCATCCCGCGTGGCTGCGGTCCCAGACGTGGCATCCGGCATGGCTGTGGACCCAGATGCAGCCCCTGGCACATCCGCCAACCCTAATGAGGAACATGGCATGGTGACAGATCCTGGCACTTCCGTCAAACCAGATGAGGAACTTGGCATGGCAGCGGACCCTGGTGAGGAACCTGGCACGGCGGCGGACCCTGACACTGGTCTCGGCATGGCTGCGGATTCTGGCGCTGGTCTCGGCACGGCTGCAGGTTCTGGAGCTGGTCTTGGCACGGCTGCGGGTTCTGGCAGTCCCATGACCACCTCTGGTGAATCTGCAAAGGCCTTGGATGGAGCTAGGATGGCCTCGGGAGAATCTGTGAAGGCTTCTGGCAGGGCTATGATGATCTCCGGCTGCAGTGCGAAGATCTCTGGCTGCGCTGCGAAGATCTCTGGCTGCACTGTGAAGATTACTGGCTGCACTGCGAAGATCTCTGGCTGCACTGTGAAGATTTCTGGCTGCACTGTGAAGATCTCAGGTGGGTCTATGAAGATCTCCGGCAGAGCTATGAAGATCTCAGGTGGGTATGTGAGGGCATCGGGTGGAGCTATGAAGATCTCTGGCTGAGCTGAGAGGATCTCTGGTGGAGCAATGAAGATCTTTGGCGAAGCTGTGAAGGCCTTATATAGTCCTTCCTTAATGAGCTACACCTGTCTCTCATTAGAGTCAGGTGACCTTGAACTTGAACCTTTGCGTATGCGTCATAGGTGCTGCGGTAGTGCGTGTTCTGCACTGCTTTCCAGCCGGAAAACGGGTGCTCCTTGGGCGCGCTCCGTGTAGACAATATGGAGGTGCGCTTCTTCTGGGCGGATATGTGACATGCAGACTTTTTTGTCTGTTCTCTGGATAATTGCTATTGAACATTAACACTAGCTTGCTACTAGCTCATTTATCCAGATGCAAAAAAATTGCTAAAACTTAAACAAAATTGAAAAAGACAAATATTAGTGCATTACATAGAGAGTAGAGTGTATGTATGACTGCTAAATGAGGACAATAAATCAAATATTCTTGCCGTTTTGCTTCCTCAGTAAAATAATTTGAGGATAGCAGGTCTGGGGAATTGAACAAAAGTAAATGGCCTGGGAAAAGTGAGGGCTGGAGACAGAGTCATAGCAATGCACAGCACTGGAGGAGAGAGTGTGGCTGAATGAGGGAACTGAGGAGCAGAATAAGTGCCTCTTTGAATAAGCAAGGAGGTGCATCTCCATAGTGAGACATCAGAACAAATACCTTCTTCAAGTACATCGGGAAGGAGCAGAAGGACCAGAAGATCCACTGTTGTCCCTCAACAGAGTAACTTGTGTTCTAATGTGGTTCTACTTGGACATCGTTTTTTTTTGTTTGTTGTATTTATAGATTTTTACTCAGTATTCAACCCATATGCTCAGTTTTGTAATAATTTTTAATACACATTTTCTTTATCTTTCTCTTTTAACCTGACTGTGATGCATGCATTGATGGTAATGTTGTGTGGGACCAAACTAATTTAACTTCTCTTTAGAACCTACCATGGCCATGGAGACACTGGGGCATTGTGCCCACACTGTTCTCTCCCAGTATGCCTTGTGCCCACATTGTCCCCACAGAATGCCCATATGCCCAGTGTTCCCACAGTATGCCTAATGGGCCTGATCCTCCTGTCACTTTAGTCAAAAAAAGCTTTATATTCTGAGATTATTTTCCCTTTGAGGCATGTCTTACATGCCCTGAAGGAGTAAAAATGGAGCAATCCTTATATATAAAGTATTTACACACATCCTACAATTGACTTAAGTGCAGTTTCAGTTGTTTGTTGCAGAGGTCTATATTGAATTTAGGGTTACTATTTGGCCAAACAAAATTATTATCAGTGACAGGCTTATTTTTAGCATCATTATACCTGCATAACGTTTGAAAAATTCCTAAAGTGGTTTTAAATTAAATACCGGTAATACTATTTTTTGTAACCATGCAACCAATTGTTTAAACAGAAAATCTTTTACATCACTTCATTGTGCCAAAGCCTGGTAAATAAGTGTCTGCTCTGCATTTGCTTATGCACCTGAAGCAAGTTACAAGCTGAAAAGGGCAAAGATGGCCATGAGTATTCCCACCTGATTTGGATATACTGGGCTTCACTGAGATGCAGTGTATCCAGAATACTGAACAGCTTTCCAGTCTCACCTGCACCTTTTTTCGTTTCATGTCATGAGTGGGGCTCCATACTTTCTGACCCTCATCAAACCGCATTTAATTAATCAATCTTCACTCAAACTAGAGCATGGACCCGACGGGTCGGGCCGGGTTCGGACAAATATTTTGAAATGTTACTCGTGTTCGGGTCGGGTTCGGTCACGTCAGCACAAAAACGTTTGATATTTAAAATAATAAAGTTAGTTTTAGTTCATTAAAAAAATAAATACAGTAGGCTCCCAGCCCAAAGCACACCTCCTTTCAGAGCACCCGAAAATGGGTGCGCAGAATGCACGCTCTGTGTGGGCAGATTCATGACAGAGACTATCATTATAATCACTTAGCAGCGCCTGTTTCGGCCAAACATTAAAATTCCAATCGGGTTCGGGTCGGATTCGGACAGAAACATATAAATGCATGTCGGGTTCATGTCAGGTTTGGACAGAAATAAGAGGCCCGATGAGCACTCTAACTCAAACATGTCTTTATATACATCGGTACAGAACACATTTTGTACACATTTCTGGTATTTTATTGGTTTATGACATAAGCCTACATGAAATGACTGCCTTCATTTGAGGGGAGTATTACTTTAGCTTAGGTCACCATATAGCATTTATTTCCAAAATCAGTGTCTGGGTTTTGCTTTAATACTGTGGGGACAGTATGCCCACTTGTGGTTGTATGTTGGGCATTTTACTGTTTCCATCATAGATAATTATTAAAACAGGTATAGACAATATTTATGGTTTTGCAGGTGTGGTTAGGAGGGGTGAACATGCAACCTAGCAGAACCAGGCCACAGCAGATAGGAAAATAAGCATGTGGAAAGTTGAATTAACCTTAGATTTTGTTTATATGTGCAGATATGAAAACTATTACACTCTTGCCTGTGTAACACTGCTTGAAAGCCTATATTCCCATATATGAACAATCACCACATGATTTGCAAGCAATTTCCAAAAGTTATTAACACTTTTGTAGTATCAGAGTAAAATGTTAAAATGAAACTCACTGCCATGTTTGGTTCAATGAGACGGTATTGGACTTCTTTGGCTTGATTCCATTGTCCTGACATGCATAGCTGTGCCAGCTCACACACCTGCTGTCCCAAAACATTTGCTAATGCGCACACACCCCCAACAGCACCTTCAAAAGAGAAAAAAATAAAATAAAATTTAGGGTCAGTCCACAGTTAAAAATTTCATTAAAAATATATTCACATGCAAAATTTATGGTTATTTACTGCATATACATAAAATTCATAAAAAGTACTCCACTCAGATCCTTGAGAGAGTGGTAAATCTCAAGTGTGAATCTATGCAGATGTACTGCAAATATAAAATAAAGTTATGCAACACAAGTTGAATCACTCAAATTGTACAGTGGAGTCCAAAAGTCTGAGTCTGATCAAAACACTTGTATTTTACATTTGTTTCTAAGTAATCTATGTATGTATACTAGTGATCATCACACGTGAAACGCACCACAGCACAGCATAGCGTGACACAGTGAAATTACTTCTCTGCATTTGACCCATTCACCAAGTGAAGCAGGGGGCAGCCAAAGAGCGCAGTGCCCGGGGAGCAGTGTTTGGGCACGGTACCTTGCTCAAGGTACCTCAGTGTACATTGTTGGTCCTGTGCCTTCAAGCTACAACCTTCCAATTGAAGGGCCCTGACCGCTAGGCTTCCACTGCCACAAGGCTCTAATGTAAATACAACAATTTACATTACTGATAACCTGAGTGAAAATTGGAATCTACATTACATTAGTGTCAGGCAGACACCTTTACCCAGAGAAACTTATATTTATCTCATTTATACAACTGAGCACTTGAGGGTTAAGAGCCTGCTCAAGGGCCCAGAGGTGGTAGCTTGGCAGTGCTTGGATTTGAACTCCTGACCTTCTGAGCAGTAGTACAACATCTTAATCCCCTAAACTACCCCTCCCCATTATCTGAATATCAGTATTAATAAAAAATCTCTGAATATTTATATGATTTTCAGAGTTGTAGTACATCATTTCAGTATTTTGTAAAATTCCCTTTTTGCTTTAATGATTGTGCATTAAGCTGGTATGGAATTCACAAGTTTGTGCAAAAAATAGGACATTTTAGATCAAATTAGGCATGAGGAAACTCTGACCTTCTGTCCAAAGATTTTAAGCTGTCAAGCTTTAGTAAAAAGCTGTTCAGCCATCAAATTATTGAACATTTACTGGGCAGTACAATGCTGTAGTAGTTAGAACTGTCACATCACAGCACAAAGGTCCCTAATTCACCCAAGAACGCCTTTGTGTGTGGAGTTTGCATGTTCCCCTTCTTAGGTTTCCTCCCCCAGTCCAAAGACATGCAGATTAAGTCAACTAGATACTCCAAGTTGCCCATAGGTGTGAATGCATTTGTGAATGGCTGTTCATCTCAGTGTTATCCTTACAACAGGATTGCAACCTGTCCTAGGTGTACCCTGCCTTGTACCTGAAGTCTGCTGGGCATGGCTTCAGCTTCCTTGCAACCAGCAATGGATAAGCGGTATTAAAATAAAAGAAAGAACATTCACTTTCTTCATTTTAAATGATACAAAATTGTAAACCATTTGGGTCATTTTAAGATTTTCAGACACCACTGTAGTATGAGTCACTTAAAAAAAATACAAATAAATGTTCATCCTGGAAAAGACTAGTGGAATTACCCTACCTACTGAATAGGCAGCCATGAGGAACCCAGCTGATCCTGCCAACACCTGGAAATCCTGTGAACTGGTTTTGTACACAATCAGACTTATTCTTGTAATCTATTCGTTACACCAAATGTGAAAAGAGAAAAAAAATAATTAATGGATTGACAATCTCTTGATTCATTTTAATACATCGTATTGCATTGTATAAAATGAAGCATAAGACATACCAAAAATATCACTGACAATTCTGTGGGTGGAAAGATGGGTCAGAGGAAAATAGCCAGTTTGGTTTAGGATGTGATAAAGGATGTTGTGATGAAAATCACTCTTTATAATCAGGGTGAGCAGAAAGGCATCTCAACATGCCCAAAACTTTAGCTACATTGGGCCACATTGGGTTTCAATCCTGTCAGCCAGGAACGGTAATCTGAGGCTTAGAAGTTACTTAAAAGTTAATGGAATTGAAAGACCAATGATTTTTTTGTGACACACTTAAGGCAGTTGGATTTGAGATCAAAAGATGAATGCAACCAGATCAATTCTGAGATCAGCATTTCAGCTTTAAGCTTTAATTAAAGGTCATAAGTTGCACAAAAATTTATCCTGTTCCAGAAGCAGCCATGTAAGCTTGTATGTTTTGGATCAAGAGATCATTCACTTTGACCTTCATCTGTTTTGGTTCTAGCTCATCTATCCATTGTCAAATTCCAGTCTGACCTTTTGAATCTTGCTGCCAGTGAATGGTTTGCATCTTGTGGCATAGCCTTTATATTTATTCTCTTGAAGTTTTCTTCAAACACTGAATTGGGATACTTTCACCTCTGCCGTGTGGAGGTTGCTGTGCCAGTGTCATGAACCCGCCCGAACTGAACGTGCTTCCGCGGCAGTTAAGATAACCATGCGGAGCGCACCTTTGTGCACGCGTTTCAGACGCTTGTAAAAACGGTGCACTTCGCGCTGGGAGCGCTCTACCGCAGAGCCAATGGCGCATGCGCAGCTAAGCAAGTTCAAGGTCACCTGACTGGTAATGAGACGCAGGTGCAGCTCATTAACAAATGGACTATTTAAGACTCTCATATTCACATACCAAATGCGAAGCATTAGTTCAGCCCTCTGTGTACGCTATTGCCAAATCTTTTGACTATCTGCCTGCCTTCCTATGTGTTACTGTTTTGATATCCCGTTTCTGATTTTTGTCTCACCCTTGTCTGCCTTGTTTTCTGATTTCTGGATTTGACCTTGGACTGTGTATTTGGGATATTGTCTCTGTCTTGCCTTGTCCATTCGCCTGATCATATGACTTCCTGCCTGTTTTTGACTTCATTATTGCCTGCCGTCTGTCTAACCTGTTTGTTTATATTAAATATATTCGGTTATCAGCACATGCATCCTGCCTCGCCTCCTGGACCTGATAGCCAGCTTCCATTTATATTTTATTGATTTTTTAATTGAATATATATGCTGTCTCCATACTAAATAATGATTTTAATTAATGCTAATGCTAATTAATTAATGCTATCAATTAATGCTTTATCTAAACAGAAAAACAGATTTGAGATAAAAATCCAAACTCACACAGGAATGCATATGATAAAATTTTTGTTTAGCTCTGGGAACAAACACAAGCTTAATATAGTGGAACCTTAGTGATATCTCTGTACAGTTAGCAGATGATCAGTTTAGCTTACATGTCTGTTCCATTGCCTGGGATCTGCATTGTCACAGATTAACTAAACCTGTTCCAAGACTATGAACTATGCCATACCATCCCGCCCAGCCTTGACCTCAAAACTACTCTAGTTATCAATAAAGCCAACATTTTTCTGAGCACCACTTGGACATCCAAGAAATTCATTAACCATAACCTACTGTAAGATAAAGCGCCACCTCACAACAGCTAGACTCCTTCTGAGTTGTATGGTCTAATGCTGGAGTTTTGGGATTAGTAAATCTATCCAAGTTATCCAGAACCCACAATTTTACCTACAGACACCCTCACTGACCCTCTCTGGAGACTGATGTGCACCTCTAATACTGCAATCCATGTCAGTGAGCTATTATACACTTTTCACAAATTTATGATAAATATTTTAATTTATTATTTTAAAAAAAACTATTACTAAATAGGAGGAAGAATGAAAACATCCTGCACTCAATACACTGAACAAGGTGAATGTTTGTCATGATTATTGTTTAACATATTTAGTCAAAGATCAGCACATCAGACATGGATGGCCTCCACTTGTTGATTTTAGACAGGGAAAAAAACATGTTCTGGGAAAATAGAAAATGCAATGTAAGAAAAACGTGAAAAGCAAAACAAACTTAAAATAGCATAAAACCGATGAAAAAGAGAAAAGATGTGGAAGCCCTAAAAGGCCATGGATTTGCATATTTTAAGATCATTTTCTTGTGATCTCTGGTTATTTATGTCATCACGAAATAATAACCCTGTTTTCCCATGACAATATAATTTTTTTTTCAAGAAGGCAGAATCATGAGTAAATTATGTTATGAGAAAATCATTTGATTATCTCGAGATCTCTGGAAAATTATGTCGCTATCATAGGAAAACCCTGTTCATCATGATCAGAACAACAAAAAAAAGCTTAATCACAAGAAAATGGGCCAAAGAAAAGTGTAACTTCATTTCCACTTAGGACTTGCACTTAGGAAAACTAACTGTTAGAATTGGACATGTCAGAAGGAAAGAAAGTTTAGACAAAAAGAGTGCCATAGAAAATAGACTATTGAAGCACATGGGGGTGGGGCAACACACTGTACTGCAGCCAGCCAGCAGAGGCACTAGACCTGGTATGGCTTCATTTTTTAAGAGATGTTATGCAGTCTGTGGGAGGTTTTTTGTTTGTTTGTTTTTTAATAGTCACTGGTTTCTGTCAGCTTTGATGTCTGGTTGTACACCAGTTTCTTTTTCAGCACATTCCAAATTGTTATATTGGATATGCCCAATGATTGTGCAGTGACTAATTGGTTTACCCTCTTATCATCTTCAAAATTATTTGCTTTTCTCTCAGACAGCTCTCTGGTCCTAATGTTTGTTTATAAAAAAGAAATGCAGTTTTGTCAGACAAAACCACAGCCACTTGTTTAATTTTATTTTTTGTCCCTTGAAAAATGGGTACCTAAACAATTTGGATGAAACTACACCTGATGTTCATCAGCATCAGTTTATATAGTTTTATACCAATGCTAACTTCCAGAGGGTAAACATGTAGGGTGTCAGGAAATAAAATATGAAATTCTGATCCATCGTTTACACTAGGACAAATTCCATAATCAATCCAACTATCCTGGTGGGAAAGAAGTAAATCAGATTGTGTTGACTGCCATACACAAAAGAAATGTCAGGATTAACTTGTTTCTTATCCCAAACTATGATGGAGTAAATAAATTAAAATGAAAGCATCTCTTACATCTCCACCACTGTCTTTGATTCCAATTATATTTGGATGCTGAGATAACTGTACCACTGCTTCCACAGGCAGCTCCAAAAAGGTGTTGGCTGGCACACTATACAGAACGATGGGTATAGGACTGGAATCAGCTACCTGTGTATTAAAGAATAGAGTATTAAAACATCAGTAACACTATTGTTTAGTAGCAGTTAATAAAATGTTACATTCTAATAAGCAGTAAAAACTTAGCTCAGCCTATATTATATTACATTATAATGCATTAAATTATATTGCTCTATGCAAACAAACAAAGGAACATGTTTAAATGACTATACGGACTGTGCGCATTACTTTCTTTACTTTTTCTTTACTTTACTAAGATTACTTGCTGAGATGCTTGTTTTAACCTCAGCTATTTATAGGAATTGGAGTCATCATTAATCTGACCAGATGTCTACTCTACAACAACCTCCTTGTACTACAGAATAAAGCTTCAAACACATAAAGTAAAAAAACATATATTGTAGGTTACTATCTTGTAACTCTAGAGTAACCCTGTAATAGATAGTTGAAAGTCAATAACACAGACATCTAGTAGGGTGAACCAAATGTTTCTTCACTTTTGTTTCATCTGCCTTTAGTTGTTTAAATAATCGACTAAATCAAACAATACTTAGAGGTTGCATAATGCATGCAAAGATGACTTGTGTCAACATTTACAAAGCAGCGTACTACTATCATGAGTGCAGGGTGAGGGAAGACACATGTACAGGCAGGAATCAGCAGTATAATCCAACACGTTTAACATGCAATATAGAAACAAAACAGAAACTAAATAACTGACACATAGGGTTTCCGTTTAGTCTGTTCAATTGATGATCTATAAATGAAGCTGTTAAACTTCTTCTTCTTCCTAACGTTAGTCCCGCGCCGTGCATGGTCCGCTGTTGTCACAAGTCATCCCGGCATTGTGACATCTGATGTGACCATGGAAAATACTCCAACTGACATGTCACTCCGCCTGACGTTGGCACACTCACACCTATGGGTGATTTTGGGGTAGCCAATCTGCCTAATGAGCATGTCTTTGGATTGTGGGAGGAAAGCAGAGTACCCAGAGGAAACCCACGGTGCCACAGGGAGAACATGCAAACTCCACACAGAAAGGCACCTGTGCCAAACCCAGGGCTCGAAGCCAGGACCTTCTCGCTGTGAGGCGACAGTGCTAAGCAATCAGCCACCAGGCTGCCTGAAGCTGTTAAACTTAACACAACATAAAGATCTTCCAGGTAACCATGCCACATAGAGCAAAATGGAATGCTTATCATGCCTTGGTGGATTCAGGCTGTAATCAGACCTCTATCCACCAAGGCCTGATTCAAGGCGAGGCATTGGGAACAGCATGGGTGGTGAGGATATCATGTGTGCACAGGGATGTTCATGAGCTAGTGACAGTCAACATCTGATTCTGGGGTGAAAACCATCATATGGAGACAGCAGTTAGTCCATGCCTCACCAACCTGCTGGTTTTGGAAACTGATCGGCCAGGATTTAGAGGGCTGCTTCAGAACCTGCTAGTGGGTGGGTCCTGTAATAGTAAGGTACAGGGGAATCCACGTCTGGCATATGCTGGAGAATCTATTTCAGAGCCGGCTTCATCAGCTCCATGTCACACTGACACAGAGGGGGAGGATCATCTACTCCCCTTCCTCTCAGGACTCTCCTCGAGGATTTCCTGCTGGAGCAGACATGAGACAAGACTCTATTGGCCAGGCATTCACAGTGAGTCCGGCAGCCGTCCCAAAGGCTCCCTTGCAGCCACTTCCTTTAATAGAGACCCCCTATGAAAGAATTAGATGGATCTCATCAGGCCATTAGATCAGACTGCACGTGGCTATGGCTTTATCTTAGTTCTAGTGGACTATGCAATGCGATAAATGAAGCAGTGCTTCTGAGTTTTCACATGCAGTGTCACTGAGGCGCTCTTCAAAATCATCTCCCAGGTCAAGATTCTGAAAGAAATCCTGACTGATCAAGGCACCTCCTTCATGTCACACATGCTTCATGAAGTTTGTGAATTATTGGGGATTAAATCCATTCATACCAGGATCTATTACCCACAAACAGATGGCCTGGTTGAATGGTTTAATTAGACACTTAAAAACCTGATTCGTAAGTTCATAAGCGAAGATGCACGTAATTGGGGTAGATGGCTCGAAACCCCTGTTATTTGCAGTCCGAGTGGTCCTGCAAGCCTCCACAGGGTTTTCTCTGTTTGAATTATTATACAGGCGGAAGCCAGGCAGCATCTTGGACATTTTGCGGGAAAATTGGGAGGAGGGAACTTCCAATAGCAAAAATGAAATTCAATACATTCTGGACCTGTGCGCAAAGCTCCACACCCTCACACACTTAACCTAGGAGAATTTGCGGCAGGCCCAGGGACGTCAAGCCCAGCTGTATAACAGGGGTGCACACCTTAGAGAGTTCACAACAAGAGTGTGAAGACCCTGGTATGGTTATCAGAAAAAGGGACTCTGAATCCAGCGCTTGCCACAGCAATGTTATTTATTTCAGCTTTTCAGCTAGTATCCAGACACCACTCACACACACACACACACACACACACACACACACACACACACACACACACACACACACACACGCACACACACAC
>JAQLOM010000023.1:13521398-13531689 GCA_030068315.1 Chrysichthys thysi
AAGCGTACGGGAAAGAGGCACAAAACTCACGGTACCGGAGGAGCTGAGTGCTGAGGAGACTCACAGGACACGAAGCTCCTGGACTGGAGCTAGAAGAGCTCACGGACACGAAGCGAAAGCGCCGTGACTTCACGTCCTGTTTACAGCCACTGTAACCAATCCTAATATATATTCACATTCAGTTTTTCTCATTTTTGTGAAACATGCAAATAATTCTGGAGGGTAGTGTGCCTGATTTAAAGCATAGTGATGCTACTATACCTGCTACCGAACCTGCTGCTAATGCTTATAATTCTTATAATAGCTAACAATTTGAACATGTGCAGTAGTTTGATAGAGAAACATAGCTTTAACTTTAAAGGCTGAATTTTCAGTTCTTCTGTTAAATATCTTTTGATGCTTATAATCTTAAATGAAAGCACTGGATCATGTACACTACCGCCCTCACTGCAAAAAACAATATCTTAGACAAGAAATTCAACTAATATTTCTCTTTATTAGATAAAGAGTCCGTACACACCCACGCCATAAGATGATGTGGTACGCTTTATATCATAAACAGTTCCTTCTCGTTTCCATTCTCTTCTCATCTCATCATTCTGCTACAAGTTGATCTCGGTCTCATCTGTCCAGAGGATGCTGTTCCCGAACTGGACGTGCTTTTTAGATGGGATTTTTTTTGTTGTTTTGGTAAATTTAATCAGATCTTCCTGTTTTGGAGGTTTATATCTTGTGCTAAAGAGCGCCTGTGTTTACTCTGGTGAAGTCTTCTCTTGATTGTTGATTTTGACCCGGATGCTCCTCCTGCCTGGAGGGTGTTCTGAATCTGGCACAAACCGTTCTTGTTTTCTTCACCAGGGAAAGAGCTCTTCCGCCTTCCACCACAGTCGTTTTCCGTGCTCTTCCAGGCCTTTTGGTGATCCTGAGCTCACCAGGTTTTTTTTGTCTTGTTCTTTCAGCTTCATGATAACTCGCTTCCATGGCGGTTACAGCGATTTGGCCTTCATACTGAGAGTTAACAACAACAACAACAACAACAGGTTCCACACTTGAAATCAAGCCTGGATCTTTCATCTGCTGACTTGTAAATGAAACAATGACCACGGAACAGCTCAGCAGCCAATTGGATGATTCCTTTTTGTCCCTTCAAAAACAGAAAGCGACATGTAAATGACGTGCGCTCTGAGCTTATAATCCGAACGTAATAAAGAGCGTGAATAACAACAAACTTCATCGTCGTCCTAACATTCATGCGATGCCATATGATTATCTCACAATGCCAAACGCTGCTACGTTGCTCAGCTTTCTTTCTTTTCCACCGAATACACACCGACTTCACAAGGCAGAAAGCACGTGAAAACACAAACACAAACGCACAAACCGTTTTGGTGTCCAACTGTCCTGAGTGGACGTGCAGTTTAACCCGGTTAACCCTTCCAGCGGTTCTCCTCACGCCGTGCCCCTTCAAGTACCCCATGCGAAGGCTATTACGGATCTGAAAAACCCTTGGGTTAGTCATCTCATGTGGGATTTCTCTTGTCTTTTTTTTTTTTGTTTTTCTTTTCTTTTTCAGCGCACATCAATAGGAACACTCATCGGCCTGGTTGTCTGCTGCAATTATTGTCAGTTTCGAGACTTTCCACAGTCACTCCAAGGTTAGGAATTCAGAGAGGCAGACCAGGTACATTAAGCAAAGGCAATCGATGCGCGAAGGCTTGTTTTCTGGGGCGTAGGGAAGCTGAGACGTTAGCATGTTATCTTTTATAGGGAAAGATATCCAGCTGGCAGAAATCCTTTCCTCTGTGCACCCTCTGATCATCATGTCATTGTCCAGAGTTCTGCTCTCCAGGGGTTGTCTTATCGCTGAGCGAAAAAGAGAGCTGCCAGCCTATAATCAGTGTGTGTGCATGTGTGTGTGTGTGTGAGAGAGAGACCGAGATTTCTTTTGTACGTATCTCATTTAGTGTTTTTTCCCCCCCCATCATTGACTAGTGATGCATATTAATTACTATCTGTCAGGTGTAATAATTTGTGCTGTTGGATTATGCTGCATTTCTATTCTGTATGCACTTATGGGTGGCCTAGTTTAAGTCGTGAATTCCTCACACACACACACACACACACACACATACGCGCGGTAAATTGCGCTTTCAACACGCACACATATGTCGACGCCAGTTGGACACAGGAGCTCATATTCTGCGTTTAAAAATGTCATTTTCTGGAGCTGGGTGCGTGTGATCCACGGCTCGTCTCTAACCTACAGACGAGCCAAAGCTCCAGTGTAGCAACACGCGCTTGGCTCCTGCTTTTTTTCACCACTGAGTCATAGCTACAGAGGCAAAATTATAAACAAAGAGAGAGGGAGAAGATGTAGAGAGACGTGAGCTGAAAAACACCGAGGTAAAGTGACATGAAAAAAGGGGATGGGGGTTGGGGGGTGGGGGGAGAGCGTGAAGACATAGGGGGAGAGTCAGGAGGAGAAGAAGTTTGACGAGGTTTCTTTCTGTCTGTCTGTCTGTCTTTCTTTCTTTCTTTCTTTATATGGTCCTCCGTGAAGGATAGCTCAGACGGGTTCGGTGATGCGGCAGGTTTTTTCTCGGTTCTTAAAAAAAAAAAAACGAAAGAAAGAAAGAAAGAAATGTCACATGACTTCAGAAAGCATTAAGATGAGACGGAGAACGAAGGAGCATGCGTGTGTGTGCACCCACTCACTCACTCACTCACTCACTCACTCACTCACTCACTCACTCACTCCCTTTCCCTCGTCTCTCTCTCTCTCACACACACACACACACACACACGAACATTGTATGTGTGGACCTGATGTGGCAGAAAAATGTAATTTGCTCTGAATCAAGAAAAAAAGCATCAAACATAATTAGGAAAACAAGCTTTGTTTTCGAAAAAGGACCTTAAAACACTACACTCGCCTTTGCATGTGGAAATATCTTCAGCATCGTCAAATATATCTGGAAATTCTCGTGATACGATTACGACGGACCGACAAATCAGATCAGCAGCCTAAATCACGACTCTGTTTTTTTCTCCCCCCCATAATCTCGAGCTCGAAATAGGCTCGTTCCCGTTCCCAGATCATTTCACTAATTCGAATCCTTTAGTTCTAGCAAGAAGCAAAACGATCTACCAACACAACAGGACTATTTCCCAGCTTGAACTATTCGATTAGGCTTAATAATCTTCGTTTTGCTCAGCTCTCACGCTCCATAGATCGATTTCACTACGTTCAACGTAAGACTCACATTGTTTTACCGTGCATGCTTACAGCGTGCAATTAACCCCAAGCCTGTATTTATATCCACGTTTTATGTTTCACAAAACTTCCTCCTGACCTTGCCATCGTCGTTTATGAGGGAAAAAAGAAAAAGATTTTGTAAGAAACACCGCATGCTCCTACAGGCTTCTCCAGTATGGAAATGTCTCGAGCCCTAAAATCACCCCCGGCTCAGGCGCTTCTCTGGTGCCTTTGGCCTGTTCCTCACGTCTCCGTGTTTTCTTTTACTCGGATAGGAACTCTGTTTGCTGGAGATAAGGAGCGGGGATGTGAGAGGAAGGAGGGAGGAGAGTGCAGAAGGAAAAGAATGTGTGGAGTAAGAAGGTAGAAAGCAGGTTTGTAGTAGGAAGGAGATGAGACAGTGGGGAGTGATGGATTGGTCTGGTGTGGACTGGAGTAGAGCAACGTGTCCATGAAATCAAGTGCATGGAGAGGGAAGGGCTGAGCCAACCCGGTCACTCGGCTTTTCCGGAGAGGTAGTAACCACGCAGGCCTTTGGCTGTTCGCGCTTTTTTCATAACCGGGCCAATAAATGAGCCGAAGACGTGGCTCTGTAGTGCAGTTTGGGCAGCGAGAGTGCTCGCTGGAATGACTCAGGCTAGCTCTTCGTCAGTGCACCAAATGAGTGGCCAGGCTTTCACTACTGCATCTGCCATGGTGTGTGTGTGTGTGTGTGTGTGTGGGAACAGGGTTATTAGACTCCTAGAGAGAGAAAAGAGTGAGGGGGAGGAAGTCTGACTGACAGAAACAGAGAAAAAGACAGCGGGTGGAAAAAAAACTCCCCACTTGGCATGGTTCAGGCTCTGACGCTGAATGTTTTCATGTTGTTGTTTTTTTGCTGTAGGTGTGTGTGTGTGTGTGTGTTTGAGTGTTGCAGAATTCCCAGAGATGACTCAAAGGAGTTCGGAATGCTGCAACAAACCTTCCCACTTCACCTCCTCCTCCTCCTCCTCCTCCTCCTCCTCCTCCTCCTTGGCCCTGACCCGGGACACGTGCGCTGCGGCCTTCCGGACGATTTAACGCTGCATAATAAACCCGGGAATTATAGCTACTGAAATGTTTGCTTGCACCCAGCTGACTTTCCTAAAAGCCTCAGCGCTCTGCCTGTATCTCTTTATAGGACATATGCGATGCTGATAGCAGGCGTAATGCGCGCGTCTGCGTAATACGTTTAGAGAGAGGATCTGACAGCGGGAAGCTCGTGGGCCATAAACACCTCAGTAATCATGGGGGCCAATCATCTCTCTCTTCTTCTTCTGTTCACATTAGCAGTGTAGCATGACTGTACAAACATACTTTGGAGCCAGCAATTGAACACCTTGCGCTTATCGTGAGTGTTTTTCCATTGGCAGCTCGTAACTCTTGCGGACATGCGCGCGTTCTGGGGACACTGCTGTTGTTTACCGTCAGGATAATGGCTGCGTGCACCGGTGATTATCCTACACAAGGCGAAGCAGGCTGAAGATCTTTTCCCATTAGGCTGCTGATGGTTATGCTAATGGAGATGCAAGGTGGCTCAGGCTCTGTCTGGCTGTCTGGGTGCTCTAAACGCTCGGGTAACGTCTGCTGTACGTGGGAAGAGAGAGCCAATCGTGAGTGTCTGGGCTCACGAGTCTCTTTGTCCTGTCTTACTGTAGGAGGCTAATACTGCCTGTAGTAAAGGAATCTGCATGATTGATCTAAATGACTAAATTGTGCTTTCACCTCTTATCTGTGTGTCTGTTTGTCGCTTTCTCCAGTTTCGAAGGTGAAAATGGACCGTCTCCTGGCCGCAGCCCGATGGATTTGCAGGCGAGTCCGGGGCTTGTGCTCCATCCCTCCTTCCCTCAAAGCGGCAGGAGGGAGTCTTTCCTCTACCGCTCCGACTCCGACTATGACATGTCGCCTAAGACCATGTCCCGCAACTCCTCCGTCAACAGCGAGGGGTAAGAGGCCTCATTCATATCAACACAAACCCGACATGTGACCCATACAACCCATAATCTGGTCGCTTTTTTCACCGAATTGCTGTGAACCACTGTGCAGGATTACACGTTTACCTTGTGGACTTTACCCCAATGTTTACATTACCGAAATGTAAGGTACTGCAGTACTGAAACATGGACGCCTCCTGGAAAACCGCTACTGCGCTTGCTCTTTTTGTCCTTTAGCGGTGTTTTACCGCAAATCTAATCAAAACCTGTCCCTAATAATCTGACCTGACCCTATTAAACATCACCTTCAGGGTTTAAACTGGAATTTCAGCTTCCTTTTAGGATTCTTCTTTTAATGGGACACGGTGGGGGAACCCAGGGTCACTCACTAGCGGGTAGACGTTAGGCATTAATTAGCATTAACATCACCTGAAAACGTTACGCGGTATTTAGCGCATCAGAACCCCGTATCAACATGAGCACAGATAAAACTCGGACAGGGCTGTGTGTACGCCTGATTAAATGACACACAAACACACAGGAGTTTAATAAACAGGATAAAACTATAGCTTTTGCTTTTTGTTCAGGCAGGGAGCGCCGTTTTGGATTTTTAACTCAAGGTTGGTGAGGAGCGCCCCACTTTCCGAGTCGGAAATCCGACTCCAGGGGGCGTCCCAGTCAGGATTTCTGATTGGGATCATGGATATACTGACTCCCGAGAACAAATGGAACGCAGTATAAATTATAGTCGTGAACTTTGATGTGGTGTTAAGTCTTTTTTCGTTTAAACCCAGATGAGTTTATTCTCTTGCGTTGTTTTCATGGGATGAAGATAGCAGAATCTATCTGTGTGAATCTCTAATGTCTCTCTCTCTCACTCTCTCTCTCTCTCTCTCTGTAGCCATGCTGAGGACCTCATAGTCACCCCTTTTGCTCAGGTAAGCTGCGTTGTAGATCCTCCATGGAATTGCATTATGAATTTTTGCACAAGACCTACATAGACGGTGTTGACGCCCCGCCCTCTCGGCCCTCCTCTTTCTCTCTCCTAGGTGTTGGCCAGTCTCCGGACTGTCAGAAGCAACTTCACCATTCTTGCCAATGTCACATCGCCCACTGACAAGTCAGTGCAGTGTCTAGAAAGTAGCCTTACTTTCGTCCTGTTTTGTCGTATTTCATGCGCCACTGACATCCTCATGGCTTTCCAACATGACGCAGAATAGTTTCTCAGCATGAGCAGGCAGCCCATCGTGCCTTTTGCCTTTGATTTGAAGCACGTTTCATGAAGTCACTTCTGTGATATGCAGGAGGAATTACACCACTGTGTCCTACAAACAAAAATGTTTATAAAAAACGAATCCCTAGTGGTCAGGGCACTGGCCCTGCAATCGGAAGGTTGTGGGTTCAAGGCCCAGGACCAGCAAGGTACACTGAGGTACCCTGAGCAAGGTACCGTCCCCAAGCACTGCTCCCCGAGCGCTGCGCTGTTCGGCTGCCCCCTGCTTCACCTGGTGAACGGGTCAAATGCAGAGAAGTAATTTCACTGTGTGTCACGCTGTGCTGTGCTGTGGTGTGGTGTGTTTCACGTGTGATGATCACTAGTATCACTTCTTCTCCTTCATTTTTTTAATTGGACAGAAAATGGCATCGTTTTATACATCAAATTCTTCAGGCACTAATGAGCTCATCATGTTATACCCGCAATGCTTTCTGTGACGGTCTGTAACGCTTGTAGAGTCTGTAGAAAAGGTGTCTTCCACGTGAGGTCACGTTCCTGACTCTGACAAACTGCGGTGTACTGGACCGTCTAAGTCGAAAGGTTAAAGGCCATCATGTGCAAACTGACTCCTTGATCCTAAGCTTGACTCTGCTGTTTGACGTTATGTGAACCAATGCTAGCTCAGACATCACATCCATAACCCCGCACATTGGATGGATTGTAAACCGACAATGGGACAAAACCTTATTGAAAATATCTCAACATTAACAAAGATCTGATCCAAAAAAAAAAGCAAAATACAAGTTCTGTCAGTGCATATCCTTCGTTCACATCGTTAAAAAGCTTGTTTCCATCCATCACTCCCCCGACCACCCCCTCCCCCCATCATGACTCTGTGTTGTTTTGTTTATCACCAGCAGAGGGCACCCTACAGTCATGAAGCTAACTAAAAAGCTCTTTTTTGGTCCACAGGAGGTCGCCAGTTACAAGCCAATCTACAGTTCCACCAGCAACGCTCTCTGGTATGTTTACTGTAATAAATATTAGTCACTGGAGACCATCTCTCTCTCTCTCTCTCTCTCTCTCTCTCTCTCACTCCCTCCCACACACACTAGCGCTCTTCCCACACACTGTCTCTCACATTTACTTGCACTGCGCTTCCTGTTGTAAGCACTGCTGCCAGGACAAAATGAATTATATCACCGGACGCAGTGGAACCATATGGGAAACAGGGGCTGGAGGCCTACCAGACTCTTTAATCAGACTAAAAACAGCTCTCGGTGGCTTGCCCCATGGTGAAAATACATTACAAATTGTTTGGTGCCTGCACCGTTCTGCTGAAGCTGGAAGATCAATGCTATAAATCTTCTTTTGATGGCAAACACCCCCCTAGATGCCACCCTTAGGGGTGAAAGTGGAATCTAAGTATGCTGGGGAAGCCACACTTCTTTCACGAGTGCTAACAATAGTGCTGTTCGCTGCGTTCAGTGCGCTTAAAGGAAGTTTCGAATATACAGAAGCTATTTTGACTAACTACGTCTGTGTGAACCGGACTTTATTGGCAAATATTCAATATGCAGTAAATTATGGGGCCTCCTGAGGGTCACTGTGGGGGGATTTTTGGAGCCACTTTTGTGTTTCATGGGCAATACTTTAGCCTAACACTTATTGTGAGGAAACTCATAAGTATTGCATGGGAACGCAAAAGTGGCTCAAAAGAAGAAAAAACCCCACCATGACCCTGGGCTCCTGAGTACCGCTTTGAGGATGTGAGGGTTTTTTTGGCCAATGATACAGTATTTCACTTAACTCTTTATTCGCACCGATAAATAGTTACGCATAGCAAAAAGTATTTGACCCTCGAACATTTTCACATTTTGTCTTGTTACCATCTGGAGTCGAAATCCACTATACTGGGCCTTTTTCACATTTGATGTACACAATATATCTAATAATTGACAATGCACAAGCTTTTTTTTCTTGTCACAAATGGTTAATTACCACAATAAGAGCTACCGCAGCCAGCATGGTGATGTAGTGGTTAGCCCTGTCGCCTCACAGTAGGAAGGCCCTGGGTACGATTCCCGGAGTTGACATAGAGCACCCCTGGGGTCATATTTGACCCTAACTTTTATTTCACTCTTATATTCAACCCACTCATTGGTTGGTGGACATTAGGGGACGTCCCAGGAGGTCTCATAAGGACCATTTCATAACATGTAGTAGGAAAGGATTAATAAAAAAAAACCCACTTGTTTTTGGGTTCACTGAGTTTGTATCATCATTTTAGCCAGAGGAGATAATTCCCCCCTTTATGATCAGGTAGTCTGGGTTTTCCAGGGTTAAAAAGTTGGTGTCAGGGCAAATGATTTTCTTCTCATGGAGTGTCCATTGTCTATGCAACAGAATATTCTTCAGAAAATGTCAGAGCATTAAGTGGCAGTAAGCACCTGGGACTAGAATGATGATGGAATGTAAAATTGGCCTTAGTGTAGACTGTAACTATGCAGGGGTTGTCTGTCTTTTATTGTAATAGTTTTTAAAAGGGATTTAATAAATATTATATGAGAATACATGGTGGTGCTGTGGTTAGCACTGTTGCTTCATAACGAGAAGGTTCTGGGTTCAGACCTGCTGGCTGACTGAGGCCTTTGTGTGTGGAGGTTGCATCTTCTCCCTGTGAATGCGTGGGTTTCCTTCAGGTACTCTGGTTTCCGTCCAGTCCAAAGACGTGCAGATTAGGTCAACTGGCTACCGTACTCTAAATCGCCCATAGGTGTGAATGTGAGTTGTGCATCTCTGTTGTAGCCCCGTGATAGATCGGTGACCTGTCCCTGACTCCGGCTTATCCGCAACCCTGAAGGATGTATTAAAATATAATTTAACTTCCCATAAAATGGTGGGCTTTCAGGTTTGTCAGTCACATAAATCAGTGGTGCAGGAGCTTGCACCATCTCACAGTGGGTGAAAGACAGGAGAGAAAAAAAGTGTGTGCTTGGGGTGGAAGCAAGCCCTAAATGTCAGAAAAGCGTTTCGGGTCAGATAGCATTTTGTCTTCTGTTTCCACCAAGATCACTTTATTTTGATTTTGTTTATTTTGCTTCAAACCCACCACCAGGTTCTAAAAAAATATGATCATCCTTGATGATTTGTCATATTTCTGAAAGATCGTGATAATTTCAAGGTCATGGACTTGGTGCAATGCTATTTTAGCCACTTCAATAAAAAGAAAAGTTTCGGTCAACGTTTTAAAGACAGACTTTCTACACGTTGGAGAACCGTTCATTTTTTGGGGGGAGTAAAATTCAACCTTTGCAAATAATCAAACAAACAAACAAACAAACAAATAAATAAATAACTGTCAGAGAATGTAGGAGTGCAAATAATACTGGATTAGTTAACTTTATGAGATCCTATACAGGGGTAATGCATGTTTATAGTAATCTGACTTTCACTACTGATATATGTGCGTTATATAAATATATGCATACAGTGGACCGTCAGCTCACGAACTGAATCCGTCCCGAGACTCTGTTTGTGACCCGATTTGTTCGCGACCCGAATCAGTTGAAATGAATGTAAATCCAATGAATGTGCTTCAGCCCTATCAGATTATTTACGTGTACGTAAATAGGGCTCGTATATACGTAGTACATTTATGTGTTTGCTTGATTGAGTCCAGGTGTGTGCATTGAGTATCAGGTGATAAAAATTTTTTTTATATTATTTATATACATATATATATATATTTTTTTTTATTCGTCTTCTGCCACTTAACCCTGTTCAGGGGCGCGGGGGGAAGCTGGCGCCAATCCCAGCTGACATCGGGCGAGAGGCGGGACACACCCTGGGCGGGTCGCCAATCCA
>JAQLOM010000023.1:13538337-13549414 GCA_030068315.1 Chrysichthys thysi
GGGATTAGGCTAATTGGCGACTCTAAATTGGCCCTAGGTGTGAATGTGAGTGTGAATGGTTGTCTGTCTCTGGGTGTTACCCTGCAGTAGATTGGTGACCTGCCCAGGGTGTATCCCGCCTCTCACCCAATGTCAGCTGGGATTTTCGCCCCGCAACCCTGAACAGGATTAAGCGGCAGAAGACGAATAAAGACGAATAAAGATGATAGAAATGCTCTGCTGAACAATTCCGCTATCAGGCCGGTAAAACCCGGGCCGAGTGGGTGAAGCTTTGCCTGCTAGGTAAAAGTTATTTTCCAGCTTTCTTAATTCTAGATGAAACTGACCAGTCTATGTTTGAGACTTTTTACCTGCCTTGTTGTTATTTTCTTTAAAACGACGCATCTATGACGTAGCTTTAGTGGTAATTCAGACACTGCTCCCGTATTATTAGCACTTACACACTGGTAGTGAAGGTCTACCCGCTCGGTCAGCCCGACCTGTGTTTTGGAGCTGGATTCTGGATCGCTTTGTAGTTTGTACTGTTTGTTGCTTGCCTGTGAATTATTAGGATTGGAGTAGTTGTACTGTAATAGGATATCCTTACTGACTGACAAATATTTTTTGAGAATGTTTAGGCGACGTTCTTTAAGTTTAAAATGGACTTTTTTTGCTAGACCATTATATTTTTGGATTATCTGTCCATCTGTCTTTCCGTCTGAGATTCTTGGTCGAGATTTAACCGAGTGGTTATCAGTATTTATATGGAATTATCATGGTAACCAGGTGAACGGATTCATATTTTAGAATTGATCCAACAGGGTCAAGGTCGCAGCAAGGTTAAATGTCTGGAATAGTTTCCCTTCAATTACTGTTTATGGGCTTTTGTGGGATACAAATTAGTAACAAGAAGGACTAGACTTTGGTGTTGAGTTCTTTGGTTTTAAAGAAATTTAATCAGGGTGGCACCATGGTGTGGTGGTTAGCACTGTCGCCTCATAGCAAGAAGGTCCGGGTTTGAGTCCTGTGGCCAACTGGGGCGTTTCCTGTGGAGTTTGCGTGTTCTCTCCGTGTCCGTGCAGGTTTCCTCCGGGTACTCCGGTTTCCTCCCACAGTCCAAAGACATGCACAGAGGGAATTAGGCTAATTGGCGACTCTAAATTACCCGTAGGTGTGAGTGTGAGTGTGAATGGTTGTCTGTCTCTGTGTGTCGCCCCGCCCTGGATTGGCGACCCGCCCAGGGTGTAACCCCGCCTCTCACACCCAGAGTCAGCTGGGATTGGCTCCAGCTTCCCCCTGAACGTGACCCTGAACAGGATGAAGTGGCATGGAAAATGGATGGATGGTAATGTAACCAATACCTACAAATATCAGTAGCAACTGGAGTACACATGAGAAATCTCATGAAGTCTTGTATTCACCCATATACTATTGCCTTCATAGCATTCAGTATCGATTGTTTCGGCTAATGGAAACATGCTTACTTATTAATTATATTTCATCTGAACACCACTGTTAGACAGTCATTTGTCTTCGTCTTCGTCTTCTGCTGCTTAATCCGGTTCAGGGTTGCGGGGGGAAGCTGGCGCCAATCCCAGCTGACATCGGGCGAGAGGCGGGGTTACACCCTGGGCGGGTAATTTAGAGTAGCTAATTAGCCTAATCCCAGTCATTGGTAATTTTCATTACTGGACTTCAGTTGTCATGAACAGCTTTGTAGTTCATCAGAGAACGGTTGATAAGTTCAAAAGTTATAAGTCAACAGTTGACAATAAAATAGACTGCATTTTAAAACTATAACTAATTTCTTTGCCTCACAGTTTGACCCTAAGCCTGACCCTAACCCTAGGCTTGCTCATTAGGGATATCTTTGTAAATTCACATGATTAAAATGCATAGCTCGACTTTATATATTACTGCTTTGTGACAGTGTCCATTGTTAAACGTGCTAAACAAATCACACTGAATGTAATCAGTGTAGCAATACGCACCACGTGTCATTATAACTACTACAATATCGCCCAACTCACCTGTGTCACTTTTCCTCAGAGACGTTAACCATTCTCATCTCTCTGTCCTTCAGTTTAAGAGGATGCTAAACAGGGAGCTGTCTCATCTGTCTGAGATGAGCCGTTCAGGGAACCAGGTGTCTGAGTACATCTCTACTACCTTCCTAGGTGAGTAAACTCGTTCGTTCTGTTGCGATTTTAACTCCACGGAGCTCCAGCTTCATAGCAGCCAAAATGTTGCCTACGTCTTTGTTGATTTCAATTGCCGAGGTCTGTGTACGTCCCGCAGACAAGCAAAACGAAGTGGAGATCCCGTCCCCGACACTGCGGGAGCGTGAGAAGCCCATGTGCCATATCAGTGGTGTGAAGAAGCTGAAACACAGCTCTAGCCTGACCAGTAAGGCCCTGCCACGATTTGGGATCAAGACCGAGCATGAGGACGCACTGGCCAGGGTACTGACTGCCATCCATTATGACTCTGAGCGAGATAAACCAGATGGTGTCATGTTAACAAAAACTGTCTGTGTGCTTTCTGCAGGAGCTGGATGACTTGAATAAGTGGGGCCTTAATATTTTCCAAGTGGCTGAGTTTTCCAATAACAGACCTCTCAGTTGCATCATGTTTGCCATCTTCCAGGTACTTGAGCAGATGGAATTCTAGTTTCTGTGCTGCTCAGTAGAACATTACTTTAGTCATTAAAATCGGGTTAATATTGCTAAGAGAAGCACAGTGTACCGTGTAGGACATGTTGTTTGCTCGTCTTTTCCAAGGAGCGTGATCTGTTGAAGACATTTCGTATCCCCGTGGATACATTTATTACCTATGTGATGACGCTAGAGGATCATTACCACGCCAACGTGGCCTACCACAACAGCCTGCACGCGGCTGACGTCACACAGTCGACACATGTGCTGTTATCTACGCCGGCACTGGACGTGAGTACAGGTTTCCTCATGCGGGGGTTGCCTCTGCGAAACTTTCCAAATCCACCAGATTTGTGAGTTATTCTGCGTTGTAAGCAGATCCCTATGTTGTGTCTGCAACAGGCTGTCTTCACTGATCTGGAAATTCTGGCTGCGTTGTTTGCTGCTGCGATCCATGATGTGGACCATCCTGGAGTTTCCAATCAGTTTCTTATTAATACCAGTAAGTCTTCATAGAAGAAAATAGCATGAATGCCAACCTTGATCAGTTTCAATGAAATCTAGGACTTTGTGGTTTAACCGCAAATAAGATTCTAATGAAAAAGGGCGGGACGGTCGCTGAGGGTTAGCACTGTTACCAGAGTGAGTGGGTTCGGCACGGGTGCCTTTCTGTGTGGAGTTTGCGTGTTCTCCCCGTGTCTGTGTGGGTTTCCTCTGGGTACTCTGGTTTCCTCTCACAGTCCAAAGACATGCGCATTAGGCGGTTTGGCTGCCCTAAATTGCCCGTAGGTGTGAGTGTGCCAACGTCAGGCAGAGTGACATGTCGGTTGGGGTATTTTCCATAGTCGCATCAGATGTCACAATGCCGAGATGGCTTGTGGCGACAGTGGACTAACGCTAGGAGGAAGAAGAAGATTCTAATGAAATCTTTTAAAGCTACCCTAGAGGTTTCACCTAAAAAAACCCAGCATATTTAGTTTAGCTATACATCGTAGGTGTTCCTGAAAAAATTAATGAAGGCATATCCTCAATGATCCATAATAAAGTGCCGGCTAAGTATGTGCATACATGTGTTTATATGTCTGTTTCTACAGCCGCCATGGAAAGTTTGTGAACCCTTTCGAAGTTTCTATATTTCTGCATAAATATGACCAAAAACATCATGAGATTTTCACCCAAGTCCTAAAAGTAGATTCAGACTTTCAAGCATCACTGTAATTATTGTTCCTCTTATGACTCTCATTACTGGATGAATGTGTGTGCATGAACTCAACTTTACTGCATGCACAAATTTTGTCTGCTTAAACTGTTTTAAAATTTGCAAATGTTTTCTCCCCCAAGCAACCATCAACACAAGAAGTTTCATTAACACATCCATAATTATGCGTGGATGGGTTTTTAGTTATTTGCTGGAAAAGCAGCCCCACACCTGCCTGACCGGTCCATTTCTGTCTTTTCGCAGACTCAGAGCTGGCTCTGATGTACAATGACGAGTCAGTTCTAGAAAACCATCACCTAGCTGTGGGTTTCAAGCTCCTCCATGAAGACAACTGTGACATCTTCCAGAACCTGAGCAAGAGGCAACGTCAGAGCCTGCGCAAGCTGGTTATCGACATGGTGAGGCCCTGCAGATGTGGTGCGTTTCCACAGAATTGAGATGATTATTTAGCTTTTCGTTTCATTCATGCTCTTTTGGGTGTTTTCTAAGGTGCTGGCAACAGACATGTCCAAACATATGAGTTTACTGGCAGATCTAAAAACCATGGTGGAGACTAAGAAAGTGACCAGCTCAGGAGTGCTGCTGCTTGATCATTACACTGACCGCATACAGGTAACACAAGCATTTCTGTAGAGTCGCTGCTTTAAACATGACTACAGCCAACAACATGAGATAATGATAAGGGGCTGAAGAAGCACTGAGTGTCCTCAGTGGACAAGAAAGGACAGCTCCTCCTGACGTTATAAAGGAGGAACCTGCATGCCCATCTGGCTAGTGATGTGAGGCGTGAAGGATAGCTGGCTGTCCAGAACTACCCCAAGGCTGGGTGCACATCAGGTCATGTGATCTAGATGTTGTCCAGGGAGACCCAAAAGATCTTGACATGGGGATAAATCTCCAGGGATATACTGCAGACCAGCAACTTTCAGCAGGTTAGCTGTCATCCATGATGAGATGCCTACCAGACATTCTGAGATCCGAGTGGAAAGATGAGTACGCGGGGGAAGGGAAGGAATGGCTGAGTTGAGGGTCATCGGTATAGCAGTGCTTTGAAAACCCATGTGAAGATATGACCTCACTGATACCCCCTTTTTTAGCAACAGGGAACCAATCTGATTTGTGCACCAAATCTTGAACCATTCCGAGCAAAAATAAATTGGTTTCGAAACTGAAAAATGTATTCCCCAGTGGAACCAAAAGGTTTTTCCAGTGTGAACCCTGATGACATCCGTAGGCATGTCCTTAGTTTGGAGAGGAACGCAGTGGAAAAGTGGGAATGTGTGAGTCTGTGATGGCTTTTGATGCAACCCCATACGCCCCATGTCTACCGGAACTTGTGAATTACATACAATAAATGAATGAATGAAGATGTTGTTTAATATAACGGCGTAATAACAAAAAGGAACCGTTCGGTGAATTAAGCAGTCATTTAGCGACAAAATCCGGTATAAATTACTGCCAAACTATTGTAAAAGTCAAAGTATTTATTGGCAATCTTCAAGAAAATGAGTAAAAAAAGTATAGCTTAATATAAAACCTAAATCTTTTTCTTCAGTAATGTTTTCTCCCCCCTGAAAAACGTATTTTGTTCATATATATTCACGCCTCCAGCTTCCAGGGAGGGAACAACAACACTGAGCTTTTCCAGTAACGTCTAGTAATGTTAGAGGAATTTCAAGCTCCTTTATATTCTTTGGTTTGCACGCTTGGACTGCCCTCCATCGATTCAGACAACGGGCCAGGCATGGCTTCAAGTGTAGAGACTAAACTGGTCATAGTGATACAATGCATTTGTCCTCTTGCAATCAGTAATATGCTGATTTGTCTGCACTTTTGGGACCATTATCTTGTTGAACCATCCATTTATAGCCAAGTCATAACCATCCTGGCAGAGGCAGCCTGGTTTGGGGCTAAGATATCCTGGTGCCAAGTGGAACTCATGATACCATCTCCAGAGGATGCCTTGGAAGGCCAGTCACAAAACATCTCCAAAGCATCAATGATCCACCACCATATACAGTGGAGTGGGAAAGGATATTTTTTGTATGCAGACTTCATTTTGTTCTAAAATGTTTGAATTTGGCTTCATCTGAACACAACCCAATTCCAAATGTATGTACCGGTAGGTCAAATTTACATTTATTATTTTAAATGCTGCATTTAATGGGAAACACTTCTTCTGTCAAGTGCAAGCTGGCCATTTTTCATTGACTTATTGACATGGCTGTTGTTGTGCTTAATGGCATTATAACTGCTTATGTACTCTAGGCTTCATATAAACCCCTGGGAGGTCAAAGCGATAGGGTTATTGGAAACTCAGAGTCCTTTTTAAACTATAGGCTTTTTTATTTACTGGAAAAACTACCCGTATTACTCATCGTCTGCTGCTTAATCCTGTTCAGGGTTGTGGGGGGAAGCTGGAGCCAATCCCAGCTGACTTTGGGCGAGAGGCGGGGTTACACCCTGGGCAGGCCGCCAATCCAGTGCAGAGACAACCATTTGCACTCACATTAACACCTACGGGCAATTTAGAATAGCCAATTAGCCTAATCCCTTCTGTCTGTGCATGTCTTTGGACTGTGGGAGGAAACCGGAGTACCCGGAGGAAACCCACGCGGAGAACATGCAAACAGTGCTATAGAGGCAACAGTGCTAACCACCACACCACACCACTGAGCCGCCCAGTTTGCATTCATTAAAGTAAAATATATTTACAATTATTGCAGTCTGCACTCTGAGAAATGAAGAGTCCACACCCTGACTGCCTAGCTTTGATGTCACAGGTCATGAAATGTTTAGAAAGGATGATAATAGGGATGATAAGGGCATTTTCTTGGAGTTCCTCCAGCTCCTCCATAGGATTCAGGAGGAGGAATATGGATAATTCAGCTGGATCCATAGTTCAGACCTGACAACACCTGCTAAAGCTCTTGATAAACTTATAGTGGTTTAAAGTAAAGATGGCAGCCTTGGGGCAGTCACTTGTTTCACAAACGCTGAAAAAGAAATGAATTGTTGCAAGCTGAGAACAGGATAAAGTGGCAGAAGACGAGCGAGCGAATGCGAACCTTTCATTTTCAAGACAGCTGAATGTTTTGAAAACCAATATGTGAATTTGTGGAACAAAAAGTGAATATAAGTATATATAAATGCTTCTTTGGAAAGGTTCTAATTGCATATTGCTTCTTATGAGCGTTTTAATTATCAACGGGGAACCTGATATTTAAATGATATTCGTATGACGTGCATGTGCGGTATGTGTGTGCAGGTTCTGAGAAACATGGTGCACTGTGCTGACCTTAGCAACCCCACTAAGCCTCTGGCAGTGTACCGGCAGTGGACAGAGCGCATCATGGAGGAGTTTTTCCGGCAGGGAGACAAAGAGCGTGAGCGTGGGATGGAGATCAGCCCCATGTGTGATAAACACACTGCATCTGTGGAAAAGAGTCAGGTACACACACAATACACACACACACACACACACACACACACACACACACACACACACACACACACACACACACACACACACACTTGGGATGGGTATATGAATATCTTTTATGGATTAAACAGGTAATGTTTATGACACGAGCAGTTCTGCTACTATGGTTTAGGGCTTAAATAACCAATAACAAACTGTCTTACACTTAAATCTCCATCAGCAATCAGTTAAAACAGGACAGACTTTACATTTAAGCTACAGTGAATCTGGTGCTACATAGCTGGACTTTTGGATCATATAACAATGGTTATGGAACTGAGTTAGTTATAATGGCACTATCTGCTGTCACCCAAGTGAGGATGGGTTCCCTGTTGAGTCTGGTTCCTCTCAAGGTTTCTTCCTGTTATCATCTCAGGGAGTTTTTCTTGATGGATGGATGGATGGATGGATGGATTCACAAGTTCATAACTGGAATTTGTATGACTAGTCATTTTTATAATTGTAGAATCCTGTAGGTGCTTTGGTACAATGTCCATGGTTAAATGCACCATATAAATAAAATTAGATACAGCTTTAATTCATTAAAAAATGTGCTCTAAATGGGGTGGCACGGTGGCTAAGTGGTTAGCACTGTTGCCTCAGTGCAAGACGGTCCTGGGTTCGATCCCCGGGGTCGCCTTGGGTGCCTTTCTGTGTGGAGTTTCCATGTTCTCCCCGTGTCCGTGTAGGTTTCCTCCGGGTACTCCGGTTTCCTCCCACAGTCCAAAGACATGCACAGAGGGGATTAGGCTAATTGGCGACTCTAAATTGGCCGTAGGTGTGAATGTGAGTGTGAACGGCTGTCTTTCTCTGTGTGTCGCCCTGCGCTGGATTGGTGACCTGCCCAGGGTGTAACCCCACCTCTCGCCCAAAGTCAGTTGGGATTGGCTCCAGCTTCCCCCCGCGACCCTGAACAAGATTAAGCAGCAAAAGACGAAAATGTGCTCTAAATGAATACATATACGCACATGACCAGGATGTGCAGAATCCCTTTTTTAGAAAGCCTGGCATAAAGCTTCATATTCAGACTCGCTGTGTGCACCAGGACTGCAATCCTGCAGCATGAACCACACAAAGACAAGGTTTTTAATTTCACACACTGCTTCAAAGGCAAACAAAAGTATGTCACGATGCATTTCTGATTTATTTATCGAGCTGCTGCTCCATACAGTCCAAACAGATCACACACTGTGTACAGGAGAGCCTATCTCTGATAACGTGTGCATGTTTTCTTGCCACTCTTAAAGCTCCACTATGTAGGATTCACTCACCTGAATGCCCCCCCCTTCCCCCTCTCTTTCCAAGCGTGTATTAGAGCGTAGCATACTTCCGAGTACTTACATTCACACTCACTGTGCTAAATAATATGTACGATCCTCCATTTTTCTAAATTTGACTTCTCAAACTTGTTTCTTCTTCTTCGTCATCCTTACGGTAATTTCATCCAGATCCACACAAACTGCTGCTTGTAAAAATGTGACATGTAGAAGATGCTCTTCAGAGGTTTGTCCGTTCTGGGCTCCTGTTCGACTCCTGTAATGGACCCGATCCCTATTTATTTATATATATAGAGCTTATTCTAAGCTTAAAAAAACACAACAATTTGTAGTTACAGGAAATTATACACTAATGGCAACATACTTATAAATTCCATAAGTACGCAGACATCATAAAAAAAGTAAAGAGACACCATCATTTTTGAAAAATTTATTTCTAGAAACTTCCTCCTAGCTGCTCGGCCATAGTACCCAAGTTGATGGAGATCCCTCACAGAAGGACTCCGACTCACTTGGAGTCGCTCTGCGACATCAGCGGCCTTATGACGGGGATTTATACGCTGGCTAAGTCCACCTTCGCACTGACCCGCAATACACCCTCTTTGAAAATCACACAACTCTTTTGTTTCTGTTGTTCACCGCTGTCTGTACATCAGTTGAGGATTTGTTCATCGGTCCGTAACGAATCTGTTCGGGAAATTAGTTCGTACGTCAATTTCTTGGCCATCCGACGCATTCGCGAGCCGAGGGTCCACTGTACCGAGAAATATTCTTAATTCATTTTACATGCTCAAATGCCATCAAATGAAAATAACCATTAGGCTTCAATGATATTAATGACCTCTGTTCTGATTCGCTGTTTCACACATCAAATGTCATTTAAATCTATGCCATGTGCCCACTAGGAAAAGTTGAGCTGAGAAGTCTACAGTATATTCCTTTTCTGCTAAAATCCTACATAGTGGACCTTAAAATAAATGTTCTTCAAAAGAAAATCTTCCCAGAAAATCATAAATACATTTGAATAGAATCCAGTGTAAAGGACTCCATTCAAATTAGTAGAAGACACCACTTCAGTCTAAGGTTTGTCGCAGGATCGGGCGGTGTGTCCAGTCAACTTGTTGATCCTTCTGAAATGTAACAAACCCAAAAACTAAACAATCTGACAAAATGCTATAAGACGACGGCTGTTGTCAACGAAACAACTGTTACACAGTTCCATGATTTGTGAAAAACCTTGATTTAAAACACAAGATAGAAGGTAGAAGGTTTGTGAAAGCTCCAGACGACATCTGGTTCAGGAGATGAAGTTATGTTCTGCAAATTGTTATTTGTTATTTTAATTTGTGAATTAGTGCTGGTTTTTTGGTGTGTGTGTGTGTTTTCCAGTGTCTCCAAGACACGTTAAACAATACAAAAGACACACACAATAATACCCTCTTCCAATTTAAACATACATTAATATGTGGAGGATGATGCTATTTAATTGTGTAACTGTGGTTCTATGACTAATAATTATGTGTACACATGCTGAGACCTTCCATCAAAGGCATTTAGTGACACACGATGCGTTATTTGCCATAAATACTGGTGCAGAATCAGTCAACTTGCCTGATTAAAAAAATTGGATGACATGGACTTCCTGCATACAATCAAAAGTCCACCACAGTCATCCACTCAAAAACATGTGCAAGGCGAGTTCATCCTGAGGGCATACAGCTCTCCCACTTTGCCAAAGTGATCGCTAGCAAAAAAAAACAACAAAAAAAGCCGTTTTCAGAGGCAGCCTTTTCAGTTTGGTATCTTGCCTAGGCTTGTAAGGAGGAGCCCTAAGGGAGTGCAGCACAAGAGGGAGATCCCACACCAAGCTCTTGGGGACTTGTAGTGAATGCACTCTTTAAAGGGCTGTAATAAGTTGATGAGTGCTCTGAGAAATGCCATCCACGCTGCCGTGGTGCACTGACGTCTGTCGTATGTACCTGTCTATGTCACGAGTAGATGAGACCTTGCCGCTTCCCAGTCAGTCTGGAAATCAAGCACTGAATTGGATCCAGTGAAAACAGGCTTGTGTCAGGTGATCAGCACAAAGATAGCACAAAGACAGAAACCGGAATAAAAACAGAAACCAGAACAGTCGTGTAACATAAGTATATGGGTGCATGATTTATTAGATTATTTACGTGTACGTAAATAGGGCTCGTATATATGTAGTACATTTATGTGTGTTTGCTTGATTGAGTCCAGGTGTGTGCATTGAGTAATCAGGTGATCTCAAAAAAAAAAAAAAAAAAAAAAAATTATATATATATATATATATACACACAGTGGAACCTCTGGTCATGAACTGAATCCATTCTGAGACTCTCTTTGTGACCCGATTTGTTTGTGATCCGAATCAGTGTTTCCCACTGAAATGAATGTAAATCCAATGAATGTGTTTCAGCCTCAAAACATGTTTTTAAAGTGT
>JAQLOM010000023.1:13571932-13592110 GCA_030068315.1 Chrysichthys thysi
TAGCAGGCATCAAATTTGAAATGTGCTCATTTAGTGGATAAAGGTGTACAATTTCCCAGTTTGAACATTTATGTTATTTATGTTCTCTTGGGAATAAAATATTGGCTCATGTGATTTGAAAGTCTTTTAATTTTCATTTTATTCAACTTTAAAGAACGTCTCAATTTTTCTGGAGTTTGGGTTGTAAATGATGTTCTTCCATGTTAAACTCAGTACCTCAGTAGACTCTGATGATATTAAGACTGGTAAAATCAGCTGGGTGACTTCTGGCTTTACTGTTTCCAGGGTTCCAGGACACAGCGAGGGGATTGTGACTGTGACTGTTCCAGCATCAGAAGCTCAGCACCGTCTCCCTCGTCTCTGCTCCAGTTAACGTTCTGGTGAAAATGAGTTGAAGATGTTGTGTGTTGTGCTTGTCTGGTTTTTGCTTGTTTGTTCTGTCCCCCCCCCCCCCCAAACTTAGATTCTGCTCACATTCCAGCACAAATAAAGTCAAGTTTTAAATTCACGGCCCGTTTGTTTCCTTTTGAGTTGCCGTGTTTTTATTTATTTATTTTTTTTTGGTAAATTAATTAATTGATTGATTAATTGGCTTATTTATTTTCCCCTTGAGACACTTTTTAGCCAGAGTTAGTGTGCTTGGGGAACCGTGACCTCGCCTCACCGGGTATCGAGACACCTCCGCTTCCCTTTCAGCCCAAATCCAGACACCGCAGGGGTCGAATTCGGTTCCACACACACAGAACCGATCTCGAGCACGTTTTTCGGGTTTGCACTTGGACCCGCCCACGGAAACCCAGTCAAACAGGAAAACAACCAGGACGCTAGGGTTCGCAACTTTTATTTTATTTTTTTCTGGCATGTAAAGTACAAATAATTAAATAATTCCATGAAAAAAGTCCTCAAGCGTTTTCAGCTGTAATCCCAGTAATAAATATCCTAAACTAAACAAAGATATATTTAATTTTTTTTTTCCCTTTGTTACATTGTTGGTTGGTTGGTTGGTTGTGTTTGGAACTATGAGATTTGACCTTTTCGTCCTCGAACAATGATGTCGGAGGCTTTTGTGGTTAATCCTTTATTATTATTTTTTTTGTATTACTGTACCATGAGAAATGGTATAAGAACATTGCTAAGTAACTCTGCATCCCTTTCTAAATTAATCAATACAAAAATACAATTGGTTGAGAAACAGAGGACCCACTTGACACCCCCCCCTCCTCTCTCTCTCTCTCTCTCTCTCCCTCCATCACTGCCTGTTCCTGGAATTCTGGATTTAGGCTTCATCTGGTCATCAATCTCAACAGAGAGTTTCTGGGAGAGTCTCCTCAAATACAGCTCCACTACCTGCTGTCTCATCTTTCTCTCCTCCCTCCCTCCATCCTTCCTCACTTTCATGGGGGTCTGAACGTGGCTGGATAAAACAAGACTGTGATTAGGTCAAATAATCAAAAGGTTTTCATTTAACAAGACAAACAGAACACAGGCAGTAAAGGCATAACATCTAGAACACAGCATGTATGTTTACACGTTCAGTTAGTTTAATATAGCAGTGCATTCTTTGCCTATGGAGAACTCTTCCAAATTGTAATTCTAAAGCTGTTTTTTTTTTTTTGTAATTCTATTTGTTCCCTTTTTAGAAAGAAAGGAAAACAAAAAAACAAACAAACAAATAAAAACCGAAAAAAACAAAAAAACAAAAAAAACAACCCAAAACGAACGAACGAACCGGTGTATCCACATTTGGCAAAATTAAAGTTCTTTTTAAACTTGCAAATATGAAATAAACCATAAATATACACAAAACATACTTTTATACGAGGCAATAATCATAATCATAATAATGAGAATAAATAGTTTTTAAGTTAACAATAAGTTAAAACTACAAGCTTAAAAGTCGCCCAAATAATACAAGTTCGTTGGCGCTATATTGAATTTTTTTTTTTTTCTGTTTGAATTATTTATGTTGCAACAAAAGCTACCACAGACTTTTACAAACACAACTGAGCACAGTTTGATTGAAATAATAGTAATAATAATAATAATAACAATAATCATAAAAAAAATAAATCTAACTAATCCTAGAACCTGCATACACTGTAGGAACAGCAACTAAGCTTAAATAATGGAAAAATAGAAGAAATCGTACCCAATAAGCAACCGAAAGTAATATCTAACCCATGTATGTTCTCTATGGCAACGTCAACGACACGAACACGCTAAGTTAACATGTGATTCCGATATGTCAAAGAAATCAATAAATTACAGGAAAAAAAACAAACAAGATTTTTGAAATCGACATGGGCTAAAAGTGATGAAATATCAGACAGTATTCCTTTCACGGTCTTTAAGAATTGCTCTTTTTCGTATACCACGTTCGGCTGTTTTGCTTTACCATGCATGGTCAGAGCACTAACTCGGGGGCGAAGGAAGGGATAATGAACGTCATCAGAGATCAGAGCTCTCGGTGTTTCTTTGATTCCTTTAGTGAATCCGTTAACACTTGTACGTTTTGTTTTGTGGTGTTGTTTTTTTTTTTCTCCTTTTGTTGTCATTTTGTTCCGCTGTTTATCGCATTTGATCCTTTCACTATTCTGCAAACCACTTTAGTGTGATGTTTCATTTCTTTTTTAAAAAATATATATATCTTTTTGTTCTCAGTCAATATAAAAACGAAGCACATTGCACTTACTGTTCCATAGGAAAATTTTTTTGTCCTTTTTTTTATTTTTTTATTTTTTTATTGTATTGATTTTATTGTGTTTTGTTGCTCAAGCGGTGCAGTATGTGTGATCCTGCCATTGTCTCTGGCTCTCTTAGGGAGAGGGTCTCACTGTATTGTATCACTGTGTATGAGAGAGAGTGGGTGTGGGTGAGTGTGGGTGTGGATGTGTTTCGACTTGGAGATAATTGCCCCTGGGTTTCGTGGGCTCCCTAAGGGCTCTTTTTCTGCCCTGGAACCTTCTCCAGCTACTGCAAAAAAAAACAAAAAAAAAAACACATATAAAGGTTGCCCTGGGATGCCCCTCGCCTCCTCGACACCACATGTGGAGGATAAACAAAAAAACTTCTAAAGTTTCTAGGACTTGAGATATTATTTCAAGGTAGCTAATCATGCCATCTCGTCGGCTCGTCACCAATTATCAGAGTGGGCAAAATTGGCCAGGATATGTTTGCATGATATGATGGGATTTTTTCTTTTCTTCTTCTTCTTCTTCTTTTTTTTCTGTAACATGAGTAGCTTCGGTGTGGAAAGCAAAAAACAAAAGAAGAAAACTTTGAAGCAGTTAATAATATGCGAAATGTGATCTGGAGGAGTTTTCACAGAGAGATAAAGGGAGAGAGATGTGGGACTCGGGGATGAAATGATCCATTGATATATATATATATATATATATATACCTGTGCTGCCCTACAAAGGCAAAAGACCTTAATTTGCCAGAGTGTGAAACTGAGAAAAATATTCTTCTCTAAAGTTTCTGTTTTGTCCAGACAAAAATATTATAGGTAGGACTCCCAAAATTTCACAACTAGTTACTAGTTGTGAAATTTTAGGAGTCCTACCTATAAATATTTAAACTTTAAAGTCATTTTTCTCAATTTCACACTCTGGCAAGTTAAGGTCTTTTACCTTTGTAGGGTAGTCTGGATTGAGGTGCGATGTGATCAGAGACAAAGCAGTGACTCCTCAGTTACTGAGTTCTTAGATAAAGCGCAAAATCCATGACGCCATGAAGGTTACAGGTCAGCCAGGTCAGGCCAGGTCACGGAGGGCCCGCCCATCAACGCACTTGTTAGCACGAATGCGCTTGCTAGCTGATGACGAGGCCCTCCGGAGCTGACGAGATCGTCCCGAGGATGACCATACCGTCATAGCAGACAGTGAACATGTGCTGCTCTGATGAGATCATGTCCTGGAGGATCTAATTAGCCCGTTGTACGCTATTGTGTAGGCACAATATAACCAGAAATGAACTGTGCAGGTGTAATGGATCCCAAATTCCCGTACGTCCTTTGTTGCGTCGAGCGTGGTGTGTAGGGGTGGCGGGTTATCTTCGAGTCTAATCTGCGAAATCAACGGATACATGGAGACGCTTGGATACAAACGTGGCGCTATCAGGTTGCAGATATTGAGCCTTTGTGGAACAGATTGCAGCTATAGGAGAATATTGTCCCTAGTTAGTTCATAGGGTTTCACTGCACCGCCGCTGAAGCAACTTCTTTTATTCCTAATGCTCACACATTTATCTTCTTGTCTTGTTATTTGTTTTTTAGCACAACGCGAGCTCGCTTGCTTGCTTGCTTTTTTTGTGGTTTTCTTCTTCTTATTTAAGTATGTAATGGTTTCACTGCACATACTGTACGTTTATAAGTCCCCAACGCTTCAGTCCCCTCCCATACACCGCAGAGAGTCAGGCGCTCTCGCTCTCTCCCCTAAAAGCTGAAAAGTCGGAAAAAAAGAAAAATAAAAGCCATGCGGTGTGTCCCAAAGGTTTCCACGCTTTTAAGAATCTGTAAAAATGTTGCACAAGATCTTGTGGTTTTTTTTTTTCTTCTGTAGATATAAAAATATATTAATCTCTAATGTAATCCATATTTTCAAAGAGATCATTGTCCTCTTTGGCTAACACAGCGTTATCAAGAAAAAAGCAACATGTCATTCGGTTTAAATGCACATTTTTTTAAACCCTTCTCTTTCATGTTAAATTCTTATCTGTTCTTCTTGTTGTTGTTGTTGTAGTTTAGGTTTTTTGTTTTTTTTGTTTTTTTGACAGCAACGTCTCTCTCCCTGGAACAGTTTTTGTTTTTTATGGGCATTCGACTTTCTGTTATGGGCATCAGCGTTCAGTGCATCTTTTTTTTTTGTTTGTTTGTTTGTTTTGTTTTGTTTTGTTTGTTTTAATTTTTTGTTTTCTTTTTGAACATTTTTAAAGGGGATTAAATGTGGAATTTTCGGTGGAGGTGAATGAAGCGCCGATCGTTTTGCTGATCAGGTGGCCTCGCCTTCGGATGGGCATTACAATGGAATATCCTAGCTTGTGTTGGAGGCTGAGATGGTCTGTATTTGCATGAAGACCGGTTAGGAGCACAAAGCTTGAGAGATCAGATCGACAGATAAGAACGATCCAGATCCACATGGGGTTATGTAGAGAAAGGGCAGCGTCGGGTAAACCCTTGTGTCTGTAATTCTTTTTTTTTAAGTCCTTTTTTTCTTTTCCAAGAGGGAATCTAAGACAGCCTCACGGTGCACCCTTTCTTCTCAGGAAGTCAGATTTGTCTGATGTGCGGTTTGTTTATTTATTTATTTACGTATTGGTTTAATTTTTTGGATTTTGCTTGCTTATAGTGCAAAGTGATTTTTATTCTAGATGTACCCCTTTTTGCCTTTTCAAAAAGAATTACGCATAGGTCATCACCACGTGAACACTGCCACGCTGCTCCCGGTGACAGCTGTTCTAAACTATAGAAACCAGAGTGGAAAAAGACAGGGACGTTTTTGTGATCTTGCCTTTTAGTTTTTTGGGTTTTGTGTTTTCTTTCCTCGGCATGTTGAAGTGTGTGTGTGTGTGTGTGTGTTTGTGATTGTGTTTGTGATGCCTCGTTGTGTCTATGGTGACGTGACTATGATGATGGCCTTCTGATATCCCTGCGCAGCCATGTGAGTGCTGTTACGCACATGATTAAACTGGCTGGCGGATCGGACCTTTAACGGGGTCGTTACAGCGCCCTAAAGCTAGAATGCAACCCATAGGTGAAGCCAGGAAACCGTAATAAAAGTTCTAGAAAATGCTTACATACTTGGCTATTATAACCACCTTAAATATCGAATATATAGTTATATAATAATATATATGAGAGAACACTGTTTTTATTCTTTTTTTCTTCTTCTTAAATCTAAAAAAATCCACTGATTCGAAATGCCCAAGTGTAAAAAAAAAAAAAAAAAAAAAACCAAACAAAAACAAAAAAAAAAACCCCAAACAAACAAAAAAAAAAGTGACTACATGCTCCCCTTGAATACAGGAGAGTTCCTGGGGCAAGAATTTGGGTAAGGTTTTGTTTTTTGTTTTTTTAAATATATATAATATATATATATATAGATAGATATTTATATGTATATAAAGATCAATTTTGTTCAGTGATGCTTCTAATTTGCCTGAATTAACCCCCACGCACTTGGCGCACACATTCTATGTCACATTCATTAAAACTGTGTCCCTTGCAAAACAATCCCACCCACTCATCGAAAGTACCCCCTTCTACTAATTCAATCCAGGCAAATGTAGGGAAGGATTCGCATGTCATGTAAAGAGAAACCAAAAAAAGTCGTGTGTTTGTCATTTTTGGAGACTCTGGCTAATTGTGTGTGTGTGTGTGTGTGTGTGTAAAATGTGTGTGAGAAAGATGTGTGTCAAAGAGAGACTCAGTCCAGGCCCATGTAGTGTGAACGTGTGGGGAAGCTTCGTGCCCCCTCCCCCTTCGGGTTAAGGGGTGGTACCGGCCAGGCCGCACCTCTCTTCCTTAAGCCTTGTGCTGCTTGCTGGTCTTGAAGGAGACCTGCAGCACACGGTCACCGAGGCGGTAGCCATTAAGGCTGGCAATGGCCATGGCTGCCTCGTCGTAATTGGTCATGGTGACGAAGCCGAAGCCCTTGCATTTGTTGGTAGTGAAGTCGCGGATGACCTTGACGTTAGTGACGGCACCGAACGGCCCAAACAGCTGCCACAGGACGCTCTCGTCAGCCTCGGGAGAAAGGTTGTAGACAAAGATGCACCAGCCGGCGCCGGTGGGACCCGTCAGGTTTACGCCCGCTAACGTGGTCATGCTGTCGATGGTGATGGGCGAGAACCTGGGGAAGAGAGATGGACAACTACCGTGGGTGTCATTCTGAAGTTCCATGCCACACGCAATTCGCTACTTCACTCTACGCATGCTCATTTGCCATTTGATATCTACGCCTTCGGGGCTCGACAGCCGATCCTCATCTCGACTACCAGCTAGGAAAAAAAAACAAAAAAGAAAGAGAACGAAAAAAAAGGACGCAGCTTTGCTCTCTACAACACGTTAGCCCACATTCTCTGAGTATTTTAGTCATATTCCCCGGTGACCAAAGCCTCTGCAGAAACAGGACACAGGAATTACAATGTTCAACAGAAATCTCACGATACTGAGCAAAAAACACAGAAACCTAGAGAGGGATGAGAGCAAACAAGAAATAAACCAACAAAACTGGAGCCAACAGAAGAGACGCAAACGGAATCTGGTATGTCCATGCTGGTGGAAAAAAATGGACATTAAAGCAACTGAAACTGAAAAGAAATTAAATGTTAGTTCAATTAAAAAAATATACGGATCAGTTCAGTCGAGGAATCGACCAAAAGAACAAAACGATTCAACAAAGCCATTCCAGAATGTCCTGCTGTGCCACAATGCTGATTTGCTCTCCACTTGGCCATTATTGGTCCTTAATTAGTCTTAAGGCTGGCTAATGGAGTGTGCTTTTCTTTCTTTTCTTTTCTCTTGCTTTTTGCATTGCAAATTGCACCCAATTCAAGCTTGATTCAGCAGGGGGCATTCCGGCCACTTTGTTTGAGGCTGTTGTAGGCATGGATGCTTTTGAAAAAAGACACCTCTTTTGGAAATTACCTCTTGACTCCGTAGGTGGCGTTTAGTAAATTGTCGAGTCTGCAATGCAAGAGGGAGAGTGAAGTAGGTGGAGATGTTAGTGGCAGGATCTGACAAAACAGAGAACAGGGTTTTCATTTAACATGCAGCCTGTGCAGCCACTAGAGGGAGCCCTATGTCGTTCTCATCCTGGCCCCACATGGCCACGCGGTACTTCCAGGGCCCCCAGGCGATGGATTGAAAGCACTGCACGTGTTACATGATTGATAAAATTTTCTAATCGCTTTGTTGCTCATCCTGGGTCCTTTCTCCCTCTAATGGCCTGGCAGCACTGCATTTTAAAAGAAAAGGCCAGCACAGAGGAGCAGAGAGAGGTAATAGGTAGCAAACAGTACCTGAACCGCTGAGTCTGGTGGTGCAGGGGCCCTGTGTAGCGGCGGGCGGCGGTCTGGTACAGCTGAGTGAGCAACGCCTGGCCTGTCTTCTGGCTTGGGTTGTTGGCAAACTTGACGGTGATGGGCTCGGCCGCGCCCAGGGGCTTCTGACCGTTCAGGCCCTTGATGGCCTCCTCAGCCTCGTTTCTCTTATCAAAGCGTATGAAGCCTACGCCTCGTGATATGCCTGTGCCGAAAGTAGAGGGCGATATTAGCCTCAGGTACACCATATGACGTCTTCATGTGCGTCCCCATCTCATGTATGGAATTCTACTTGTTTCCCACAAGTCTTGTCTTTTATTGTATCGTAGAAATGTTTTATGGTGCTGTAGTTTTTACAGTCAAGCTATGGCTGTACCTGTGACCTGGTCCACCAGGATGCGGGAGGTGATGATACGACCATACTGGGAGAACAACTGCTCCATGTCCTTCTGGCTCATGGTCTTGGGTAGTCCGCTCACGTAGAGGTTAGCGTCACGGATGGAGGCCGAACTGGGTCTGGCATAGGACACCTAAAAGACAATGCAACTACAGTTCAAACATGAGGTAATACGAACCTTCCTGCCAGTGTCGTTACTGTCTTTACACACACACACACACACACACACACACACACACACACACACGAGACAGAGTACGAGTTCCCTCCTGGGTTTTGAAGGGTTCCATCTGCCCACTCGCTTTCTTTTTCATCCTTCCTTTCTTTGGATCCAATGCTCTTAAGCAAATACGCTCTAGTACCCTTATTAAGCACTCCAGCAGGATGCTTTCTAAATTCAGTCCCTCTGGTCTCTACCAATCCTATTCTTGCACTTGGAGAAATATAAAGTCCTTGAACTAAGCTCGGAGCTGAAGGAAATGACAAGATGTTCCTATTTTCCTGGAATGGTCAGCAATTTTGGACAGCATCATAAATAACTGAACTGAAATTTCTGTCTATAATGGCTTCCAGGGTAGAATTAGCTGTAATTGAAACGAGAGCAGATTTACTCATTAAATATACCGCGACGGATTAAAGGGGGGGGGGGAACGGTGCTGTGGGGGATGGGCGTTTGTCCCCTTGGTTGGAAGAGTCACAGGAAATCAACGCAAACCTATTCTGACGGATTCTGCCTCGTCACCACGTCGCAACCCAGCCACACACACGGGGGAGGTTTTTTGAATTGACGCTTTTAGACAGCACTCTCCACCGCCATCAACAAAACAACAGCTGAAGGAATATCTTTCGCAAGGACGCCGTCCGTCCCTCTAGTGCCTTTCCAGAAAGCCTCACTGAAGCGGTTCTGGTGGCTCAGCTGAACGTTTTCCTTTCATTTGTCTCAAGTCTGGATTTCTGTATGAATTTGGAGGCCACTGTGATTGATGGTAGCGCTGCGAGTGTGTGCTTGTACGTGATAGAGACTTCCCCCCTCCCTTTTCTCCCTCCCTTCTTTGTCTTCTGCCTCAAGGGGAAATTGCTCCTCTGGCAACCAACAAACCAAGTAAACAGCTTCGAATATGTCCAGCATCCCTGACAGCTCACACACTCGGCTCCTCTCCCAGCAAAACACGCCTTGGTTTCCAGATGCAGATTTGTGGTCCGTTATTTTTGTCCTATTTGTTTGTCCCGTAGTGTGCGCAAGCCTACTTGCGCGTTAAAGATATGTTATTTTCTCAAACTAACATTCCGAGTATTTTCAAACACCCTGGTCTCTTTTGTGTTTCTACACATAGGGTCGTCAGTCTGTTTTCCTTCAGAATGCCTTTTTTTTTTTCCTTTTTTTTTTCTTTTTTAGAAATAAATGTCTTTATATTCAGTACGTTCCTGCATGTGTGCTGGAGAACACTAAGGCTAATTGCTAGCTGGGTGTGAATGGCGTAGGCTCTGCGCCTGCATCATCTGTGCATGTGTACACGTTGGGGGGCTGAGTATGACTAAGCAGCTGTATTGTCGGGGTCCGGGGTGTTATTGTTCAGCGAGTGGGTGAGTGCACGGTGGAGATTGGACTGCCGGCTGGAAGGGCGGGGCGGGGTGTTTTATTAGAAGGCTGGATTCTGCCCTATAATTAACCCTCTCCCTATCTCTCCCACACTACAGATGGTGCCTGCAGCCCATATGGCCTCTAATCCCGTCATTGGCATTCTGCTCGCAACGCTGCCTCCTCTAGCCTTTGCTCCTGCGCCTCCTTTCCTCTCCTCCCAAGTCCTCTCATCTCTCGAACAATGCCTTTTTGGCATGGAAAATATGACATTTGCTTAGCTTGAGGATCGGGATGCGCCATGCAAGCCAATGATAAACGCCTGCGAATGCTGCTGAGCAGGTCATCAGATTAAGAACGAACATGGCTATGTTGAATGTTTTTACTACGTCTTTTCATTTAAATAAATCACAATTACGCGTTTTAATTACGTGTCCTTGCGAACAAGCACACTGTTCTGAACCTTGCTCTGAAATGAAGCATGATGGGATAAAACATAGGTGTATTTGTGAATGAATAGAATTTTTGAATTGAATGATTTGTTTGGATGTGATGTGAAATTAAAGGAAATATGTGTCTGATGTTCTCTTTCTTTCTTTCTTTCCTTCTTTCTTTCTTTAGTTCTTTCTTTCTTTAGTTCTTTCTTTCCTTCTTTAGTTCTTTCTTTCTTTCCTTCTTTCTTTAGTTCTTTCTTTCTTTAGTTCTTTCTTTCCTTCTTTAGTTCTTTCTTTCTTTCCTTCTTTCTTTAGTTCTTTCTTTCCTTCTTTAGTTCTTTCTTTCTTTCTTTCTTTCTTTAGTTCTTTCTTTCTTTCTTTCTTTAGTTCTTTCTTTCCTTCTTTAGTTTTTTCTTTCTTTCTTTCATTCTTTCTTTAGTTCTTTCTTTCCTTCTTTAGTTCTTTCTTTCTTTCTTTCTTTAGTTCTTTCTTTAGTTCTTTCCTTCTTTAGTTCTTTCTTTCTTTCTTTAGTTCCTTCTTTCCTTCTTTAGTTCTTTCTTTCTTTCCTTCTTTCTTTCTTTCTTTCTTTCTTTAGTTCTTTCTTTCTTTAGTTCTTTCTTTCTTTCTTTCTTTAGTTCTTTCTTTCCTTCTTTAGTTTTTTCTTTCTTTCTTTCATTCTTTCTTTAGTTCTTTCTTTCCTTCTTTAGTTCTTTCTTTCTTTCTTTCTTTAGTTCTTTCTTTAGTTCTTTCCTTCTTTAGTTCTTTCTTTCTTTCTTTAGTTCCTTCTTTCCTTCTTTAGTTCTTTCTTTCTTTCCTTCTTTCTTTCTTTCTTTCTTTCTTTAGTTCTTTCTTTCTTTAGTTCTTTCTTTCTTTCTTTCTTTAGTTCTTTCTTTCCTTCTTTCTTTCCTTCTTTAGTTTTTTCTTTCTTTCTTTCTTTAGTTCTTTCTTTCTTTCTTTAGTTCTTTCCTTCTTTAGTTCTTTCCTTCTTTCTTTCTTCAGTTCTTTCTTTCTTTAGTTCTTTCTTTCTTTAGTTCTTTCTTTCTTTCTTTAGTTCTTTCTTTCTTTAGTTCTTTCTTTCTTTCTTCAGTTCTTTCTTTCTTTAGTTCTTTCTTTCTTTAGTTCTTTCTTTCTTTCTTTAGTTCTTTCTTTCTTTAGTTCTTTCTTTCTTTCTTCAGTTCTTTCTTTCTTTAGTTCTTTCTTTCTTTCTTCAGTTCTTTCTTTCTTTAGTTCTTTCTTTCTTTCTTTAGTTCTTTCTTTCTTTAGTTCTTTCTTTCTTTCCAACCTTCCCTGGTTTGCAGTTTGACCCAGTCGTTGATCTGCTATGATCAGGTGTGGTTAAACCAGGCTGGATTGTTTAATTTCTTTCTTCTCAACCCTTCCTTCCCTCGAGTCGAACCCCTTCCCCTATCCCCTGCTGAATTTGGAGACAAAGAAGGCCCTAATTAGCCAAGATTGGAGGCAGATGGGGCTTCCTGCACTGATTCGGCACCCCCACCCCCGAATGCCATGCGCTGCACCTCCCTAATTACATTTCCATCACAATCACCTTTGCACACAGCCCCCCTTTGCTTTCTGACCTCTGCTTTTGCCTCTCCCTCTTTCTTTTCCCCTGCTCCCTTTGTGCCTGCCATTGCCTTCTCTGCCCTCCGTCCCGCCCTCTCTCCTCCCGTCCCTCTGTCCCTCCTGTCACTTCCTCACTTTCTCTTCTTTCCTCCTGCCCGTCGGCAGGATGATGCAGGAGCGTGGGGTCAAGGAGCCTCGTACCTTGATTGTTTTTGTCTGCAGTTTGAGCCCGTTGAGCGTGTTGATGGCCTTGTCGGCATCGTTAGGGTCAACGTAGTTTACGAAACCGTAGCCCAGGCTCTGACCTGTAACGTAACACAACACGGCGCGTTATAGCCTAATAAGAGATACGGCGTATCATAATAATTTGCAATAATGATGGCATTAATGATATGCTGGACTTATACATGGTGATATGAATAAAGTCTAGCATGCCCTAGCATTAAAATATGCTCCAAGGTAGTTAGCGTAGGCGGATAGACTGTCGGGGAAAAAAAATAAAAGCATTTATAAAAGAAAAACTCTTAGGATGTTTAAAGGTTGTAGCTTTCTAAAGAGGTTCCTCTTGGAGATCTTTCTTTCCCTGAGGGGAAAACCTTGTTTTTAGACTTCTACATGGATCCTTGAAGGGTTTCCACAGCTGAAGAGCACTTCATGTTTCGAGGTTAATCTGGATTTCCGTAAGCATGTGGAAACAATTTGAATAAAGTGTTTTGGTGTTTTCTAAAGTTGTTCTTTTTCCTTTGCCAACCTCTTAAATGGCGTTTTGCGAGCCTCGATATGATCACGTGTGTAAGGTTTGCTTCACCTGTGATTTTGTCTCTGACCAGCTTGCAGGACTCGATCTCTCCGATGCTGCCAAACAGACTCTTGAACTCCTCCTGGGTCATATTCTGAGGCAGGTAGTTGACGATCAGGTTGGTCTTGCTGTCGTCTGTGGCCCCGTTGGTGCTGATGACCGGGCCGTTAGGCATGCTGGTTCCGCTCGGACCGTTGGACACCTGAGTTTCCATGGTGCTGATTATCTGTGAAGAGAAGAGCATTCGGAGAGATCAGACGCTGTATGTCTGTGTGTGTGTGTGTGTGTGTGTGTGTGTGTCTGGAGGAACTTCCGAACAATCTTTGTCTCATCTGTATATGCATTTTTTCCCCTCTCTGTCCTGCTTCATTTCTCCCAGTCTCTCCATCTGCTCCTGGCTCTGTGGATGCGACTCTGATTTTTGCCCTGTCTGCTGTTTCTCCAGACAGGCTGGAACAGCAGGACATGAGTAGTCGGGCATCTGACTGATGACAGATACGTTAAGGTGACATCCTGAGCTGTAGACGCTCGACTTGCTAATATATGAAGATGAATTTGGAGGCTTGGGGAAAGTTTGAGCTGCCAGGAGCATATTGTCAACATGATGAGTGCGATGGAGGTGTGCCATTATTATTATCCTGTGTGTGCATGTACGCATGTCTACTGTGGTTTGTCGGTTGCTCTGGACTACAGCATGTTGCTTAATTTAGCCTATGGGGAATTTTCAACCAACAGATGCAGCCCATGCTGGTCAGCGGTAATCCTTTTTATTTGCTTCTTTAGATTCATTTCGTTGGTACTGGTGGGAAATAAACGACATATTTTTGCATATATTTCTCTGGATGCCGAGGCGTTCTCTGGGCTTTTATGTGAATATCGTGATATTTTCCTCCTGTCCTGGAGCACCATTATGAACTGTATGCGCATCGATGGGCCAAATCATCACTGGGTGTATTGTTGTTTTCAGTAGTTGTGATCATGAAACCTGTTCAGACAGCACGCCCTCACTGAAGAACTGTCGCGCCGAATGACTGAGTGCATCAGACTCGCCCAACCCCACCCCAGCACCCCCACCCCCACCCCCTCCTTCCCTCCCTCAGCCTGCTTCTTCCTCGTCTTCTTCCTCTGTAGGTGTGGTCTGAGCCCATGTTTTTCCCCTTTCCATTTTCCTCTAATCCATCTCTAACGCTCTCCCCTCGTGGAATCATTTCTTCTCGACTTGAGTCCTACCTCTCCTCAGGTTGCCCAGGTAACAGCTGCTTGACAACAGTTGCTATCGACTGGCTTCATGACTTTTCGCAGGGTGTGTTTATGTGTGCGTTAATGTAGGTTTTAATGTGTGTTCGTCATAGAAGAGGGACGCAAATGAGCACTGATTAGGTCTGTTTAAAATGGCTTTTCGTTACGGGTAAATGAATTATGCTTTCTGTCTCTGACAAAACACACATCTCGGGCAAAGGTACCCTGACAAGGAGAACGCATCAGCGAGGCAGATGTGCGTGCTTATCAAAGCCTGAAAATAAAGCACGTAAACGTGACACTAGGCGTAATTGCTGGCTCAACATGACAAAGAAGCTTGCTGACCCCCAAATGTCATCTTTTCCTGAAAACGGTGTTTTAAGTCCTAAAATACTTCACAACCGTAGACACTATGGGCACACAGCTCCAGGATTGGGACGAGTCTGAACTAGACTGAAGGAAAGCTTCCCATGGCAGACGCCAATCCCTGGCAAGGAACGGAAAACGCTGCGTAACGTGCAGGCAGCTCTTTCTGCCCTTAGGCCCACGCTTTTGCCAAAACAAACCAGAGGAAGAAGACGACGAGGATCTTTTTATCCCCAAATGCCTGATTTGCACAGACAAGCCTGGTGCAGGTTCCCCATGAACAAGTTTCTGTACCCAACACTGACACACTGCATTCCTCAGGAGCCTGCATTCCACCAGTCCTACCTGCAGCTCCACATGGGACTCTGACCTTCTCCTAGCCCAGCCAAACATTTCGCTCACAACGCGACCTGGCTTCACCTCTCTTCCCCTGGTGTGTACTTTTCTATTTCAGGGAAAAACAAAGATGACATTGACCCAAGCTTTCGTACAAACACGGCCTGCCAGCCTGCCTGAACCACCATGCACCTTTTCTGCTCTTCATCTGGGTAAAGATAAAGAAAACTACAGTATTGTTGTAGAATTTTAAAATGTTCGCTGATATGTTATTCCAATCACTGATTCAGGACACACCCTGAACTTAGGAGGCTGCTAGAAAACCTAGGTATGGGGTGATATTTATTGGAGCTGTTTTTTTTTTTTTGTGTTTTGTTTTTTTTGCTTGAATTTTGCGTTTTGAGAAAAGCCAGCGCAAAGTCATTGAGTTCTTACTGAAATGTTTGATGAAACTGACCAGCATTTGATTGATTAAAAAAGAAAAACAAACAAAAAAAAAAGTCACGTGAAATTCCGGCGAAAAACGTACAACAGGAGCACTCTGACGTCACTTCCGTGTCTTCTCTGTCCTTACAGGAAGCCATTTTCTGAACTCAGTTGTGTTTCCTAACTTCCCCCTGAGACTCTCTGTTCTGCTGACCAAACAGAGTCAGGGTTCTGTGCCTGTTTTTAGTCATTACGTGTTTCTGTACACGCTGAAAACACAGTTTAATAAACACGCACCACTGCTTCGGCACTCGTTTGTTTTCCTCTCTTTCCGCCAGTGAAAAAGTGAAAGCTCAGATCGCTATAACTGGCCGTCTCACTAACTCCCATTACAGGATTATTCTAAACAAAAGGCTTTAGGCACATTCTCACTGCAGCTTAGAGGATCACGGTGGCAGCCGGAGAGCCGCAGGACGCCGCGCGAAATCCTTCATCGCCATCGAACCCCACACGACTCGGTCCTGCTTTTAGATTTCACCTGACTGAGTAAACACATGCTTGTGTGTGCTGTTTCGTTCGTTTTAGAATAACAGCAACCTAGCACCCGCATTAAATAACCCAAGAGTGAGGACCGGTTCAGTACGTAGCCTGGATATGCCTTCACGCTCGGCTTTGTGCAGTCAAGTGGAAACCTAATGCAATTTTCTGCAATAAGATGGAACACAAAGCAGACATGTTAGGACAGAGGAGAGGAGGTGCTGAGGAAGTAGTGCAAAGGCTTCTGGTCATTTCCTGTCTCTATCCAGGGTGCTGAACCCGAGTCAGCTCTGAAGCTCGAGGTTCTGAGTGCACAAAGACCAGGGTTTTGTTTTTGTATTCACTCGGCTTTCATTAACAAAAAAGAAAAAGGAAATAAATAAATAAGATCCGCCTTTGCTGCTTAATTTGGTCCCTCTACCGGAATCGCTTAAGTCGTTATCCCCTCTCAGCTTTGATTGAACCGGGATCTGTGTGCTCTTTAGGCATTCAGGGGTGGAAAAAAAAAAACAAAAAACCACGAGCCCCTTTTTGCACTGAATAAACGTATTGACACGCGCGAACAAAAGAGCCACCCGTTCCTCCTCGCGCGCGCAGGCCGCGGCAGCGCTATGAATATTAATGTAAACACTAGCGCTTTGTGCTGAGGGCCTCTCCGGGAACAATGAGCACCACAACTGTACCGTGTCTTATTTATTTATTTAATTAAAAAAAAAAATTTGTCTTTTTTTCTCCCCAGCACAACAACCACAACCGCAGGCATATAACTATTATTAAAAAGAAAACATTTGATGGATGTTAACCAAAAAAAAAAAAAAAAAAAAAACCCAAACAAACCAGAAGAAAACAAATCCTCATGATGACTGTATGCTAGCATTATTAGGCCTGGACTAATCTCATAAAGGCTCATAACGCTGACACGGGCTTCTGGATGTCCATTTTTCACTCGTGTCCTCCGGATCTACCCACACAGACCGAGCTTTCCACCGCCACCGACTCTCTGGCCTCCTGTCAGGGAGCTGCGCTGCCTCTCACTTACTCTGGCCTTGTCCTTGAATTGTGTAAGAGAAGGTTATCTGACTCGACGCTTTTTATGTGCTTGGCACTGCAGTACGGAGAGCTCACTGAGGACCGTAGAGCTCTGATTCAAGCATGAACACCTTTATGAGCGTTCCTCTGGTGCCCCGGTGACGGATTTCGACGGCTGATTACGAAAAAAAAAACCTAAAATAACCCAGGCATTAAAAACAAACAGGAAAAAGCCCGAATGTAAGCTGTTTCTCTGGACGCACGAGCGTTCTTTGTTTTGAAGTCTTTGGACATAATGTGGGTATTTTGACCCCCATCAGGGGGTTGGGCTGGAGCCGTAACCTGGGGTGGCCGAGGCCCACCCTGTGAACACGGCCACCTCCTAAACAGGCCACGTCCACCATCCAGGCCATGAAAAGATCATGTAGATTCCGTACAGCGTTTCATTGTGGAACCTTTGGACTGAAAGCTCACTGAGGTCAAAATGGGGGAATTAATGTTATTTTAGTGACGCTGGAACACTGGGTGTGAGTGAATAAGATCACACCGAGCGCCCAGCATGCAGCTATACACGAGATAAAATCCTAAAGGTTATTTATCTGTCTGTCTGTTTGGTCAGATTCAGGACTGAGATTTGTGCGGTGCTGCTAGCGCGTGCCGTCGTCTTCGAGAGACGAAGCCACGCCCAAATTGCTCGCACTCAGGCCCTGTCCGTATCGCACACGTTTCCCATTCAGATCAGCCACCGTACCGACGAAACCCTTAACACCTCAGGATTCTGCAACTGTCCCCCCTCCTCGTGCTCTTACATGGCAACGAGAAAGGAGCCCTTCAGGAATTTCTAAACGTCTGATTCAATCCGAAGCGACGGATGCGAAAAACCCCCGACTCTCCTCTCCTCTCCTCTAAGTGACTCGCTCTGTCTCTCTCTCTGATGTCTCGTCAGACTCTGGTCACCATCAAACGCGCACAATTTGTGTTTTGTCTCAGCGACGTGCTCGTCTTGCTCAGGGAAATGCAGCACAGCTCGGCCTCCCAGGCTCCCAATGCCCTTCTGCCTTTTCAGCGCATCTCCCTGCATCTGCGGACCGCCACTGAGCCGTGCCTCCCTCTACGGGGATCAGATGACATTAGCGCGGAAAAAGGCGTAGACATGAAGGAATGTGACGTGTTCATGAGCTAGCAGTAAAACAAATGAATAAATAATAATAATAATAATGATAAATTCAATAAGAGGATGTGATGCTGCATGGAAAACATCGAGAGCGTGTGAGATGTAGCGTTGCGCATCCATGGATCACGTTTCTAAAAAGCCACCACTGCTCGTTAATCTTGTTTACACAATTCGCTTTAAGGGAATGTCAGCGAGCAAATGCCATGTTTCCCTGAAAATGAGATTCACACCCAAAGCTGCCTCACAAAACATAAGATTAATCCAAGAGGGGTTGCCAATTAAAGCAATAAGCCTGAAAATAATCTCCATTTAGAAGTCTCGCAAAGGCTTGATTTGAGGACCGAGGATGCTAAAATGATTTGTGGTGCCGTGAAGGTATCTGGCCTAAAACAAAGGACGAGCAAAAAAAATCAATCAATAAATAAATGAAATAAAAATTCGTATACGTACAGTAACCATTCTTGTACCAAGATGATGGTGATCTAGGTCCTTCGACGTGCAGGTCTTCTTCAGGCTCGCTTGGAGGGTTTACCCTGGTCTTTTATTAGACGTACGGCTTGAGCAAACGCGTCGATTTCCGAAACGAAAAGGAAAAAAAAAAAGAAAAAAGGAAAAAAAGCAACCCGGTCTTCAGGGATTCTCAGCCCGTGTGATCGTATGGGTGTCCTCAAGCCGAGTGAAAATGAGGAGAAAGGGATTTTCTTCTGGATGATGATGAGGATGAGAGAGATTTCTCCCTGCGCGGCGTGGGCGATGGTTCGGAAATAAAAAAAAAAAAAAAAAAAAAAAAAAGAGAAGCAGTGATCCCCAGTAGGGTGTGTCCAGAGGAGGGTGTTCTGGTTCTGTTGTCGTGTGTGTGTGTGTGTGTGTGCGCGCGTGCTAGTGTGTGTGTATTTCCCAGCTCTTCACAGTCTCCTTCTGTGCCTCTGCTGCAATGTTCTTCTTTTATGTGTCCTTCTGCCAGTCAGAGGCGACTGCTGATTGGCTAATTGGGTAGGGAGGGCACTACGCGGCAGCCATTGCAATGCGTCGCTCTCCTATTATCCCCTTCAGGAGAGATCACCAGGAGCCCCCCTCCACCTCCCACCCCTTCATCTCTTCCCTCCTTCTCTCTGCCCTCCCTTTTCTTCCTGCTCCCCCTCCTGCTCCACACACACACGCAGAGATGGGTGAATAGAGCTCCACCTGCACCGTCAGAACAGATGGGTGCAGAAAAGGCAGGAGCCATGTCTTTTTCTCGGCTTCCTCTTCCTCCTTCGCTTGTTCCATTTCGTTTCTTGCGCTCGCTCGCCACTTACGCCATCAAACTCCTCGCACCTTCGCGTCCATAAACCTCACCTCACGTTGTGTCCTTGGGCTTGTCGTTTCACAGAGAGCGATTGGCAAATGGCCGACAGAAAGGAAAACAGAAAAGAATTTACGTGTTGTGTTGTGATAGATGAGTAATGCGATGACTTGGGTGCGTTGTCCGAGACTGCTCCGAAGAGAGCATTGGCTAGTGAGCAAATAGCGTGATGGGGTTTATGGTGTGAATGAGAGGTAGAGTCTGACTTTTTGGGGGAGGAATGATAGCACACCTTTGTGTTTACATGTGTTTTAGCGAAACCTCGGGGCTAGGAAACACTCGAGTAATAAACTGCTCCACACTTATAAAATATATCCAGTGAATAACAGGGTTTTTTTTTTAAACTGTATGTATACAGAGTCTCATCATCCTGATGATGACACCATGTGATGATGCTATGTGATGAGTACAAAAGCGGTTTGTTACATGTGACTCATCACTTAGGTTTGGATTTCATCCTGAAGATCTCAGGGCTCGTTAGTTTCAGACTATCTCATTTACTGAGGCCTTTAGAAATCAATACCTCCTGTAGATTTGTTTGTTTTTTAGGGGGTGGGAATATTGTTTTTCAGGGCAACTAAGTAAGGCTGTAATTAATGCAATGATGGAATTTACAGTATGCTCCAAGTTTAACCCTTTATCGGGTGAAGAACCATATTTGGTAACTTCCACAGACATTAAAATGTAACTATATGCACACAGGGCATTCAGAAAGTATTCAGACCCCTTTCAGTTTTTCACCATTTGTAATGTTGCAGCCTTATGCTAAAATAAATCAATTAATTCTGTTCCTCATGAATCTACACTCAGTGCCCCATAATGGCAGCGCAAACATGGAATTATAGAATTCTTTGCAAATTTATTAAAAAAGAAAAACTGAAATATCACGTGGACGTAAGTATTCAGACCCTT
>JAQLOM010000023.1:13601276-13613254 GCA_030068315.1 Chrysichthys thysi
ATGAGGCGACTTCTGGCGTTAAGGAAGTGAGGAGGAAGATGGGCGGGGAGGAGGTTACTGTACAGCCAGTGAACGCATGTCTGAGCGAGACCGATTAAAGGGACACGCGCGTCTTTGTTAGGTACGCAATACGCAATTGTGCAATACACAAATAGAAAATGGGCGGGGCCGTGTTTGTTCGGCACCCGAGTATGTGGTTGTGACCAGATGCAAAATTTTGGCAAATTTTTTGGTCAGAAACCGATTTGTTCGTCTTCGGAGGCGTTCGTGACCAGAGGTTTCACTGTAATTGTATTTGCAAGTTTTGGTGTGTGTGTGTATGTTCTGACCTGTTGGTGCCACTAGTGGGAAGATTAGATTAAACCTACTACTAAACCCTAATGTGTGTGTGTGTGTGTGTGTGTGTGTGTGTGTGTGTGTGTGTGTGTGTGTGTTTGTGTTTATGGATAATGAACATTGCCCTCATTCAGCACGAGTTGCATTTGGCATTTCTCTCATGCTGACTTTGTTCTCGTGCTGATGGTCCTCCTCCTCTGGCCCTTTCGACGGTGTCTTTGGGTTATTATTAGAGCAGACAGGCGGGCGGGAGGAACGAGCTCCAGTAAAGTAAACGCCTCTTGTAATCTTTTTTTTTTTTTTTTTTTTTTTTACTTATTGATTCTGTGCATCTTTCCATGACATGGAATCTGTGTGTGCTAGTGGTGTGTGTACATCAGTACAGAAGTAAAGCTTAAAAACCCTAAAGATGTGTTTTGCTGCATATTAACGTTAGCATGTTCTCCTGCACAGCTTGGTAATGTGCCTGCGTGGGTAGACCTATGTAGGAAAACTAATGAAAAAAAATGAACAGTCTGGAGCTGCGAGCCGTATAGCAGCAAGACCGTGCATCATTATAGATTTATACTTCAGACTTTATTCAGCTGATGGGGATTGTCGGGGAAGCGTCATGTGGTGCGGAGAACGTGTTTTATTCGGAACCCTGTTAAATATAGAGGCATACTTATGAATCTTTTATAGAGACCCTTCTGGGTCTGTATCTGGGGGGGGGGGGTTAAATACACAAAGCAATGCGATGCCCTCTTTCTTCTTCTCATTGCACTTCTCTTTCTCTTTTCCATCCAAACATCTGTTCGATCCCATCTTCACACACACACACACACTTGAGTGAAAACAAGCCTGAGGAACCTCGAAGTCCTGTCTGTCTTCGTAGTGATCTTCATTTGAATAAAAACACGTTTTGAACATTTTCTATTCCCTTTGAAGCTAATAAATGTTCCGGCTAGAAGAGACTCGATCACATGCTCGTACTCCTCCATTTCTAGTTTCGGTAAAAACATTCAGGTCTGCGGGACGCTGCCTCGTTTTCCACAGCTTCCCCGTATCCTGTTTATTTTTTTCACCTCCCGATCCACCTTATCTTTCTTTCCCCTACCTCTCTCTCTCTCTGAATCCATCCATCCATCCATCCATCTATCTCACCCTGATTTTTTTCCCCAGCTATACTCACTCCTCCTTGCCTCTCGCTGCCTTTCTCTCCCGCTCTCTTTCCTCCCCCACCACAGTAATAGGAGACGTGCAATCAATAGCGCATTAGTCTGGCCGGAAACTCTGGCTGAATTAAATATGAATGACTGAGATTGCAGCTCTACCTGCCTCTCCTCAAGAGCTGACTCAAGGCCCCGGGGGGGAGAACAGCTCAGTAAGTACCTCTCTTATGGAACAAATCAAAAGGGTGGAGCATATTAGCTGGCGATAGAGTAAGCTCCGTTGAGCTAAAATCTAAGAGCTAATCTAGCGTCTCAGAACAAAGTGCTTGATTCTCATCGTTTGTCTTTTCTAGTGAAAATAACGCCAAGAGTTGTGTGGTCATGTTTTCTGCGCCTTTCTGAAAAGCCACGGAATTCTCTAAGAGGCAAGAACAGCGAGTGGTTCGGCACTTTGAGCTGAGTTTTATGGTCTGTAGGCTGAGTTGATACCAGGCAAATGGAATTAATGCACAGTTTGGTTTTCTATGACAGATGGAGTGATATTGTTCTCCTTATTCTGCCAGCCTCCGAAGTGGTCACGCCCTCCCTCTCCTCTCTTCCCTGACAGATGCAGAGGGAGGACCAGGGCCCTCTTCTCTTTCTGCCCATTGATTCGGGGGGCTTGAAGCTCCATGGATGGTGAGCAGGGGGTTGATGAGTTGCTCTTGGGGACAGAAAAAGAAATCAGAGCAGGCGCCCTTAAAGTGCAGACCTGCGTGTTTGTGTGCGGGAAAATTCGTTTTTAAAGAACACCAAAGCAGGTATCAAAGTAAGACATCGCACTTGGCATTTGTCGACTCTTCGCAGGGTTCGGATTGTGACTTACGTACCCACTGCATGTCTAGGGTTTAACTTAACCTTTCTACTTAACCTCTGTATCCAAGTAAAACCCTTCACCAGAATGACACCAAAGACAAATCCGATAATGGGTTCCTGTTCACTTTGCGTGCATCCTACATAGGATTGAACATAATGGAGCTCAGAGCTCAGATCTGAATCCTGCTGAAAAACCCGCCGATGGCTTGGAGAGGTTTGATAGATGTGGAGTGTGTGGGGGTTTTTTGGTTCTTTTTTTTTGGGTTTTGTTGTGTGTGTGTGGTTTTTTTTTTTTTTCATTTAAAGTGATTTAAAGTGAAATAAAATGTTCAAATTCAAAAGTTTTTAGACTCTTACCCACAAAGCCTGAGCGCTGAATTATAAGCAAAAGGTGCTTTAAGACAGTAGTAATGGGAGTGCACATTTATACAGCTAGTTTATCTTTTATTCCCCCTAAAATGTTTCATTTTTGCTTTTCACTTGAATTTAGGTGGTTGCTGAATTACAAAGGTAGAACATGACCTGACATTGATCTCGGTTTCATTTTTTTAACCTTATTAAAACCTGCAGTGTTAACAAGACTTATTTTTATCCACTGTATTGAGGGAGGACATCCCTTAATCAGTACAATAAACTGTAATAATCTAACGGTTCCTAGAGTTGAATAGTTTCTATTAGCCCTTCTTTTCCCTAGTAACATCTTATCCTACTTTCCAAGCCAAGGTCATTAGGGTTGGGGAACATAATAAGTAACAATAGCCTAAAAGTAAATAGATTTCATTTAAGGTTTTACAAAAGCCCGTGAAGCTGCTGGTGTATTGCTGAGCCAGCGAGAGAACACGTTAACATTAAATGGCAGAGACTTGATTTCATTTCACAACTGCTGCTTTGACTCTCGGTACATGTTCGTGTCAAGCTCCTGGGAACTCCTGGCTTCAGCTTCTAGTGTTATACGTAGCAGCGTTGCGTGTACAGTTCTGTGAAATAGTCTGAAACTACGCTTTTATTCTCAATTAAATGCCCTTTCGCCATATAGTAATGATGAAAAAACATCCATACAGCCATGCAGTAAGTATTTGTGCAGGTCAGTCATAAAGCTAAAGACTATTAATTAACTCTTTATCGAGTTCATGCTGTTTTTAGGGTTAAAACAGTGATTTTTTTTTTGTTCAGGTAATTTTATCCTCATTATTGGTTGTTAATGTTCTTGTATCACAGACACAGATAAATTAAACAATCAGGAATTAAGGAGAAAATAGCAAAATAAGAATACATGTATGTTAACAAAAGAGATAAAAAAAATGAAAATAAAAGGCTTTTACAAAAAAAAAAAAATGCAAGTAAAATACACCCTAGCACTTTATTAGGTGAAGAACTTCATCAGACCTGAAGATGCTCCTCATGGATTTCGCCCATCTTAAATAAATGATCTTTTACGTTTATACGGGTTTTTCTTTCAACATAAAAATGAAAAAATTAAGTAAAATAAAATCCCCCAATAACACTCCAGGGTTGAAAAATGTGAATTTCCATGTACGTATTTCAATTAGTGCTCTATAAAGGGTTAAAAACTTACACAAACATACAGTGATAAGAGGATAAGAAGACATGCATATAGAAGTATATTTTTGGCTGGTTTTTTTTTTTTCAACGCTATGATGGTTTTTCCATATCTTTGGTCCATAAAAGCTAAATTTTGACCGCTTCCCCATCTTGTATTTTATGATAATAATATATTAACCCTTTATAGGGCACTGATTGAAATACATGGAAATTCAAAATTTCATCCCTAAAATGTTACTGGAGGATATTACAAGACTTTATATTACAATAATTCTCATTTTTATGTCGAAAATCAAGGTCAATTAAGTTACCACATATGGCAAGTGTAGGGTCAAATTATTTTAAAAAACGTGTGTATGTATGTGTGTGTGTATATATATAGTATATACATATATATATATATATATATATTGTGTGTGTGTGTGTGTGTGTGTGTGTGTGTGATTTGTATGTTGCACTGGAGGTCAAAATTAGAGAACACTTTCAGATCCTTCCCAGTTATTGGTGTTAATCTGCAGCTGGTGTTAATTTCCATCATTATCTGACAAACCCTATTTAACTGGCAGCCGAACTTTCCAGTTATCAATGACTGTAAGATGTCGATCCGTTCTAAAGTGACTGAAACCCTCCGTTGGTCATTCCAAATCTGTGATTTCTAGAATATTGCAGTGGGTTGAAGTTACCAGATTCAACCAGGTTCCTTGCCTGATGAAGGGTTAATTTATACTTTAATTAATTAATTAATTAATTCACACCTGTTTTTTAATTATTTCATAATTTATGAAATAATAATGTTCTATAGACCTGCATTCTAAGTCCTGCATGACTATTGGGAGGGAAATGGAATTAACGTACTCTACTTGTTCGTTATGTTCATTATTGTTTGCCACCAAATAATTAACAATAATTAACTGCTCATCGGCTCTGTAACCAGTGGCCGGTGTCTATTGCTCAGCATTGTTCTCGCAGGAGACACGGATAAACCTGGGTTTGGATGCGTCGTGTTGCTGAGACACTCTGTTTAGTGGAGACGCCCTGTAAGAGAGTGCAACAGGAAAGGGCAAAGTGCTAGTGCGGCTTGTGGATTGATTAATCAGATTTTAACACGTTCAGTGGTCATTAGTCCTGCCCCCTCCTCCCCGCCCAGCCAGGACAGTGCAAATTCCATTAAGTGACCAGCAGCTGTCCAGCGACAGATGCCTCCTCGCCAGTCCTGGTCCTGTCTTCCTGCTCCCTGGAGGCATTGGGGGGTCGTTGTGGAAGGGGTGGGGTGGGGTGTCCAAATCCAATACAGTCCAGTGGAAGAGACATAATGATGCTCTCAGCGCAGCACCGTCAAATGAGCATCTGCCTCATCCTCATGCTTGAGCAGACATCACTGCAGCTTTGTAAAAGCTTATCTGTTGCTCTGTGCTCAACTCATATATGTACAGTATATAGAAATGGGCTCTATAACAGATAAGAATGATCCCCAACACTCACTGATAAGCATGTACTTCCTCATGTCTCCTCGCAGTCATGTTTCAGAATGGGAGAATGTCCTTTTAGCATCTCGCTGTGCTTTTGTGTAAGATTTTCAGCTTTCTTTTGAAATATATCCACATACTTAAACTCACAACCTCGATTTTAATTCGCTTAAGCCAATCCTTGTGGTCCCATTGTCCCGTCTCCTGCCCTGAGCATCACTTCAGCTAAATATTTATGTCCTTGCAAGCAAGTTTTACATTTCTTATGATGTTTTTACTCTTCTTTTACTCCAGCTCCTCCTTCTTCTTGTGTGCAACTGTGTTTTAAAAAATCTTTTGCCATCCAAAGTCACATACTGGAGCTTGGCTGCAGCAAGCAAGCAGTTAAAAGATTTGAGCAGGGTCAGATGACTGGAGGCGCAGGAGGGGGTGGTGGAAGGGATCAGGGAGGAGGGGAGGCGTGTTCTGAACATGGGGCGCGTGGCGAGCGAGCAGGTGGATGACGGGCAGCTGAGGAGTGGTGAGGGAGGGGGCCACGTCCATTTTGGAGGACTCTTGGGGTTCAAAGGGACCCTGGAAAAAAAAAAAGAATAAGGCAGCCCCATCTGGAAGGGTGGTGGGGGCTGGGGTGTGAAAGGGATCTGGAGGGTGGTGTCTGACACTCTCTCTTTTGTTCTTTCGTGATGCAGTAGGGATGGAGGGGGGGTACTCTCCTGCCTGTATGGGGCGGGGGGAGGGGCAGCGGAACAATAGTGCCGGCCGAGGAATCGAAAAGCCTTGCCTATGTGCTACAGAGATGAGAATAAGAGCAAAGCTTTAGAGAAAGAAAGAAAGAAGGAAAGAAGGAAAGGAAAGGAGATTATTTATATTTATGCAATCTGCATACACTAAAGCAGGCACACAAGGCTTTTCGATAAGAGTAATGTGTGCCTAAAATGTGACAGCAGGCTTCACAGAGGCTACATACCTCTCTCCCTTAGACACATAAGACATGTCTATGTCTGTAATTAGCATCATTTCCCAGCTTAATATATTGCACTAAAACACCGTGGCTATATGTACCTGGGTTTTTTTTTTATATAGCTGCAATGCGGTTATTTCCCCACCATAATAGCCGCAATAAGAATCCATTAATCTCTGATGCAGTCCCTTCCTGGTTGAGTACAGTGGCCATCCGTCAAATCACAACCCCTGCGATGGAAAATATGAGCATCACATGAATATCAATAAGCTGAAATCAGCTCCATGCCACAGCACCAGAAGGGAGAGTGCGGCGCAGACGTAATGGGATTTAGTCTCGTCTGGTATTTTTATGTTTGTTTTTGTTTTTGTGGAAAATGCTGAGGTCTTTTTACATTAGGTTGTGCTGCATGGCATTTGGAGGAGGCAAAAAAAAAGAAGAGGTGGAGAAGAGAGAGGAGAAAGATTCATTTATCTTCATTAGAGTGTGCTCTGGACATGACTTCAACCTGCAGGCGAGGGAGGGAGACAAAATACATGAAAAATCCCCCTCCAAAAATGGAATGGAACGGTTTCTTTCTTTTCCTCTCTACCTCTCTGTCAGCAGAGCAGACACTCTCAGACATACTAATAGCACCCAGGCGAGGATATCACAATGCCACACACACACACACACACACACACACACACACACGCACACACACACACACACACACATAGATTCCTTTAGGCCAGTGTAGGTGTGGACTACCTGCAGCAGCACCGGCAGCTCTCCGTGGTGCTGAATAAATGGGCTACATGGAAAGGTTCATCACTGTTCCGTGCTCATACACCACCAAGTGGTGGGGGGAAGGGACCCAATTACAGCAAGGAGAGGCAGGAGAGAAGAAGCCTTTCACTGTCGTCTTACAGACGACTGCCTCCGGAGCATCTCTGGGTTAAAAGGGGAACAAGATTGAAAAAAGGAAGAAGAAGAAGCAAAAATATTAAATAGATGACACTTTATTCAACGTGCACCTACACAGTGCCTTTAGAACATATTCATAATTACTGCATACATATTTTATAAAGCAATGCTGGGGTATTTATGAAAGGCATCAATACCCAACATCACACTGTCTCAGATGATATTCGGGATTTTATGCCTCTTTGTCTTTCCTTGGAACAAAGAAGGAATAATAATCATCAGATATCGTTATGAGTATCATTTAATAAAATGTTAGCATTTTAAAAAACGATATCTTTCGGGTTATTCGTGTGTTTAAATGACACGATGTAGATAATGTAATAAAGAATTAGTAGAAATCTGTCCGGCGGCCATCTTGTCCTCAAACAGAAAGTGTCAGTCAAATGTACATTTATGACATTCTTAGTGCTTTATAAGTTTAAAAAACAAAAAACAATATGTCTGTGGCACAGTGTGTCTCAATCATTCAGCTCATAAAGGTTGTTGTTTTCTCTTCTGTGTAAAGCAAAAGCAAAAGCAAAATAAAATCTCAACCCCATCGTACATGAGTTCACATGACCCTTTCATAAATTCTCCAGCATTGTGTTATGACATGCCTATAATTGTGCAATAAAGGCATTATTGGTGCGTCCATTAAATGGGAAAATGTCACTTGATGCGATTTCTCTGCTCGTTTTATTAGTGGATTCGATACAGTGATGGACACATCATTAATTGTGTCGTTAAACAGGAATCCCAGAGATCTTTACATGTAAAATCTGGACAATAAACAGGACAATAGGTGGAATGGGAGATTCATGCCGGGACACCGCCTTTACAGACTTCTCCATTTCCAACACTTTTGGTGTTCATCGCCCCCTGGTGGATATTTACTACTTACCTTCCTCACAGGCTCCCAGCCCTGGTCCTGGAGAACCCCCTGTGCTGCACGGTGTAGTGTTTTCCCTGCTTTAAAACGCCCACTTCACCTCAGGAACGGCTGGTAATTAGCTGATTAGCTGAGTCAGGTGTGTTAGAGCAGACGCCTCATTGTGCAGCACAGAGGTTGTACAGGACCAGGGCTGAGAAGCTCTGACCTAAGTAATACTTTAGAGTATTTCTTTTATCTTGACTATAAAAAAAACCCCAACACAATTATATTCTAACAATATATAATTTTTTGGTACACTAGCTGCTGTGGTTACTTCTTAAAATGACTGATAAAGTCCATTAGCCTGCACTCTAGGCCACTTTCCAGATGTTTTCAAACAGAATACGAGTTTTAGCAGTAAGTGCTAACAATTGACGTGAGGAGGAGCTAGCAACTAGAGCTCTAAATATTTCCAGTTGTATTCATTTTGCAGACAATTAATGCAATTTCAGTTGATGTCGAGAGCAGAAATATAGAACAGTGCAAATAATTCTACCAACAAATCACATAAAACGTAAACGGTATGAAAATAATAAATGAAGTAATTAAAACTGACTGAAATGCAGTACTGTGCAAAAGTCACTTTATACTTTCTATCAATTTGCAAGAATTACTCAAACATTTCAACAAATATGTCAGTAAATAAATTTACTTTTCAAACAAAAGGCTGTCAGGAATTAGCTGAAACAGTAGAAGCAAATTTGACAGTCAGAGTCTCCAGAAGAGCTGCGTCAGTTTCTCCAGGAAGCTCAGTAAGCCTTACCAGCTTGTTTCCTTGTTCATGTCTATAACTTCACAAAATATACCTGAGACTACTGGGGTATTTTTAAAGTCCTACAGGTATCACATTAACTTTGACATTATATGAAACTTTTATGCAGAAAAACATGATATTCTTTACAATATTCTTTACAATGCATATTTACTTAACACTATTCTTTACAGTGCATTTATTTTACAGTATTCCTTATAATGTGTGTTTAATTTACAGTGTTCTTTACAGTACATATTTACTTTACAGCATTCTTTACAGTGAATATTTACTTTGCAGCTTTCTTTACAGTATATATTTACAGTATACTTTACAGTACACATTTAATTTACAGCATTCTTTATGGTGCATTTACTTTACAGTATACTTTACAGAGCATTTTAAAAGAATTATTTACAGTGAATATTTACTTTGCAGCTTTCTTTACAGTACATATTTACAGTATACTTTACAGTACACGTTTAATTTACAGCATCCTTTATGGTGCATTTACTTTACAGTATACATTACAGAGCATTTTAAAAGAATTCTGTACTGTGTATATTTACAGTATACTTCACAGTGCATATTTGAAGAATTCTTTACAGTGTATATTTACAGTATACTTTACAGTACATATTTACATTACAGCATTCTTTACAGTGAATTTTTTACAGTATACATTACAGTGCTTATTAAAAGAATACATTACAGTTTATATTTACAGTTTACTTTTCAGTATACTTTACAGTTCACATTTACAGCATTCTTTATGGTGCACATTTACTCTACAGTTAACTTTACAGTGCATATTAAAACAATTATTTACAGTACACATTTACAGTTTACTTTACAGTACACATTTAATTTACAGCATCTTTTATGGTGCATTTACTTTACAGTATACTTTACAGAGCATTTAAAAGAATTCTTTACAGTGTATATTTACAGTATACTTCACAGTGCATATTTAAAGGATTCTTTACAGTGCATTTTTTACAGTATACATTACAGTGCATATTAAAAGAATACTTTACAGTGTATATTTACAGTATACTTTACAGTGCACATTTGCAGCATTCTTTATGGTGCACATTTACGTTACAGTTAACTTCACAGTGCATATTAAAATAATTCTTTACAATGTATATTTACAGTGTACTTTACAGTATACTTTACAGTGCACATTTGCAGCGTTCTTTATGGTGCACATTTACTTTACAGTTAAATTTACAGTGCAGCATTCTTTACAGCATATATTTGCAGTATACTTTACAGTGCACATTTGTAGCATTCTTTACAGCATATCTTTACAGTATACTTTACAGTGCATATGTACTTTACAGCATTCTTTTCGGTGCACATTCACATTATACTATACTTTCCAGTACATATTTACCTTACAGCATTATTTATGGTGCATTTACTTTACAGTATACTTTACAGTTCATATTTACTTTACAGAGCATTTATTTTACAGTATACGTTACAGTGCACATTTAGAGTATTCTTTACAGCATTATTTACTGTGCATTTACTTTACACTATACTTTACAGTGCATATTTATTTTACAGCATTCTTGTACAGTGCACATTCACTTTACAGTACATGTTACAGTGCATATTTGAAGAATTCCTTACAGTGCGTATTTACAGTATACTTTATGGTGCATAGTTAAAACATTCTTTACATGTGCCCATCACATTTGCACTGTACTGTATGTAGGCATCTAAAATGATAACTTTACATAAAATGTATTTTTAAAAAGGATTAATGAGGATTAGACCTGCTTATTGTGAAGCGTAAGGCCCTTAGCTTGACCCTGATGGTACTATGTGTGTCCTGTTCATCAATGACTGTCTAGAAACTGCGAAAAAATGAGTGTCCTCAGATAAAGAGGGACAAATATTATAGTACAGATAGTTTAAACAGTGTTACATGTAAAAGCCAACGGTAGTACCTGAACTATTGCTACACTGTTCCTCATGGAACAATTATTTTGGATTGATCTGCTATCATTAGAGGGGGGTGGTCCATTTTTCAATGACAAAATTACTTGTAAAACAAAAGACTGTTAATTGAACTCACATTATGCAGCAAAACATATTACGTGATCATACTAACATGAACTAAACCTGAGTAAGAGTAGTTGTTTACTATAAGAGAAATATATAAATACTGCCTAAATGGAAATGATCCGTTTGTTGACTGCATTTATTCATGTGAGTGGAATCAGTCATGTGAGTCAGATAAAATGGAAGTGATCTCATTTATATTTGTGCAACAACATTGTGCCTCCCTGCCTGTGCCTGTGTCACATGACACGAGCCAATGCCCTGATGGGGTGTGTTTTATAAACAACTATGAATTTCTGGTTTGGGTCAACTTGAACATGTTAATAAGGCATAAAATATAGAAATAATTTAGTACTGGGTTCTATACTGTACTATAAAATACTATACTATACTATACTATGCTATGCTATGTTATGCTATACTATACTTTTATTACTACCAAGAACCTGAATTCAACCAAAAATTAATGCACAATATTTTTTAAAACTTTATCATCTATGAAACAAATAAACCGAATTAAAAAGACACGAATACAGAATCACTAGAAACAAACTACATTAAGAACTCAAAAATAGTACAACCTAAAACCTATTATTAGCTTGCAATTTATTGTAGATCTTCCAGAATATCAGTATTCCTTACGACTACAGTACAACTAGACCTAATGATATGGTTAAAGAACCTCTCTGAAAAGGAGAGATGGCATCGATCCAATACCTAGCATCAGTATCAGGTCATCACCAAACAAAAAAAAAGGTTTACTGGATATCAGGTCCTGAATTGGATTTGGAAAACAAGTGTATTTTTGTGGGCATCACAGTTATCTCACAACAAAAAGGTTTGATCCCCAGTGTAGACCTGGGTGCCTTTCTGTGTGGAGTTTGCATGTTCTCCCCGTGTCTGTGTGGGTTTCCTCCAGGTACTCTGGTTTCCTCCCACAGTC
>JAQLOM010000023.1:13614741-13625777 GCA_030068315.1 Chrysichthys thysi
TGTATATATATTACATACAGGCGGGGCTTCACTGTGTATATATATTACATACAGGCGGGGCTTCACTGTGTATATATTACATACAGGCGGGGCTTCACTGTGTGTATATATATTACATACAGGCGGGGCTTCACTGTGTATATATATTACATACAGGCGGGGCTTCACTGTGTATATATATTACATACAGGCGGGGCTTCACTGTATATATATTACATTACACTGTTTACTCACATGGCAGGTGATTGAAGCTCTCCCCTCCTTCATCCACAGAGCGCAAGGGCACATGGACCGAAAGGAAGAAGAAGGGTTTCGAGCGTATGAGTGTCGGCGAGGAAATGTGCAACTTGACTAACTTCCGTCCAGCCACGCTGACCGTCACCAACTTCTTTAAACAGGCCAGTCAGTTCTCCTGTAGATTCTGGCAAGGTGGAAACCATGCACTCTTTTCTGTGTGCGAGTGCAAGCATTTATAGGACGACTATCCACTTCGGCATGTTAAATAATTAAGATCACGGCAGTGTCTGAATGTGCGCACGGAAAGGAGGTTAGAGGAGAGTGATCCATCGGCCTGGTTCAAGCTGACAAGAAGTCTGAGCTAATCCAAATAACCACCTTTACGACTGTGTTGAGCAGAAAAACATCTCAGACTGTTAACTAACTTAACATAACATGTAGATGATTTTGACCAAACCCCATCATACTGCTTTTCCCCATTGGTGTGTGTTACTGAATTGCTGTGCGCAGGAAATTTAAGTCCATGCTTTTCGTGTCAAAACTTTTCCTTTCTTTTTTTTTCTTTTTCTTTTTTTAGTTTTTCCACCATTTCAAACATCCATAATTAACCCAATGGAAGTAAATGGACAAGGATTTTGTCGATTTTAGGGATAAATGGCAGGAAATATCCCAAAACTCATATCATTCTTATAAAATCTTTTGGTTGATCTGGCATAAGTTGCATACACACACTGGTTAGATATGATCAGTTTGAGTTTATTGATTTTTTTTTTTTTTTTTTTTTTTTGGTTCTTTACAAATCTGTTTTTCTCACATTTGCTGAATCCCTCTTCAACTGTGTGTAATGACAAGCCCAGGTCTTGAGCACAAGAACAACCCAGGGGCTCGTGTGGAGCTGAATGTGTGTTGTAATCACTGCGAGCTTTCCTGTTGTCCTATAGGAAGGGGACAGGCTGAGCGATGAGGACCTGTATAAATTTTTAGCTGACATGAGAAGACCGTCCTCTGTGCTGCGCCGACTAAGACCTGTCACAGGTACGGGATGCCGCTGAGCGCAGCTCCATTGGGGTTCGCTAGGCATCATCTCTCTTTCCTTTACTTCTCACGTGATGCCCACTCGCTCTCGCTTCCTGCACTGCAGCCCAGTTGAAGATTGACATTTCTCCGGCACCCGAGGTTCCTCACTACTGTCTCTCTCCTGAGCTGCTCCATGTGAAGCCCTACCCCGACCTGCGTGTGCGTCCCACCAAGGAGGTGCTGGAGTTCCCTGCACGCTACGTTTACACGCCTCACACCACTTACAGGTCAGTTGCAGCTCACACACCACTTTACCCAGGCTTTAACCCAAATTGTGCTTGTTTTAACACTTTCAGCGGATCAGCTTGGTTACTGAAGTGGATCTGAGGGCTTCGTTCATTCACACAGTGGTGTTTTTTTTGTTTGTTTGTTTGTTTGTTTGTTTGTTTGAGTTTTTTTTGTATATTGTTGTGGTCCTCAAACTCAACCAGTGACACCGGTTTCAGGGCTCCGAAGTCTCATGTATTGTTCTCTCACGTGATGCATTTTCGTAGCACAAATTATTACCTATTTTACACTAAAATATAAGAATCTAGCTTTATAAACCATTCCTGCCCCTGCGCGGTATAAAAATAAACCCCAATCTGAGACAATTGTTTTAAAAAAAACTTTTTTAATCATTGCATTTATTATAAAGTAGAAAAAAATAATATAGTATATTAAGGTGTCCTTTGATACAGTGGCATCCTGAATCCTTTTTCCTTTTCTTCTTCTTCTTTTTACAGTCTGTTAACTGTTTATGAAAGAACACGTCTGGTTTTAATGATGGTGAATGTTTAGGGAGTGTTAGTAAAGAGCGCAGTTCCTGCTGATCACTTGGCGATGTGAGTGACGCACGCTGGAACGAGAGAGAATTTGTCCTAATACTGAAAAAAGCAGCAAGCGTTGATGAGAATCACCAGCTCGCCGGGTTCCTGATCACTCATGTGCCGCTTGTAGACCATGGAATAGACACTCAGACACGCCTGTTTGTCCGTGTCTGTAATTCGGCCAGCTGCTGGTTCTGGTTTTCCAGCTGCTGTTTATGTTTCTCTGTCCAGCTCACAAGGTTACGCAGGAGGGCGTTGTGCTTCTGGGTGATTTCCTGGCATGGAGAGAGAGCGAGTGAGAGAAAGAGAAAGAGATAGAGAGAGGTGGTAAAGTCAGTGATCTTGTTTAAGGCTGTTTCAGTTCACTAGGAGTCTGTAGGATATTTCAGTGTTCATCGTCACACCGTGACATTCCATTGCCATATCATCCAGACCTGCTGACCTTTATGCATTTGGTGCTGGAGCTCAGAAATAAAAAAGTTCACTACGATCACTCCAAACTCTGCTAAAAGCGCATATATTTTCTTCTCCAGTAAAGTAAAAAATTGCGGGGCAGTGGTAGCTCAGGGGTTGAGACGTTGGACTACTGATCGGAGGGTCGCGAGTTCGAATCCAAGCACTGCTAAGCTGCCACTGTTAGGCTCTTGAGCCAAGCCCTTAATCCTCAACTCATTGTATAAATGAGATGAATGTAAGCTGATAATATTACTGCACATCCCATCTCATGTTCCCCTGAAACAGAAACGGTGGAAAAATGAATCTTCCTGTCATGGTTTATTAATTTATTAATTTGTTTATTTTCTTTTTTAAGATAACGGTTTTGTTTATCAGGATTTTTTGAAACCGAAAATTCCCCTCAGGGAAAAATCAGCACCACTCAAAGCCCAGTGGAAATGCGGAACGGTAGCGCTCTGAAAACATGATTTGAACGAAGTTGAGAAGCGCGTCCTCCTGGGTGCGGGACGTGGCTAAACGAACCCGGCGGACAGACGGATTTGGGATTTTGCCATGCCTACACACCTTCAGTGCTCGGATCCTTTCGGGGGTGAATCTTTCCAAGGTTGTCTCTAGATTGGAAAGTCTTTGCTTTAGCGCCACGTCTTCTCGCGCCGCCTTGTAGACCAGTCCTCGGGTTTGTTGAGCCTGGGCTTGCAGCGCTGTCGTCTCAGCCTGCAAAAAACACAGTGACCAACGACAACCGTTCATACTTTTCGTGCAGTTTTCCAAGCAGTCCTCCCACCTGCTCCTAAAATGCCTGAGAAGATGCTCCGCCATTTGTAAAGGTGTTCCTTAGTCTGGCTGCACAGTGTGTTTGGTTTATAGCTAAGATGAAGTCAGTAAAACACATCCTAGTACACACAAGCAGTCCTTACCTTCTACATTTCTGTGAGGTTATGAGAAATAAGTGTGTGTGTGTGTGTGTGCGTGTGTGTGTGTGTGTGTGTGTGTAAAATCAATGACATGTCCTCACCTGGATGATGCCGAGCCCGTCTTTTATCTGGCGCTCGGAGCGGACGGTCCATTCTGTGTCCTGGTCCAGACGCTGCACGAGGCTCTCGGTGTCTGTGATGGTACGGGTGAGGCGTGCCAGCTTGGCCTCGGTGTTCTGATACGCGTGGTGTAGCGACTCGCTGAACTGCAGCACCCCGTACATCAGCACATTCACATCGTCCACCGACGCAGCCCTTTCCTCGGGGCGTGGCATCGCAGGCGAGGAGTACACTCTGCAGACCCATATGTACAGACATACCCCTGTGAGCAAGTTGGTCAGCATGGCGAGTGGCCCTAAAGGGCTGAGGAAGGTGTCTTTGATGTAGATGTGAGACCAAGACTCATCTAGAGCTCCGGTATGTCTTGGGTATTTCCTGTCTCTGGTGGTTAATAGTCGCCCTTAGTAGCTTTTATGCACTTCATGGGGAGTGTGGAGGTGACCCTGGGACCAATCACGCTGACCGAATTTTTTTTCTCTCTCTCTCTCTCTCTCTCTCTCTCTCTGTGTCTGTGTCTGAGTGTCTGTGTACATGACCTTGACTTGTGTAGCTCAAGCAAAGGTCATGCTCAGTATTGCCTAGCTGCTGTGTACCTGCCAAAAATAACTTGCACAAACACACACTCATTCTCTTAACCGGTGCGAAATTTTATTTCAAACGCATGATAAATACAGCAGGGTTTCTTTTTATTTCTCCCCGTCGCACTTCGTCCGGGCTTGCGTCGAGAGCGCACAGGGAGTCCAGTGTGCATGCTGTAATCACCTGTTCACTGTTTAATTTGGTGAAAAGTTTAAAGGTTTAAGGTCACCCTCTTTCATATTTGTTTCATCATGTCACTTTACTTTGGGTCTTACCCAAAAAAAACAAAACAACAAAAAAACCAACCCCACACCAGCAGTTCAGTGTCCTTAGGCATGCAGACATCATCAGTGGATACGTGTTAAACCATCCTTTAATAGGGTCCAGGTTGCCTTTTTTCCAGGCCGGGCCCAGCCTTCGAGCACCCTGAGCCCTCTGCTGAGCCACCTGATCCTGATTAGCAAGCTGGTAAGGAGTTTAGACTACAGCATGGAACTCTACACCGAGCTGGCAGTGGTTATTTTCCTGGAAAGTCTAAAGAGAAAGTGGCGTTCAGGCTGAATATCAGCACAGCTGTGATTGTCTTGTAGTTCATCTGAATAAAACTAGAGTGAAACCACAGATGATGTGTCTTCAATATTCCTGATGTGCGGAGATCACAGGTGTCCTACCTTCTCCAGTCAAGCAGGAGACACACCTGATTCCACCTGTTTAATGGTGTGGCTTCTTGGTTGGAATGAAAACCTGCACAAACAGCGGCCCGTTTCTGGATAGGATTGGACACCTCTGGCGGAGACCAGGTTGGCTTCCAGTCCCATCTCTCATTCTCTCCCCAGCACCCTCACACTCGAAGTCATCTTCTGAGACTCCCGGGATCCTGGAAGCCGGAGCCGATCCTAGCTGAGTTCGGGCGAGAGGCGGGATTACACCCTGGGCAGGTCGCCAATCCACCACAGGGCGACACACAAAGACAGAAAACCATTCACACACATTCACACCTATTTAATTTATTTAGACATCTGTTATTAATTTAGAGTCGCCAATTAGCCTAATCCCATCTTTGGACTTTGGGAGGAAAGCGGAATACCTGGAGGAAACCCACACAGAAAGGCGGGGATCGAACCCAGAACCTTCTTGCTGTGAGGCCACAGTGCTAACCACTACACCCCCGTGTCACCCATCTTGTGTCTCCCGTGTACATTTTATCAGGCATGATTTTCATAAACTTATTTATATTTGATATCTTAAGCAGTGAGGCAACGTCTAATCAATTAACCAAGACTTACTCGCATGAGAGATGCATGCTTTGAAGCTTTGAAAACAAACGTTTAAAAACAAGAACAGGCTGAAAAAGTGAGTTGGAAATGAAATAAAAAATGCAAATGGGTCTTCTACAGATTCGAGTTATTCTGTTATTATAAGTCAGAAATAATTTCTCCTTTACATTTCTTTATTAAATCCTGTAACACATACGGGTCGGTGTAACGAGTCTGTACGAGGCCCTGCAGCGTTGTTGTGCTTTTAAACACTGCTGCTGTATTAGACACGTCGTACGTGTGCATTTAAGGCCGAGAGGTCATTGTGCACAGTTTGTGCAATTTATTTGTCATTCTCCAGCTCATCATCAGTACTCAACCGCACTGACAACCTGACTTTTTTTTTTGTATCCCAAAATAACCCGTGTAGCCACGTATAAAAAGAGGTAGAAGAGAGCGAGTAGTGTTTAAAGTGAAATAGGGAAACCTAAAGTGAGGATGTGTTTGTTTTTAAGAGAGAAGCCAGTGTAATTATTACGTTAAAAAAAACGTACAATTGAGCTCGTAATGCAAACAAAAGTAACAGATAACCAGACAGTTTACCAGAAACCTCTTTACAGAGGAGCAATGCAAGAACAACACACACATTATTAAAATTATGCAATAACCCGGAGAGCAAAGGCAAAAACATGGAGTGGAGACATCCATCTTCTCCCCCTAAAAAAAATTCATCTTAACGTCCTTTTCATTCGTGAAGTTTCCTGTTTTGGTGCATTTCCAAGCACGTGGACAAACACTGAACAGTGTAAATTCCTGTACATTGCTGTGAAATGACCTTAAACCTGCAATTCACAGCAAAAGAAGAGGAACGCTGTCCAAAACAGTCTCGCTGCACCAGGACAACGCACGTCCTCATACAGCAGCAGGGACAGTAGAGACAGCGCGATGGCTCCGGTTCCGACGTCTCCCACTGAAAAATATTCAGTAATGCAGTCGTGTAATCTCTTCACATTTCCTTTGAAATGTGCATTCTTTAAGAGCCTGGATTATTATTAATGTAAATTGGCCTAATCTATGAATCTAATCACATATAATCCAAATATAATGCGCTTAAAAATGAAACTGGATTAGTTTATGGTAGTTAAAGGCACCCAAAGACATTACCTTGGCATGTGCTGAGAGAGATCCTGACACCACTGTGTATTTATGTGATAAAATTGGTCAGTAAGTGTAAGATTGGTGTACCTAATATATTGGCAACGCAGTGTAGAATGTTTAGTACTCAGAGATGAGAACTGGGACACGCTGTTCACTCAGTCGCTTTGGTGTTGGCTTGACGTAAACTAGAAGGGCCCTGAGGAAGCGCAGACCTCAACCAAGTGCGATAGTCGACTCTTCTATGATACACAAACGCAACCACTTTATATATCTGGATACATTTCCAACAGTCATCATAGTTCTACGTTAGCTTTGTTTGTCACTGTTGAACTTTACTGCCATCTACTGGATTTTAAGATGAATGGCATTGCTGAGTGCAGAGTTCCCCCAAGACGAAATGCCAGATCTCACAATGGTGGCGAGAACAAAAAAAACCTGTTCGAGCCCCCCCGTGTGTTGGATCTGCTCTAGAATGGAATAGGTTCTTCCTTGGCTCATGGTATACCCTTCCACCAAATTTCATGAAAATCGGTTTGGTAGGTTTTGTGAGATCCTGCTTACGATCAGACTCTAACAGATCGCACCAAAATCATAACCTTCTTTAGCTTCACAGGTTTATGCTTTCTTATGGTTTTTTCTCCCTCTTTCTTTCAAGAGGTGCTTGAAAGTTTGTGCTCTCTCTCTCTCTCTCTCTCTCTCTCTCTCTCTCTCTCTCTCTCTATATCTCTCTATTTCTCTCACTCTTTATAGGAATCTACTGTATGTATATCCTCAGAGTGTTAACTTCAGCAGTAGACAGGGTTCTGTACGGAACATTGCCGTAAAGGTGCAGTTCATGGCAGGAGAGGACCCCAACCAAGCCATGCCTGTGAGTCCACACACACACACACACACACACACACACACACACACACATTGGCCTGAAGACACCTCATTAAATGCTTTCTTATAAAAACTAGATTTATAGACTTAATCCCAAATGTATTGGTCTAATCCCTGTCTAAGTGCACTATAAAGGTTGTTATTAAAACAAATTATGTTTTGAACACCCAGTATAGTGCACTACTCTGTGCCCATCAGGAAGTCTACAGACCAAAAAGTCCTAATATGTGGGGTTTTTTTTCCCTCATTTCTCTCCTGCCAGTTAACTTCCTTATCATATGGATGTTGTTCAGGAGCTTAAAGTTTTTATCTGTCAACTAGTGACCGTTAAAATGCTCTGATCTTTTGGTGGTGTCATTTCTGTGTGTAATTATGCGGATAGGATTTGGCATAATGTGCGTGTAAGAGCAGAGGAGCGACCCATTCTTCGGGGCACGTACCAGCTTTAACTTCTGAACCGGCTTTTGGCTGTGCTGAGCTGGAGTAAACAGATTGCACACACCACCTCTGAGTGCCAGCCAAGGAGATGTGCTCTCGCACGGAGAACCCTGTGTGTGTGTGTGTGTGTGTGTGTGTGTGTGTGTGTGTGTGTGTGTGTGTGTGTGTGCTCGCTTCACAGCGCCATGGTCATATGGCTACCGTTATTGTGCTCTCATTCTGCAGATCTTTACACTGCGTAATAATCGTCCAGAGGTGCTTGAAAGTTTGTGACCCCTTATAATGTTCTGCATCTCTCCATAAATATGACCTAAAACATCATCTGATTTTCACACAGATCCTAGAAATTGTGGGGGGAAACCATTTAAACAAACGCGACAGAAATATTATTCTTGGTCACTTAGGAAAATGATCCAATGGTGCATAACTGTGAGTGGAAAAAGTATGTGAAGCTGTGATTTCAGAGCCTCTTGTGCAGTAATAACTGCAACTGAATGTTTTGCAGTAACTGTTGATCAGTCCGTCAGTCTGTCAGCTTGGAGGAGTTTTAGCTCACAGGACAGATTCAGCTCGGGATCCTGGTAGGTTTCCTCAAGTTAACTTCTCACGCAACATTTGTACTGGATTAAGGTCAGGACTGGGACAATCTAAAACATTAACTTTATTCTTCTTTAACTATTTTTGGTAGAACGACTTGTGCGCGTACATTACGTTGCATTACTGTCATTTGGCAGACGCCCTTATCCAGAGCAACTTCCAGTTTTATCTCATTTATACAAATGAGCATTTTGAGCTTAAGGACCTTGCTCAAGGGCCCAACAGAGGCAGCTTGGTAGTGCTTGGATTTGAATTCCCAAATATCTGATCAGTAGTCCAACGTCTTAGCTCCCCGAGCTACCCCCTGCCCCATAAGGACGCTGTTTTGCTGTATGACCCACTTCCTTTTGGGATTCAGTTCATGAACAGGTGTCCTGACATCTTCCTTTAGAATTTGCTGGTGTAATTCAGAATTCATCGGTCCATCGATGACGAAGCCGCCCGCAGATGTAGCAAAACAAGCCCAAACCATGATACTACCACCTCCGTGTTTCACAAAAGAGTGTGTGTCCACATAGTGGTTTTGTTTCTTTCTTCAGTTGTTCTGAATGAGGAGAACGAGAGCATATGATGGTGCATGCGGATGCCTGGGAAAAAAAATCGCTCCAGCCGGTATATTTTTATTTATTTTTTTGGCTGCTCTGCCAGTTTTTTTTTTGTTTGTTTGTTTTTAAAGCAGGTCCTGCAAGTGCTGGGAGTGGAAAATTTTGTCGTTGTTATTCCTTTTAAGGCCAGCAGTTGTATGGCGGTTATTGGTGATGTGTTGTCGACTCTAATTTCACCTTCATTTAGAGGTTCACATATGTTTGGCACTCACAGATATGCAATATTGGATCATTTTCCTTGATAAATAAAAGACTGAGTATAATATTTTTGTCTGATTTGTGTAATGGGGTTCTCTTTGTCTGTTTTTAGGACTTCTTCTAGGTCATATTTATGTAAAAATGTAGAAAACACTGAAGACTTCACAAATTTTTCAAGCACCGCTGCACTTTTTGAGCCGCAGGCACTGTGGTGCCGCATTTTTATTATTTCTATGGTGATGACTTGAACAGTGACCTACAGTTTGGCAATAACTCGGCCTTCCTAAATCTTCTTCCAGCTTGTTTAGAATCTGAATTTACTGCTGTGTCTGGAGCAAACCTTCTAGGTATAACCAGATGTACTATATGAGACATGCCGAAAAGGTTTTGCAATTCACTCAAACTATTTTTTCCCTCACAGCTAAGTAAGTAAATGTATTTTTAATGAAACAAAATAATTACAGTAAACCCCCGGGTTACGTTCCAAAACTTCCCATGAAAGATGAAAATCCGCGATACATGGACGCCACCACTAAATTTTTTATTTATATATTTTTTAAATATTTTAAGCCTTAAATGCTCCTCCCACAATCTTTAAACACTTTCTAGACACAATTAAACGCATAAAGGAAACATTTGCGAGGATATAGTAAGGTGAATTTCGTGTCGAATTCGCAGAAACATATTTATAGAGTGAGTACTGGGATGTTGGCGAATGCTGGTTGCTTCTCCCCAACCGTACGCGTCATGGCCAGCAGCCAATCACAACCAAGGTTAAATGAACAGGGCATTCTGATTGGCCAGACTCGTTCCTTCAGCCATATTTTTTTTTTCAGTATCCCCACACCGTGTTTTCTTAAACAACGCTTCGTGTTTTTGTCTCTTGTGTAAATATGATCTACACTGTACTGTATTTATATATATATATATATATATATATATATATATATATATATTAGCTGATTACTCAGTGAGCGAAGCTAATTAGCAAACTTATTTTATAAATACTGCATTTTATTAAAAAAATAAAATGCAGTATTTATAAAATAAGTTTGTTAATTGCCGATTTTATTTTTTCAACAAATAGCGGTCGTACGTCATTTCTGTTTCAAACGCAAAAAGAATTTTATATATTTAGATCAAAGTTTTCTTAAATAATTACTTACCAAATAGGTGTTTGCTTCTGTTTAATATCAGTAAAATAACTCTCACACAAATAATAACGATTCGTAAAGACGAGATAAAAGTGATTAGTTAAATTGTAAGCGCTAGTTACGCTGTTTACGGTCATACGCATGTATAATATGTTCTGTGGTCATACGGCATTTCCGTTTCAAACGCGAAAAGAATTTTATCTATCTATCTATCTATCTATCTATCTATCTATCTATATATATATATATATATATATATATACACACACACATATATATATACATATATATTTATATATATATTTACATATATACATATATACAGATATACAGGTGCTGGTCATATAATTAGAATATCTTCAAAAAGTTGATTTATTTCACTAATTCCATTCAGGAAGTGAAACTTGTATAATGTCTACATTCATTCCACACAGACTGATATATTTCAAGTGTTTATTTCTTTTCATTTTGATGATCAGAACAGACAACTAATGAAAACCCCAATTCAGTATTTCAGAAAATTAGAATATCACTTAAGACCAATACAAAGAAAGGA
>JAQLOM010000023.1:13632876-13643520 GCA_030068315.1 Chrysichthys thysi
ATTGGACATTATGTATTGTGAAGCTGCTTTGCGACAATGTTCTGTTGTTAAAAGCGCTATACAAATAAAATTGAATTCATCTGAGCATCAAACTTTCCTCCAGAAGGCTTTTTCTTTGTTTGTGTAAACTTTAGTCCAGCTTGAAGGTGTGGATTTTGAAGCAGGAGCTTCTTTCTTGGACGGCAGCCTTTCAGTCCGTGGTAATATAAAGGTCTCTTAACTGTAGTGTAGACAGTGTTCCAGCAGCTCCCAGTTCATGGCAGGTCCGTGCCTTGATGGTTTATGGGTTCTTCCTGACCATCCGAACCAATTTTCTCTCAGCTGAGGGTACCAGTTTGGGTTTTCATCCAGCAAAGTTGCTCCACCTCCCATTAACTTGTACTTGTTAAACAAACCCTTTTTATGTTGTGCCCAGAGAAGCTGCCAGCTACAGTCAGTCATGATCACTAACCGGAAGTTAAGAGGCCTTAAAAGAAGTTAAGAGGCAAGTTAAAAGAAGTTTTGTATCCGAGTTAATTTCAGAGAATCCAAAATAAGTTAAAAGGGTTTTTTTTTTCATTAAAGATGCATTTTGTACCGTCATTCTTGCCCAGAAAAAGTCAGAGTTCATATAATAAACCACTGAAAGCCCAATATTGCCATGACCTTCATTATGACTGTATGTAAACCTAATTTAACTCTATTTGGATCAGTAGGTCTCTGCTGATCCTCTGTATGACTTCTCTTAACCTAATCATAATTTTTTTCAGTTGTCTTCCTCTTTGGTATTTGTGTTTACCACATTTCCTCGTGTTCATTACTGCATGCACTTCCTGTCATCATTTCCATTTTTTTTTTTTTCCATCCTCCTCATCCTCCTCACGCTCATTCACCCTGGCCGCTGCAGCAGGCCTGTGAACGGGCTGCTAACCGCATGTCGGCGTTCATCGAGAGCACCTCCTTACATGCACCACCCTTGAAACAATTGCCCCGGAAGGTAAAATGCACACTATTCACGTATCCTTTGTTCATCTCATCATTTCTTTCATGTCACTCAGTGGCACTGTGCACTGAGACAGGGAATGCATGCGTGTGTGTGTGTGTGTGGGGGGGGGGGTGCATGGATTTGTTGTGTGTCTGCAAGTGTGTGTCTGTGGTAAATAGTTTCTCTGTCTCATGCCCAGTTGTTGCATGAGGAGCTGGCTCTGCAGTGGGTGGTGAGTACCAGCATGGTGAGAGAGGCGGCGCTGCAGCAAGCCTGGTTTTTCTTCCAACTCATGGTAAGTCTGTCCCTCTCTCTCTCTCTCTCTCTCTCTCTCTCTGGTTCTCATTCTCCTCCTTGTTGTTACCTTTTTCATTTGGTGCTGCATTGAAATCACCTTATTATCTAAGGTTGGATTCTATTCATGTTTTTGGAAATGTGTCAGTTGTGCGCATATTTTCTGTTTTGAAATCGCTCTCTCGCTCTCAGGTGAAGAGCATGACCCATCACCTCTTCCTTACCTCTAAGCTGGACGTGCCAAGACGCCAGCGTTTTCCTGACCGCTTTGTGGAAGACATCGCTGCCTTGGTGTGCGCCATTAGCGCAGATATAGCCAGCAGACACCACAAGGTAATGTTTGTCAACAAACTTTTACTCTCCTTTACAAGCCTGGTTCAGTGAATAAGCAGGAACAGGAGTCGGCGTTGGGCGGCACAGAGGAGCGGTGGTTAGCAATATCGCCTCAGAGCAAGAAGGTCTTGTGTTCGATCCCCAGGGTCGACCTGGATGCCTTTCTGTGTGGAGTCCGCCGTGTCCGTGTGGGGTTTCCTCCCACAGTCCAAAGACATGCACAGAGGGGATTAGGCTAATTGGCGACTCTAAATTGGCCGTAGGTGTGAATGTGAGTGTGAATAGTTGTCTGTCTCTGGGTGTCGCCCTGCAGTGGATTGGCAACCTGCCCAGGGTGTAACCCCGCCTCTCTCTCTCTCACCCGAAGTCAGCTGGGATTGGCTCCAGCTTCCCGCCCAAGCGGCAGAAGATGAATTACTAAAGTACTTGGTGTGCTGTAGTTACCGATGTGTGTGTGTTTCAGGATGTTGAGCTGATGGAAAGATTAAACAGCAGCTTGGCCTTCTTCCTCAATGACCTGCTGTCTCTCCTCGACCGGGGATTTGTGTTCAACCTCATCCGCACTTACTATAAACAGGTGCAAGCGTAAACGCTAAACATTCACTCTGGAGTTCTTGTTGACATTATGTTCGAATCACAAATGTGTGCGTGTGTGTTTGTGTTTGTGTTTGTGTTTGGTTAGATTTCCAATAAACTGCACACAACGCAGAACCCAAGCTCTCTGATGGCTCTGAGGCTGGACTTCATGCGTATAGTGTGCAGTCATGAGCACTACGTGACACTCAACCTGCCGTGTGCCACCTTCAGCCCTCCGTCCTCTCCATCACCGTCAACCTCCTCCACCACCTCCCAGGTACACACTGCTTTACCCTGTGTGGGCACTAGCCATAAAATGCACTGCTTAATTTTTTTTCCTATGTGCCAATCATGGAGCCCCAATTGTGGCAATAAACTTCACACCGTTTGATTTGAGATATTCTCAATGTAAAAAGCTACTGGTTTGAAGTTCACATGAACCATCGGTGCCGGGTGGGCCAGTTTGAACTGCTAATTTTCACACCCAACAAAGGTCAGGGTGACCTGCCACGAGCACAGTCATAGAAAATGTCCAAGAAATTACATGTGTTGTGCGTGAAGCTGTTTGAATCACCATGAAGGAAGGCCTTAGTTGACGATTTCCCGAGTTTGACGCAGAATCTGATGTTTGCTCTCTGCTCAAGTTATGCAAATGCACACGTGCACGTTGTCCAAAAAAAGCCTGTGAAATACAGGTGCCAGTGTTGACAGTGTGATGTCACATGGCCTACTGGCTCATGGAAGGTCCTGCTTGCTCCTGCTGCGCACACGAGATGGTGTCATGCTCCGTCCTTTCACAACAAGAACCGTCTCAGGACTTTTTTCAGCTCCCATTGAAGTCACGCATTCGAGTTTAATTCAGTAGGTTGGTCACGTTGGCAAAGAATCATGCAAGTGTTCCTCTTTAATCAAGCTCTGATTAAAATCCACAGGTTATGCTTTTGAGATAAACGACTTCCGAGAGAGATGGATGATCCAGTGTGTAAAAAAATATCCGTGCTAGAGCCTGGAAGGGAACTTCGGGAGGGCGCAGCTTATACGGCGTGGTTTACAGCTGTGAAGGGGAGGAGGGCTTTCGAGATGGGTTGGAGCTTTGTGTAAGAGTTGGGATCCAGTGAGTAGGTAGTAGGATTGCTGGACAAAATAATCTTCTGGAGAAAGTGGAGGAGAAGGTGTTAAGGCAGTGCTTCTCAATTATTTTCTGTCGCACTGGGGTTGCAGTTGCGGGGTGTGCGCATGCAAAAAAAACCATCGAGCGCATATTCCCTGTGGTGCGCACTCTGACAATGTGAGCACCACTGCCACCTACTGTAGTTGACGTGCAATTGCACTTTGTTTTAGTTCGGCAAAAAAAAAGCATGTTCCCCCGGGTCAGACTGCAGTGCGATGCCAGGGTGGGGGGCGCGCCCCACTATTTGAGAAGCACTGGTGTTATGGGAACGGGAAGGGAAGGAAATACAGGTAGGAAGGAAGGATTGGCAGATTTTGGTGATCTTGTTAAATCTTATCATCAGGGGTTGGGGAGGAGGGTGAAGGAGGAGGTGGAGGGTTGAGAAGATTCTGTACAGCCTCCCTTCAGTGATGCCACAACAGAAACAACTGCACGTACAGTTACGTTCCGGTGAAACGCCGCGCCCCCCCAGAGTCCCATGAAAGCCAGAAGATTCCACGATTCAAAATTTGAAAATCTGCGACGCACAGAACTCTCTTAGCAAGGCTTTCTTGTCATTTCTTCAGGCAGTCTTCAGGAACAGTTTTCCAGGCGTCTTGAAAGACATTCCAAAGCTCTTCTTTGGATGTTAGCTGCCTTTTGTTCTGTTCTCTGTCCAGATGATCCCACACTGCTTCAGTAATGTTGAGATCCAGGCTTTGTGGAGGCCAGTTCATAACTGACAGTGTTCCAACAGGTTTCTTTCTGTGGAGGTCTGCAGGAAGCTTGGAGAACTGTTCCTCAAGACTACATTAAAGAACAAATGCAAGAAAGCAAAATATAAAGAAAAATATAAGCGATGCCTCAGGAATTTTGCCCAGTATTGTACTTTTTTTTGAACAATTAATAAAGCAGGTTTTCAACAGCTATCATACAGTTATGATCCTCCTACTAACCTACATCTCTCTCTCTCTCTCTCTCTCTCTCTCTCTCTCTCTCTCTCTCTCGTTTGTTTCCAGAGTTCGGCGTTCTCGTGTCCGGTGCAGGACCAGAGTGTAGTCAGTATGTTCGAGCTGTCCGTGCCCTTTCGCCAGCAGCATTTCCTGTCTGGTTTACTGCTGTCTGAGCTTGCACTTATCCTGGAACCTGATGGAGAAGGGTAACTAACACACACACACACACACACACATGCACTAACACACATGCACTAACACACACACACACACACACACACACACACACACACACACACACACAGGACACTAACCTAATGCCCTGTCTCTCCAGCAGCATGTTCTTCCTACACAAGAAGGCGATCAGTGCGGTTCACTCTCTCCTGTGCAGTCACGATGCAGACACGCGCTACACCGACCCCCAGGTCCGAGCCCACATCGCTCAGCTCTATCTACCTCTCATTCCTACCGTCATGGAGACACTATCACAACTCTACGATTTCACCGGTGAGCCAAACAAAAAGTACTTCATGGTGTTTTCACTTTTATCTGTGGTTTGACAGTTCAACGTTTTCTGCAGGTCACAGTCACTCTCCAGAGAGCAGGCCATCAGTCCTTTCTAAAAAGTTATCGTTTATTCATTTTGTTGTTTGTTCATTATTTCCTGTAGACCCCTCACCGCAGCGCGTGCGGCACGCTTCGACAGTCTTCGATGACGCCGATCCTGAGAACGGCGCCATTAGTTCGTCTGTCGCTATGGCGATAGCCGGGTCGCCGCTACCATATTCGAAAGTCAGCTCCTTCACTCTTTCCTCAGTGGTGAGCAACAAACCCGGAACGTTTAAGTTCTATGAGATGGATCTTCCTTTTTTATTTAGTTGCGTCACCACAGTAGTACCCGATAGTACCAGATTTTACTAGGGCATTCTTAGAAAAATATTTGTCCCCTCTGTAGTACTACTCTCGGCCACTAGATGGCTTTCCTTTGATCCCCTGTTTGTTTCTCATGTGTGAGACTGAGTATTGTCACACTTGCACAGTGTTCAGTTAAAGACTTGCATGTGGTGGAGAAATGAGACATGTGGGTCTATATTTATCCTGGAGGATGTGTGTGAGCATCCTTCGTGTTAGAAAGGAGTGAGAACAAGAGATGAACCACTCTGTGAGCTGTAGTCGATTCAGTGTAAAAGAGTTGCATGGTGTGTGTGTGTGTGTGTTTAGGCAAGCCGTCAGTGCAGCACTCTCTCCGCTGAGTGCAGCAGGACTCTGCTGGTGTGTGTTCTGTGGGTGTTGAAGAACGCTGATGCAGCCTTGCTGGAGTGCTGGCTCTCAGACCTGTCCGTGCTGCAAATCAACCGACTGCTTGACCTTCTTCACCTCGCCATCTCCTGCTTTGAGTACAGGGTACTGCACCTGAGGCCTTGGAACTTGCTTCTAAAGGAACTCTAAGAGCAATTGTTAAACTTTTTAATATTTTCTTATTTGTTTTTATCCAGTGGAGGGATAAAGGGGTAGTAAGGAGCAGTTAGCATTTAAACCATTGAGCATTTTTGTTTGTGTGTGTTGTGGGTTTGGTGGACTTGTGGCTGTACGTGTATGCGAACTCAGGGGAAGAAGGCTCTGGAGCGGATCAACAGTCTGACGTTTAAGAAGTCTCAGGACATGAAGGCTCGTCTGGAGGAAGCCATACTGGGCACTATTGGAGCTCGTCAGGAGATGGTCCGTCGCTGTCGAGGTGAACCTTTTTGTGGCTATGTGGATTTTTAAAACTTTCCAGAACTCACAACTGTAACCCGGTTATCTGGTAGCAGTTATCGGTGAGGTATCTCACTATGGGACATGACCTTTCACACTGTCACCTCAGAAGCAATGTTCCATTCTGCCAGGTCACTTTCATAACCTGAAGTCCTTGTTCAAGGACATTCTATTTCAATATCTTAAGATTGGATATTGACTCCAAATTGCTGCAAGAGCTTTATCAGTGTAGCTGATCAGACTGAAGTTCTTGTTTGTTTTGCGATGACTTGCCAAAGGCCCAGGATGCTGCCCTAGCAAAAGTGAAACAGCTTGGAGCTGGTCACCCCAGCTAACTGTGTCAAGAATGTCCCATTCCTGCCAGCAACCCCGGAGGTCTTTGCCTGTCAGGCTAGCTTGGTGTGCTAACAATTGAGGGGAAAACATACGTGTTGACATAATCTCAGGAATGCTAGCATGCCCTGGGCTTGTTGCGTTGCGTCCCTAGGTACAAAGCACGCACAGATGAATGTCTGTGATTATCTTATTCCCACAGATACCCATCTTCACTGCTTTTGTTGGAAACGTGGTACCTAGCTAGCAAAGACTGCTATTTGTAGACATACTAAACATACTTGACTTACGCAGACAAAAGTTTTCTTGCGAAATGAGGGCAACGCTGGTATAGGCAGCATTCATCAACCAAGCATTTGGCGTACTCTGGGAACAGTTTAACTCACCTGCATGCGTCATGCTGTTTGTCTGGAAGATGCTTCTGAAACAAGAAGTGGTTTTAGGCTGATTAGATGATGGTGATGATGATGGTGATGATGGTGATCCAAGGATTATGAATTAGGAGTAAGGCCTATGTCTGTGCCACATCCACTGGTCGGTCCTGCCTGGCGTATTGGGGTATTGCTTGTGGTGCTTGATGTGTCCAATCCTGAAACAAAAGCTTGAAAGAAAACTTGTCTTAATTGTGTTGCCTGCAGAAAGGAGCCCTTATGGTGGCCAGGAGAACGTACGATGGAGGAAAAATGTCACTCACTGGAGACAGAATACAGACAGAGTTGACAAGTGAGTCATTTTTTTAAAAAATGGTTTTTTTTTATTCATATCATCTCAAATCCAGGCTGAAATCCTGTAGATTAGTTATCCAGTGAGTTAATGTTGATGCAGTGGTTAATAGTAATCTGTATACGCTCTGTGTGTGAATGTCTCTATTTCTATGAATAACTTTCCATGAACGTACATTTGTGTGTGTGTGTGTGTGTGTGTTGTGCAGGACAAAAGCAGAGATGGAGCAGGAGTCAGTGGTGGATGGAAACTTGGCAACTGAAGCTTCCTTAATAGTCCTGGACATTCTGGAGATCATTGTCAAAGTAAAGCTCTGCTTCATTCTCTTGCTCCTTGTTTCTCCTGGGTAATAATGTGTAATTATAAGTGTTATAAACTTGGAAATGCATTTCTGATCCAAAAATGCATTTGTGTGTGTGTGTGTGTGCATGTGTGTGTGTGTGTGTCTCAGACGGTGGTGCTGTCTGAGCAGAAGGAGAGTGTGCTTGGTGGCGTGCTGAGAGTACTTCTCCACAGCCTGGCTGGCAACCAGAGCGCCCTTTTTCTGCAACACTGCTTTGCTACACAGAGAGCTCTGGTTTTCAAGGTGTGTATGTGTTGGGTGTGTGGATTAATTGGGGGTAGATTTGGGGGCGTGGGGGTGTATTTGTGATTGTGAGTCTCATCATAAATAAAAGGTATTAATAAATACATTTTTAACCATTGAAAAAGGAAGCAGTTTGGGTCAAACAAAGGTACTTCTGGATTGAGCAGTATGGCAAAAACATACATTATGATTCTTGAAAACTATCCCAATATATTCTTACTGGCCACTTTGTTACAAAGTCTGAATTAATGCCCCACACCATTCCACCACCACCACCAGCCTGGACTGCCGACAAGGCAGGTTTCATGCTGTTGATACCTATTTCTGACCTAGGGATAGCCTAGCCTACCCAGGAGTCTTTTCCTGTAGGAGACATGCTGGGCGTTTAGAAGACATGCTTTTGGATTAAAATGAGCTTCTTGAAGCACACAAAAAAACAGGTGGTAATGTACTGTACAGTACACTGATACACAAGGGAACTCCGTGAGTTGTGGGCGAGAGTGAGGCACCACGCAAGGCGAGTGACACGTACATCCGGGCGTTGTGTGTACTTCCAGTTGTCGTCCACATACTTCCATGTGTCGTCTGCCTACATCTGGGCATCGTCCGAACACATCGTACATCATACGCTGTTACACTGGCCTGCCAGTGATGCCTATCCGCTAATTATTAGCATATCACAATTGTCAGCGTAACTTCAAAAATTCGTAAGTAGGACCATGCTAACTAGGGGAGCACCTGTATTTATCTATTTAAGTTATTTAACATGGTGGTGGAGGGAAGTTGAAACACCGGGTATACAAATATATGTAATCATTTATCCGCTTGCTGTTCTGAATGACAATGGCGTTGTTCTTAATGTGATGTACGCAACAGTATAATGTGATATATCAGCATATCAATATTGATATTTTAATGCCATTATTCCCAGCCCTGTTACCATGTTCTAAATGGTGTTACTGTGTGTGTGTGTGTGTGTGTGTGTGTGTGTACAGTTCCCGGAGATGATTTTCGAGGAGGACACAGAGCTGTGTGCCGATCTGTGTCTGCGTTTACTGCGTCACTGCAGCAGCAGCATCAGCTCTGTACGCAGTCACGCCAGCGCTTCGCTCTACCTGCTCATGAGACAAAACTATGAGATCGGCAATGTGAGACATAAACACTCAAACCTAAAGCTCAAACTTGCATTTCACAAATTCAGATTCTGAAATAGTGTGTCCAGAGTAAAATTAGGTTTGCTTCAAGATCTGTTTAGCCTTAAAGAGGTGAGAGAAATTTTCTTGGCGGAGAGGAAAAGTATTTCATTTGGTTTGGTCCTCCAGAACTTTGCACGAGTGAAGATGCAGGTTACCATGTCTCTGTCGTCACTGGTGGGCACCTCCCAAAACTTCAACGAAGAACACCTGCGCCGCTCCCTCAAGACCATTCTCACTTATGCAGAGGAAGATCTGGAGCTTCGGGACTCACCCTTCCCAGAGCAGGTTCTACACACACACACAGTACTCTTCTGGATCCCTATTAGCATTGAAGTTAGATTTTTTTTCTCAGGTTCTTAGCTTATTTTCCTTTTTTTAACTCTTTCTGCAAGGTCCAAGACCTCGTGTTCAACCTGCACATGATTCTCACTGACACAGTGAAGATGAAAGAGCATCAGCAGGACCCTGAGATGCTGCTCGACCTCATGTACAGGTGAGCGGTCTTATCCTGTCTATATACACTTAGACGTGGATGCACATCCATATACTATGCTTGACATTTTTGCTCTTTTGATGTTCTTGCCTTATAGGATAGCCAAGGGCTATCAGAACTCTCCAGACCTGCGTCTCACCTGGTTACAGAACATGGCCGGAAAGCACTCAGAGCGAGGCAACCACGCTGAAGCCGCCCACTGCCTGGTTCACAGTGCCGCCCTAGTAGCGGAGTACCTCAATATGCTGGAGGACTGTCGCTACCTCCCCATTGGCTGCGTGTCCTTCCAGGTAGGGCAGATTTGTTTGCCTGTTTTTATATAGACATGGGGTAAAAAGTACACGCTTCTTCAAGTCTGTTTTTAATGTATCAGGGCCTACATAAGCATACTCTATAAAGAAACAAATATGCTGAGGTGACAACAAAAAACAAAACAGATTTCAATATGCAGTCATATTTTTTCCCCAAATCAGTAAGCCAACATTCAGAATCGAAATAGGGGGAAAAAATGTCCACTATTTCTACTCCCGTAATTATTAAAAGACTTATTAACAGCCACGTGTTACCAAAGAAAGGCGCAAGATTTGTTCATCATTAAGAAGCGTGAATATCTCTATAAACGAAGCAGAACGTTTGGCAGTTTGGTGTTCTGGAGCTCTCGGGTGTGTGTCTACATCATGTCGAGAAGAAACGACTTCATTCATGAATTCAGAGAAGAAACTGGTGCTCATCAATCTGGGACGGGTTATAAGGCCATCTCTGAACAATTTGTAATTCACTCTTCTGCAGTGAGAAGCATTGCTTACAAAGGGAGAGCCTTCAAGACAGTTGGTAATCCTCCCAGCAGCAAATTCTGTCCGAGGCCAGACCATTTAATGCTCCGAGATATAAAGAAAAACCCAAGAGCCGCATTGGGAGACATACAGGCCTCTGTAAACACATTACATTTTTATGTTCATGACAGCTCATCAGAAAAAGACTGAACAAGTACGGCTTTCGGGAATGTGTGACGAGGAGAAAGGCCCTTCTTCCCAAAAAGAAAATTGGAGAACATGTTAGGTTTGCAAAATTGCATCTGAACAACCATTTACAGACATGGACAGAATTGTTGGTACCCTTCCCTTATAGAAAGAAAGACCCACGATGGTCACTGAAATGAACTAATGGAAATTCAGACATTGCTTTTGAAATGTGGTTCAACAATCATTAAGAAAAAAATAAACTCATGAAACAGGCCTGGACAAAAATGATGGTACCCCTAACTTAATAGTTTGTTGCACAACCTTTT
>JAQLOM010000023.1:13644588-13658532 GCA_030068315.1 Chrysichthys thysi
TGCAAAACAGCTGTAAGGTACATACAGTATTTGTAGCCTATATTTATTTTCAATTTGAACATTTTGCGTAAATTATCAATAACAAGGTGTTTTTTGAGAGAGAGAATAAATCCATCGTTTAACTCAAAAATAATCGTTTGAATAATCGTGATATCAATATTGTCCAAAATAATCGTGATAATGATTTTTTTCCCATAATCGAGCAGCCCTAGTTTTTGTGTGTGCGTGTGCGTGTGTGCGTGCGTGTGTGCGTGTGTGTGTACTCCAGGCTGGTATGTATGAAGCCATAAATGAAGTCTATAAGATTCTCTGCCCCATCCATGAGGCCAACCGGGACTTTAAGAAGCTGGCCTCCATCCATGGCAAGCTGCAGGATGCCTTCAACAAAATCTACAATCAGGTCTGTTGAGTGGCTCTGTTTTCACACAGGACGCCTACGGTCAGTAAGGCCATCCTTTACCTTTACACACTTCCATCAGAAATGAAGGCAGCTAATAATTAGTGAAATGTGTTGACAACCATCTAGCAAGGGTTATCCTTCTCTGTCTTCTGGCAATTTCTAGGCATAGTATTCTTTAAAAGCTTAAAGGGTTTGGGAGGCATCATATGTTTTTGACTGATACCCTCTTTTCTGTTCTTTTCACAATGTGCTGCTTGATGAAATAAAATCTTTGTGCAGAGTTCAGGATGGGAGGTATAACTCCTAGTATATTAATATCTATTTTACAGCATTGACCATACTTTAAAACGCCTACATACTACTGTGACATGCCAGCATTTTTACTCACGTCCCTGTCTGTTTTTGTTTTTTCGTGTCATCTCCTTGTCCTGGACTGTGCTGGATGGATGCCTATGGTGAGTGTAATTTACCCAAAAAAAAAAAAAAGCTACTGGTGTCTCATAAGGTCGTCAGAAATGTTCCCTTTACACTTTATTACTGTATTCCTTGTACACACTTTTGTAAGAACGATAAGAATGACGGAAATTTAGGTCTGTTACAGCCTAATGTGACCAGCTGATCTCTATATAAAATAAGGATAGGTGATGGTATTTTCCTCCCTCTTCTGTCTTCCTGTCTATCTATCTGTCTATCTGTTTGTCTGTCTATCTCTCTCCTTTGTTCATTTTTCCTTCATCCCACAGGGTATAGCGAATGTTTGGGACATATTTCCGTGTGGGTTTTTATGGCTGCCGCTTTGGTGACCTAGATGAACAGGAATTTGTGTATAAGGAACCTTCTATCACAAAACTGGCTGAGATTTCACACAGGCTGGAGGCAAGTATCTTTCCAAGAATCACAATATATGTGTTTGAAGCGAAAACCTTGTGATTTGTCACAAATTCCTTTAAATTGTGGCACAATATGGAAAAAAAGAAAACCTCTACCTAAATCCCCCCCCCCGGTGTTGGGATTAGGAGTTCTACTCGGAGCGCTTTGGTGATGATGTCGTGGAGATCATCAAGGACTCCAACCCTGTGGACAAGAACAAGCTGGACCCTAACAAGGTCGGACCTCAGAAGAACCCATTCCTAATTCTTCAGGGTTTCCCAGAAGCCTGAATCCGTAGGCATTTATATGCAGTATTACACCAAATGCTGAGACTTTGTGATGTTTATCTGTACGCTAAGTTGGATTTCTGATGGTAAATTAGGAGCCAACTTGGAATTGAAATAAAACAAACTAAGATTGGGGGGAAAAAAACTAATACAATTCATATAAGGAAAAATGCCTATGGATTCAGACTGTTTGGGACACCTTGTGTAATAATGGCTGCCTCAAAAATGTTAGTTTTTTCCTCTCTTTCTAACAAATATTTTACAATTTACTTTTTATTATTATTTTTTTTTACGTGTCTTTACCCAGGCGTACCTACAAATTACGTACGTGGAGCCCTTCTTTGACACGTACGAGCTGAAGGAGCGCATCACGTATTTCGACAAGAACTACAACCTGCGCATGTTCATGTACTGCACGCCGTTTACGCTAGACGGCCGTGCGCACGGTGACCTGCACGAGCAGTACAAACGGAAGACCATCCTCACCACCTCGCATGCTTTTCCTTACATCAAGACCCGCATCAATGTCATCCAAAAGGAGGAGGTACCAGCACATAAATGGCTGCGGGTTGTGGTTCCTTGTGTGTGTGTGTGTGTGTGTGGTTTGAGATATCTGTTAAATCCTGGTCTCTCCCTTTTGTTAGATAATTCTTGTTCCAATTGAAGTGGCTATTGAGGACATGCAGAAGAAGACTCAAGAGCTGGCCTTTGCCACGCACCAGGATCCTGCAGACTCCAAGATGCTGCAGATGGTGCTTCAGGGCTGTGTGGGCACCACTGTTAACCAGGCAAGCTTTATGTACTACGTTGTGTGCTGTAGTTAGATATATGAAGATAGAAACTTCATTAACATCTGTGGTGTCTCTAGGGTCCTCTCGAGGTGGCCCAGGTATTCTTGTCGGAAATTCCAGAAGACCCAAAACTCTTCCGACATCATAACAAACTGCGTCTCTGCTTCAAGGACTTTATGAAGAGGTGAAGAGACTATGAAATGCACTCAATCCCCAACTACCCCCCCCACACACACACGCACGCACACACATACACTCTTACCACAGTTGTATATAATTGCAGATGTGAGGATGCTCTGAGGAAGAACAAAGCTCTGATTGGACCAGACCAGAAGGAGTACCACAGGGAACTAGAGAGGAACTACAGTAAGCTGAAGGAGGCTCTGTGCCCTCTCATTAACCGCAAGATCCCCCAACTCTACCAAGCCACACAGCTACTGCCTACCACACCTACACATAGGTAACGGGACACTGAATGGACGCATTATATCTTTAAAACCTGGGTTTGGGATTTTTTTTTCTTCTTCAAATAAAACAAAAAGTAGTGTGTTCTTTTTATTTTATTTTTTAAACCACTTTTTATATTATATATATTTTTTCTCCCACGGTAGATGAGAGAGCAGACCTATGGGGGTGGGGAGGGGGAGCCAGACCTCCTACTGATAATTAGTTTGTCTGTACATGACAGTGTCACATAGTTTGAGTGTTGGCTTTGATAAATGCATTAGTTCCATCATTCAGCCAGAACATTTAAACCATCAGCCTGATATTGTGTAGGTCCCATTTGTGCTCCCAGAGCAGCTCTTTGCCATTGAGGCATGGCCTCCACAAGACCTCTGAAGGTGTGCTGTGGTATCTGGCACCAAGATATTAGCAGCAGATCCTTCAAGTCCTGTAAGCTGTGAGTTGGGGCCTCCATGGATCAGGCTTGTGCTCATAGATGCTTGATTTGGATTGAGATCTGGAGAATTTGGAAGCCAAGTCAACACTTTGTCGTGTTCCTCAACCCGTTCCTGAAGAGTTTTTGCAGTGTGTCAGAGCATATCATCCTGCTGAAAGAGGCCACTGACATTAGGGCATGCTGTTACCATGAAGGGGTGTACTTGGTCTGTAGCAATGTTTAGAACATCACACCAGCTTGCCTTCTTCCCAGTCCAGGTCCTGGTGACATCTCGTCCCCAGGTAAGTGGTGCGCGAACACGTGGCTGTCCATATGAAAAAAACAAAAACAAAACTATGATCCATCAGACCAGGCCTCCATCTTTCACTGCTCCATGGTCCAGATACTCACGTGCCCATCGTGAGAGCTTTCAGTGGTGTACAGGGATCAGCATGGACACTCTGAGGGCTCGGCAGCTACGCAGCTCCACACACAGCAAGCTGAGATGCTCTGTGTGTTCGAATACCTTTCTATCAGAGCCAGCATTAACCTTTTCAGCGGTTTGGCTGCAGTAGCTCTTTTGTGGGATCGGACCTGATGGGTTAGCCTTCACTCCCCATGTGCATGCACTCATGACCCTGCCACTGGTTCACCGGTTGTCCTTCTTCGGACCACTTTTAGTAGGTTCTAACCACTGCATAGCAGGAACACCCCACAAGAGCTGCTGTTTTGGAGATGCCATAGATGGATAGACCCAGTCGTCTAGGCGTCACAATTTGACCTTTGTCAGAGTAGCACAGATTCTTATACTTAATTGTTTACTTGCCGTCTAATATATCCCACCTCTCGACAGGTGCCATTGTAACGAGATAATCAGTGTTCTTCACCTCACCTCTCACTGGCTTTAATGTGATGGCTGATTGGTGTATGTTTGAATGCTATTTTTTTGCCTGTGATTATGGGCGGTAGCCTGCATTGTGCAAAAACTTTACCCTAGAAGTCGGCCCTGCTGACCTCTGACCCTGTTTCCATCTTTTCCTCTCAATCTGCAGGAATTCCCTCAGCAGGTCCAGCTTTCGGCGGATGGACTGCTAAATTGCACCAAAAAGAAGCGGGGCCAACCCCTCACCCGGGCTCCAGACTGCCTTCTCCTACACTGGGCACGAACTCTCTGCTGTTCTCTCAGACGAGTCAAACTCATGTTTACTCAGAAGGGTTATCTGTGGTATAAACACAGCCTTGTTGGCTCTCCTGAGGCAGGGCAGTGATGGCTCAGGCAGTCTCTTGGGACTCGCTTCAAAAATGAGCCCTCTTCATGCAGACTGGTGGTAATTTTAGGTTTCTCTCAACATGGGAATCTAAATAGTCTGCTACACTTCCTTCTTTTCTTTTGTGCGTGCGTGTGTGTGTGTGTGTGCGTGTGTGTGTGAGAGAGACAGAGATGAGTCAAGAGCCCTGTACTATGGGGTAAGTAACTGCTTGCACTACATGAATCTGAGCCCAACCAAAGCTGTAATGTTTCACCACAATGCCTGAAGATAACGTTTATCTTTTACAAAATGTTTAAACATGTTTCTGGACTCCCTTGGCTCTGGGAGTGAAGATGATAACTACTTAAAAACCTCCCCCCCCCCCCCCCCAAGCTCTAAGAGGCTTGGCTCAAACTGTTGGACTCTTACATTCCCACGTTTATCATTTACCTCTCATGGTGACGGCGATGGCAAGAGAAGACATGGAGAAACCTGGAATCGGGGCATCGTGTAGAAAAATAAAACGGAGCTGGAATCAGCTCTGATGCTGCACTGATAAGATTTTACACTGCCACTTGATCGTAGATCTGGACCCGTGCAAATCCATTCATGAGTTTGTTCGCTTGTTTGCTTGTTTGCTGAAAATATATTTAATGCACAAAAGTGTAATGTCATTTTTTCTGCATTCGAGCACGTGTAAGTGGAGACCGAAGAAACATCTCACAGAGGTGAAAAGCTGCTTGCTGTTCATTAAACTACTGTTAGTCTTTAAATTCACTTAGCTCATTGAATTTCAGTATCCATGTGATGTCTACTGTGGTGTTTATTACTGCTACTGTCTGAATACTGTGCAAAATACTGAGCTGAAATTGTTCAATGTTTTTCTGTATATTTCTCTTTTTTTTTTTTTTTTTTTTACTAATTGTATTAAATTTCTTAATCCATATGCGGTTGGAGTGGTTTATTACCGAACCCCATTGCTGGTCCTTTTTTATATATCGATTTTTGCTGAAAAGTTTTAAAAGAATTAATAACATCATTAGATCAGAAAAATTTACAATCAGTAAAGAGCATCTAAAACTAGCACTTATTCTCATAATTCGTTCTTTGACATTTTTGGCATGTTTGAAAACAACCTCAGTAAAAAAAAAAAAAAATACGCCATTTTTCTAAGAAAACTGTATGTAGTTTTTTCCAGATTTTACTATTTTCTGTGCAGATTACTAAGCAGAAAAAGATTCATACAGGCTCTGATATATGTTTATATCTTTGTATATTTTTCACACATTCTGTTCTCGCAGTCGGTGTTTAGTGCAAGAATTTATTTTGAAACATCCTGCCGTACTCTTTCGTTTTTTTTATGGTTTTATTTGGCAGGTGGACCCAATCTATCTTTAGATTATTGTCTTCGAAGACAATGTCACCGTACACGCCTTTGTAAAATGGGATTTTGTGTATCGCTCCTCTTCTGTTCCTACTCCATGGTCTTATATCCCCTATCCAGTCTGCTTCTCTGTTTGTCGCTTGTGTTATTTTTTTATAGATTTGGAATGTTTGTTTGTTTATTTATTTATTTATTTATTTATTTTCATTTATTTTTAGACATTTTGAAATTATTTCCCAGCTTGGCTGCATTCAGCCCTCCTATTTTTATATGCAACTTTATGAATTTATCACTTTATCATCTTGTGGGAAAATGGTGCCTAAGTATAAAAGTTTTAAAAGAAAGGTCTTACTTATTTGTATTATGCTACAGGTTCCCCGGGTCGATCATGAGCTCCATCTAATATCTGCCTCGAGTTTCTCTGTGTGGGGTTAGTCCATGTTCTCCTGTGTTCTTCCAAATTTCCCCAGGTATCAACAAGTTTGGGGAATTCACACTGTGTTCCAGTGAAAATCATGTGCAGCTTGAGCACAAGGTCCCGAACCTGGCAGAAATAGTAAAAATAAATAAATAAATACAAAAATTATAAAGCTAAAAACCTGGAGAAAAATACTACAAATGTAATAGCGATCCAGAAGAGTCCTGTGTGTTCGTACCGTACAGGTCGTGTTCCTGCTTCACACCGAAGTGATCCCCTGAGACAGTGACCAGGATAAACCAGATACTTTAGAGTCAATAAATTAGTCTTTTTAAATATTGTTTTGGGTATTGATCGTTTTTTAACGAGCCATTAGTAAGTGTCTAGAGTGGTGGGTTGTAACTGATATGGAACAAAAGATGATTTGGATATCACAGATGTTGGCTGTTACTCTTAATATTCACAGTAAGGTGAATGAAGTGTTTCCCAAATTAAATTGCACATGTATTTGAAGAAGTGGTAGGTTTATACACCGCACAGATTAGCAATATAGGGACTATTGTTGGGCGGCACGGTGGTGTGGTGTGGCGGTTAGCACTGTCGCCTCACAGCAAATAGGTCCTGGGTTCAGTCCCTGGGCTCGACCTGGGCGCCTTTCTGTATGGAGTTTGTATGTGCTAAGTATTTTCAAATGATTTATATCTTTTTTTAAAAAGAAACCACTATCAGTAAATCTGTGGTATTGATCAATTCCAGCACGTTTTCCATATTTTTACTATTTACAATACAACCAACCAGTAAAAGTCATGTAAGTAAGTTGGGTCCTCATCAAGTATCCCGCACATGCAGTACTGTCTGTTATCTCCTCAATATTCATTCTGATTGATTTAACTTTTGACCATATTTTGCCTGATGTTACACATGCCACTAACAGGTGTTTAATTGTTTTGTCTTGGTGACAGACAAGTGGGATAATGGGTAAAGTGGACACAAGCGTGATCCTCTATATCTTTGGCTAGTTGTCCTTACTGATCAAAATCTATTCTTTAGTTAATCTTTTGGGTGTCAAGAATTTGTTTTTAATGATGTGTAGATATGATGTCATTTCCAGAGATTTGACCAAACCAACTTCAAAACTAGGGGCGTTAGAAACAGTGATGAGTGAAATGATGCAACACTTTAAGGTAAATGATGCTAAGGGTATAAAAATCTAACGCTTGGTTTACGGTTTTTCAAAATTTTACACATATGAAAGATGATTGGAAACTGTACCCGAAAGTCTAAATATTTATATTTGTTTTAGTAAATTATTTTTGCCAGGGTACGTTTTCTTTTGACCCACTTTACCAGTAGCATATTTGTAAAGTGGGACAGTTAAGAGGAATTACTCCATCCAAAACTTGATAGGACTTTATGAAATTCAGTCATTTAAAACATTCTGGAACAATTCCTTATTTAATTATACTTTATTTAAGATATTTTGGTAGTCAACGTGATAAGATAGCATGCTGGCTAGCAAAAAAAAAAAAAAAACCACCCTTTGGCTCTTTTGATCGTTTGGCACCCTGGACAGGGTTGATCCTAACCCTAACCTACATGGCTACTTGATGGGGGACATATTAGTAGATTATCATATGTGCTCAGATCATAGTAAAGGTGGAGTATTGTACCTGGGATACTGACTAGTTATGCATTTGTGTTATTATCAGCATTATCCTGCAGTTTTAATTGTGTGGGAAAAATGTGCTTCAGAGACCAAAGACAAAACAGAAAATGACGATCAGGAGAAGAGGAGTCCTGAGTGAATGGGGTTTAAATCTTCAAGAAAAACACATAATTGTCATTTCAGCCACTGCCCCAATCTGATAAATGCAACAAAAAAAAAATAGGTGTAAAATACAACCTAAGTTTTTAACAAATATATATTATTATAAATAGGGCATTAAGACTATAGTTAAAAAAAAAGACAAAGAACAGAAACTACCCCAACTGTCCTACTTTACCAATCTTCACCTTATATCATTGGGCATTTTTGTTTGAAGAGGTTCTCCTGTCCATTTGCAATTCACTGTCTGATCTTTCAGCTGTCCTTCCTACAGGAACACGACCTGTACTGATTTATTTTCTGTCAAACCCATTTCATGTGATTCATTTTTCTGATGACTCCCAAATAACGCCCTTCTCCCTGAGTAGGATACTCCTTAAACTCATTACACCGGATTACAGTCGTATTCGCCCTCTTTCTGGAATAATCACCGTGAGATTAAACCCCCTGTTTTATAGGACATTTTTTGTCAAGAAACAAGCCACGCTTGATCTTCTGGAAACCCGGCGAGATGCTGTTTAAAGCTCTTCACCTCGGTGAGCTGGAGGTCTAAGCACACTTGGCTTCTCCAAGGGAAAATATGATGTCATTGGTGAGCAGCCCACCACCATGCTGTGCTCCAGTAAACATTAGGCTCGAAAAGAGCGGGCAGGGTTTTTGAGCATTTTATGGCGAGGAGGATCACGAGCACGGAGCAGCTTGTTGTTTTAATGATGCAGAATGAAGCACTGGGCTTTGTTTAGAAGATCTAATCTAGAAAAAAAAAAACCCAACATTTTATGCATGTGTGCATAAGATCTGCTTGCTATCTAGCATAGTTGGTCCCCCCCCTGCCCAACCCACCAAAAAAACAAAAAAATCCCAACAACCCTGTTCTGATATTGGCCAGCAGAGCACGGCGGCGTTTGTCTTGGCCCTTGCCTGGTGCGTTTGTGGATGGTGCTGATGGTTAGGGCTTGGCCCTTTAAGAGCAGAGGGAGGGGGATTTCTGCTCATGCTCTGGCTGAATGCAGTGTTTTTGTCTGGCTGTCAGTGAGATTACTGGCCCTGCACGGCTGAAGGCACAAGGAAAGGGTAAGCTAAATATCCATTTGAGGTCTTCTTTTTTCTAGTTCATATATATTTAGACACTTGGTGCATAAAAATGCATTTTCTTTTGCAATTAATTTGACATGGTGAAGCCATGATGATGATGATGATGATGATTATTATTTTGTCTGGGAGAACAAAGTAACTGGGAACCGTGCTGTCTGCTGCTGGTCAGGTCTTCTCCCTGGAAGCTGACAGAAAATGATGTTCAGTATTCATCATGGGGATTCAGGTGTTTGACAAAGAGAGCGCAATGACTTTATTAGTCTGGAGCTCCTCGACTGATCCACACAACCCTCTGACAGTATCCTCCTGCTGTCTAAAATCATGTTCATTTAGCTTCCAGCTTATTTGATTTGAGGTGCAGTTGAGAACATCTGCCTAAATGGGGATCCAGAGGAAGGAGAAGAGACGCTGCTTCTTCTCTGGGAACAAAAACCAACCATACAAATAAATAAATACATAAATGAAACAAACTTGCTTTTTCTACAGAGTCGTTAATCAGGCTGTAGTTCATCATGCATCCTGAGACTAAAGAATATTTTTTGCATGGCTTCTGTTGTTGTTATTGTTTGTAGGGGGTTTTTTAGGGGTAAAGTGATCGCTCGTGCTCAGGGGAGAGGGTGGGACTGCTTGTTTTAGAGAGGTTTCATTACTTCCAGATGTTCAGTAGATTCCTGAGTCGCCTTCAGATCCGCTGCTTTACAGCTCTTGCAGTGGTCACTAGTCTATTGTTTAATTTTCATCCTTGTGGACGCTCTTTCATGCATGATAGGGAGGTTTTTTTGGCTTGTTTTTGTTTGGTTTCTTTTGTTTAATTTGTTTTGTTTTGTGTGTTTTGATTTGTTTTGCATTGTTTTGTTTTGTCTTGTGTAAAAAAGTTTTTAAAATTCGCTTTTACAAGCAAACTGGACTTTTTGCCGAGACCACTTTATTGAGATCATTTAAACAAAAAAAAAACAAAAGAAAAAGAAAAGGGAGTGATCAGGAAAAACAAAGCAGAGGCTACAAAAATTCTTTATCTCCGGAGTGGAACTCACATTCATAGACCTTTTGCCATATATGTATATATATATATATATGTATATGTATCTTTAACATTTAAAGATCCAAACTAGGTTCAAGAGTAGGTTTCTCTGTATCTTTGACCAGATTAATCACCTTTAATTTGTATCTGCGTGTCTAGTCTACCTTAAAAATTGACTGTAAAAACTCTTAAGGTCAACTTATGTAAGTGCTCACCACACTGCAAAAATCACAGCAAGTAAAATGTCTTGAATATAGTCAAATATATGTAGTATTTCCTATTTAACGATTACAATGAACCAAACATCATATTATCACACCTATTTCTGGAGATTTTTACTCATTTTCTAATTCTATAGGCAGATCATTTAACTTTTTCTCCATTGTTTAAAGAAATAAATTCTTATGGAACAAGACTATTTCAAGGTAGAAATGAGTGAAACATGTTTAGGTATGGGTTCTGACTATGGTATTTGCATGTTCTCCCCGTGCCTGTGTGGGTTTCCTCTGAGTGCTCCAGTTTCCTCCCACAGTCCAAAGACATGCAGATTAGACCAACTGGCTACTCTAAATTGTCCATAGGTGAGAATGGGAGTGGTTATCTGTCTCTGTGTTAGCCCTGTGATAGATAATAGACCTGCTCAGGGTGTAACCCCGCCTCTCACCTGAAGTCAGCTGGGATTGGCTCCAGCTTCCCCATGATCCTTAACAGATAAGCAGATGGATAATTTGATTGGTTGCAATCTCATTATAGGAAATTCTCTACATCCATCTGATTGACTACATTCAAGATATTTTCACTTGCTATGGTGTCATTTTTTGCGGATTATAAAATTACACATGCAAAAAGAAATAAACACACAACTGATGAGAGTACCACCCAAGCAAGAGGAAAAGTTACAGTTCAGTTTAGCAGTCCATCTCAAAACCCTTGAAACTCATCGCATATAGAAGAGTCTCTGTGGGAAGTACACCCGGCGTTTCTTTACATCACATTTCATTTATCCGAAGTTTTCCCTCTGGGATCAATAAAGTAAACTAAATGATCCATCCATCCATCCATCCATCCACCTGTCTATCTATCTACACCAGGGTCGTAACACTATGATGTATCATTTGACTGGATGCGAGGCTCTGGATTTGATGTGTCTGTTTATCGAGTAATATGCTCAACAGGCTGCGTAGTACAATAAAGTGGCAATTAGGTGTAATAGACATTGAAATTTAATCAAGCTCTGAAAAAAGTACCTTCCAATTCATTTCAAATCAGGAGAAGCTACATGGAAGGGACACCGTGAGTGGCGAACTGAAACATTATAATGTACCAAAATATGCTTTGTGTCAACAGTCCTGGCTGGTGGAGGTGCTATAATGATGTGGGGAATTTTTGGGCCTGTTAATACCAATCAATCATCAGTTAAATGTCACAGCCTGTTTGGGAATTATTGCTGACCATGTGCATCCCGTCATGGCCAGCATGATGATGCACCGTGTCACCAAGCAAAAGTCGGCTGGAGCCCGTTTCATGAACATGACAATGAGTTCAGTGTTCTTCAGTGGCCGTCCTTCCCAGTTAACCAACCTGAATCCAGTAGACCTTCTTCGGGGCGTGGAAGAATGGGAGATTCACAGCATGAAAAATCTTCATCAGTTGCATGATGCAGTCATGTCAACATGGACAAAAATCTCAAAAGGAATATTTCCACCATCTTGAGGAATCCATGCTAAGATTTGATCCTGATTGGGAGCAAAGAAAGTAGTGTGGTGTTCCTAATAAGGTGTTCAGTGAGTGCACACCTGCTTGTTCACGCAGTTATCCGATCAGCCAGTTACGTGGCAGCGGCACAGGCTTTGATTGTGGTGTGTTTGATGGCTGGTTTGAGCGTTTCAGAAACTGCTGATGTCCTAGGAAACTGAGGTTCGATTAAAATATTGAACTGAAGCTCGCGACCTGTAACTGCTTAATTTTATGCATAGTACTGTTGCTTCTCGATTAGCCGATGGGTAACTTCATGTTCGGTGTCAGGGACAGGGCCTGTCTCAGCTCACAAGATACTGCTGGCCTTCGTTTTTCATCTATCTAAGCCATCTAATTATAATACGAGGTTGGTTGCAATGTTTGGCTGTACTGTAACGTCTTGCACATCTTAGGAGTGTGTGTTCCGCGGTGTTGTCATAGATGTGTTAATTAGCACATTGGCCTGCGTTTGATTTAAAACCAGTTGAAAAATCCATAGTTTTTTGTTTGACCAATGCACAGTAAGAAATCTTACGTACTAAAACAATGCATTATGGGAAAACCTGACCCTGGATCAGCCTACGTAGACGTTATGTTTGGTGAAATTTCTTCTTGAGTATCAGGAATAAGGCAGCAAAAACTATCCAGATTAATGATGAGAGAATCCAGTTGGCTAATTTTACCAAGGCTAAAGTATAGTTTGGACTAAAGTATGATATTTTTGGCATCTCCATGTTTATTTTCAGCAGTACTCTGCGATGTGGGTGTCATGTGCAGAGGTGGACAAATGACACGTCTCCATTACATGAGACCAAGTATAGATAATCCTGCTCAAATGTTACTCCAATACAAGTGAAAGTTGTTCAGTTACATTTTTACTTGACATTAACTGCTGGAGCGCTGTACTTACCTTTTAACACTTAATTATATTACAATGTTTTTAATGTGATCTTAATGTGTGTGTTTTTTTTTATATTAACTCACTGTTGTATTGTTGCCACAATGCATTTACACAACCTAATGAAACAGATACACTATTTCTGAAAGGACTTGAGTCAGTGATATTAATCTAGCATTTTCTCTAGCTTACTAGTAGCATGCGTCAGCAGTGGATTCACACAGTCCCAGTATATCTCGGTATGGCAAGCTGATGGGCAAATTATTAAAAAAAAAAAAAATCTGTAAAAAAGTCATTTGACCAATCATAGCATGAAAACTGCAACTACTACAAGCACAGACAACTACATTTAAAATCAGAATTAAACAAACGTTCACGCACCTCGAACATGGTTTCTCAGTTTGTATCGTGAATTTTTGTAGGCAGTCATGAGGTTTGTTTGTGGAAGACAGAGCAAACATTTAAAAAGATATGAATTCTTCTACATTTCAAAGCTTTCAGCCACGGACTTCAGATATGATCATGAGTGCTCTGGTGAGGAATTGTGATGTTTATCTGCCATTAGCCATCATTACCAATGCCAAGTTCAAACTGAACTGTGTAAAACATGCAGCAAGTACTTTGAACCTGAGTGTAGGAGTAGTGTGAGTACTGTTACTGTGATTGAGTTTCTCCCGTGATGTACACTGCATAAGGATTGTTGTATTTTAGAAAGCGTGAGAAAATTTGACAGAAGGCAGAAGTACTATACAGGTGCTTCCCGAGTTACCGTTTTACGAAGTTACGGTGACGATTGTGAGATGCTAAAAATTGTAAAATATTTAGAAAATAGGGCGGCACGGTGGCTGAGTGGTTAGCACTGTTGCCTCACAGCCAGAAGGTCCTGGGTTTGAGCCCCGGGTTCGGCACAGGGGCCTTTCTGTCTGGAGTTTGCATGTTCTCCCCGTGTTCGCGTGGGTTTCCTCTCACAGGCCAATTAGCCACAGGATTAGGCTAATAGGCGACTCTAAGTTACCCGTAGGTGTGAATGTGAGTGTGAATGGTTGTCTGTCTCTGTGTGTTGCCCTGCGGTGGATTGGTGACCTGCC
>JAQLOM010000023.1:13807291-13817379 GCA_030068315.1 Chrysichthys thysi
TGTCATACATCTTAAAATCAAGTAGATGGCATTATTGAAAAATAGTGACAAAAAATACCCAAGGTAGAAATAACAGATTATAGAAAAGTACCGTGTAAATGGAGGTTATTGCAGATTTAATAAAGGCCTTTATTTGATTTAAACAAAGTCTAATAATATTATGAAATTCTAAATATTAAACAAATGCCTTAATATTAAATTATTATTGATCACAACAACAGCAGGCCTTTCCTGAGTGAATCTGTTGCATAATAACAATGTAACAATTTTCTCTCCGCTGACATCATAGGCCTTTAAGTTTGTTCAGTGAATTTATGATGAGCAGACAGAAGAATACTTTATGGCTAATTGATACTCCTACTAAAACTACTACTACTACTAATGATAATAATGTAGCATTAATTATTATGGTGGAAACTACACAGAAATTTTATTCCTGCTTTGGATTAAATCCAGAAACATTAACAAACAATCAGAATAGCTGTAACATTGATAACTCATTGTATCACACCCTATTATAAGTGCTATTTATTTAGCCCCTTGAGAGATTGTGAATTGATTAAATAGGTGTTTGCTTCACCTAGCTAACAAGCTAGCATTTCATTAATCCCACTAAGCAGTTGTTTATGTAAAAGCTTCAGTGTGGAATTCCTGATGAGGGCTCTATTGACCTATGGCTCAGACACACAAACATGGACACCACTATGCATCCAGATCACCTCACAGACCCATTACTGTGTCAATGGAGGGATGGACAGATGGTCCCAGAGGGAGCAGCAAGAGCACACACACATTCGCGTATGCATGCTATCTGTGGACTTGCATATAGAGGAAGAGAAGCCAAGCAGAGGCAAACAAAAAAGTGTAAGGACAAGGAAAGGTAATGAATACATTAAACAAAAACATGAACTCCATATTCGTGTACAGCTTAAACATTTATAATGATCAAGTAGAACACAAGTCCTTCATTCAAGCCTTACCAATCATTTAGTTCAGGTCAGGTACATTTATTTGCAAACCTAGGATCAGAGCATTGTAAAACCAAGATAAAACTGACACTTACAAAAAATTAGTAATTTATGATCAGTAGTTGACAGAAAATCAGTCTTCCTGTCAAAAGAATCCAAAATAGATTAATTGACAGGAATAGCTTATTTGAAGGGTTATTTTTTTTTATTATTGTTTTTTTTTTTTACATTTTAAAAAAACTTTTTCAATGAGAACATGCATAAACTGGGACTGTAGGCACACTATCAGAATATTGGCATGGCTGCATTAAGTTCCTGTCAGGATATCAGTGGCCAGGCATTTAGCATGTACACCGGGCTCCAGGGCCTGAGTGGCCAAAATGCCAGTCTATAGATTTGAAGGGGACTAAAGATCATGTCACCGTCATCAGGCTACACAGGTGACGTGTCACGTGGAGTGGTGGGATAAATTCTGACAGCGTATAGCAGTGACAGCTTTGGTAACGACAGCTCTGTCATTAAACACGTACTCCCTTTGGGTATTACAAAACCTTTCTGCTGCACAAATTATAATGTCCATTAGTGTGTGTGTGTGTGTGTGTGTGTGTGTGTGTGTGTGTGTGTGTGTGTGTGTGTGTGTGTGTGTGTGTGTGTGCACGTACATATGCATGAAAAAGGTTAAACACATGTACAGTTTTCAACTACAAACAGAGAATTGGAAAATGTGACCGTTAAATAGCAACAAACAAGATCATATAGCCAAGCTGTGGTCTGAAGTTTATGTGCACAAATATGAATGTCATGGTAATTTTGGGCTTTCAGTGATTTCTTTGAACCATTTGGTGCACAAGTTTTAATTTATGTTGAGTTTCTACAATTAACACAGGGTCAGAAATATGCAGCAAATCAATTATTTAGTTAAATGGCTCTTAGTGAGTTTTACTTTGACAAGATGCTTTTGGTAGCCATCAACAAACATCTGGCAGTATTCTGGTAAGACATTTGACCACTGTTCTTGTCAGATTTGGTAGAAATTAATTTGTGTCTTCCCTGGCATGGATTTTGTCTTTTAAGCACAGTCCATACTCAATAGGGTTGAGTTCAGGACTTGTTTTAAGCTTAACCCTGCTATGGTACCATGGGGTCTATGTGACTCCAGCCCTCTTTGGACCATGTTGTTTTTTTTTTTTGGAAACTATCATGATTACCTTGTCTGTTTGTATTTTCTCATAAGGCCTTCCTAAGTATGTGACACATGTTCGATAGTTTCAAAATCTTTCCGCTTATTTAGGTTTATTTTCACATACAAAAAAAGAGACTGAAAGAAATACAGACACTTCAGGACAATGACATTCTTCTTTGCACACTAAAAAATATACAGCAAGGAGGGCTGGCCTGATAAACTCTCCATTAAAAGAGCATTCGAACCGTATCTGCCATTCTCAGGTGAGCTACCAGTTTACAAGGGTTTGCTACTTTATGGTTGCAGAATAGTAATCCCAGCATTACTTAGAGCAGACATCCTGAATAAACTTCACATGAGCCACCTGGGAATCACTATATGCAAGGAGAAGATCCAGCAATCCGTTTGGTGGCCAAGCCTTAGCAAAGACCTGACATGACTAATGAACTGTGACATATGCAGTCATGAGAGAACCAACTTCACCTTGCTCTGGTACCATGGGGTCTATGTGACCTCAGCCCTCTTCGGACCATGTATTTTTTGGAAACTATCACGATTAGTGACCTTTCCTGCCACGCATTTTCTCGTAAGGCCTTCCTACGTATGTGACACATGTTCGATAGTTTCAAAGTCTTTCCGCTTATTTTTTTAGGGTTTTTTTTGTTTGTTTCGCCTTAGTACCTTCAATGTGACGGGTACTATGGGGTCAATTTGACCCCAAGCAAAAATAAATCTAAATAAAAAATAAGCGGAAAGACGGGTATGTGTGGTCACAGAAGCCAAAAACTGTCAGAAGAACCGCGATGTGAAATATTGTCAGACAGAAACCAGGGCCGAAAGGGAATGGGGGTCAAGCAGACACACTCTTGAAAGCATTTGATTTATTTTTTCATGATGCCATGATAACAGAGATTGTGACATGGACCAAAAAATTTAAAATGTGAAAACCGGTTACACAAACAATGCTGAATTATTGTACCAAAAACCACCTAAATAAATAAACGTACCAAGAATCCACCACCAGAGGCACCCACACCAGCCACAAGCACCATACAGCGTCATGTGATGTGATGTGATGTGATACTAGTGACTATCACACGTAAAACACACCACAGCACAGCATAGCTTGACAAAGTGAAATTACTTATCTGCATTTAACCCATTCACCAGGTGAAGCAGGGGCAGCTGAACAGCACGAAAAGCCCACGGAGCAGAGCTTGGGGACAGTACCTTGCCTAGTATACCTTGCAGGTCCTCCTGGGCCTTGAACCTTCCTACTGAAGGGCCAATGCACTGACCTCTAGGCTACCACTGCCCCAGGACAATGCAAGAGATGCTATATTTGTCCCAGGTCAAGTGACAAGTGACAAGAAAACCAAATTAGTTGTGCCAGCAGTAACCAATGCCAACAATAACATTTTTGCCTACAGCGGGATGAAATAAGCAGAAACTCGCACATGAAGCGTTGTGCAATATGATTTGGATTTTATAACACACTGTTGTACCACGTTACTTCAAGGAAAACAAAATATTGTATAAAGTGGTGTTATTCTGGTCATAGAGCATGTTTTAACCATGGGGTCAAACTGACCCCATGATACCAAGAATGTAACTTTTTCATGGTACCAGAGTAGGGTTAATGTTAGCCTGCTTTATCCATTCCACAACCAGCTCTGATTTGTGTTTCAGGTCGTTGTCCTGTTGGAACACCCAACTGTGTCCAAGTTTCAATGATCGAGCTGATGGTTTGAGGTTAAGGTGAACATTTCTGAGTACTGTCAAACCAATGAGTGCTGTCAAGCAAACCTTTTTATGTTGGCACAAAGAAGCTATCAGGTGTCATCTCTACCAAGTATTGTTAATTAATTACATCAAATTTATATATAGGCATGAGATTTAGCAGATTTTTGATGGTCATATGTTAATTTTTCTAAGGGCAGTGAATTAGCTACTTGTGTGTGCCATGTCTTAACTGAGGTCACTTCTGTCTTAGCCCACAATAATAATATATTTTTAAATTTTGGCCGCATAGGTTTGTTTAATGCATAGATATTGTCTGCATCAAAGGTATCAGAATATACCAGAATAATATAGCTGCATGAACCCTTTCCCAAAAAGTTTGAATCTTGTCACAATTCCAGAACATTTTTGAACATATTGTTCACATCTGTCATCAGGAAGTGCTTTGAGAAGATGGTAATGGTGCTGAGGTGACATACAAGGGGGGCCATGATTCAATAGTTTTAAATAGTATTAGGGAGGGATTGTCTCCAGCTTCCCTGTGACCCTGATGGATAAACAGTGTAGATAATAATAATGGGGGGGGTCCATCCATCCATCCATCCATTTCCATTCTGCTTTATCCTGTTCAGGGCCAATGGATGGAGAGATGAATCTGGGAAATCATACAATGGATTTTAGTCTTGCAGATACCATTGACTTGTGTATTCCTTTATCTGGGGTGCGTTTCCTATACAACAATAAAGGTTAGCATTGAACTTACAGGGAAAAACTAATATCTGAACTACGACAAAACTGTTGTACCTTGTTGGTATCACTGTTGCGTGATCCATATTGATTTGTACCACAATAGATTGAACTATAATGTGTTCGGTCTGACTTTCACAGCATGAACTGCTTTTAAAGAAAGTGGGGTTATGGTCTCAGAACTAATTTTCATAGATGTTCTTTAAACTGATGTTATTTTGAGTGTAATCAGGGGGTTGTTTTTAGTATTTCATCTTTTTTCAGCTTTAAGACTGAATGCTATTGTATTATTAAATGTTTTAAAAAAAGCAAGTGTTGGGTAAAGTTTTCTTGGCTCACCCTCTTTGTGTTCCTTAGTCAGGTGTATGGAGTGAGCACACACAGTTTACCTAATTAACCCTATTGTTTTTTGTCAGTTTATTTTTTGTGAAAGCTAATGTTATGTTTATTCTTTAGTGTGCAATTTTATGTTGGAATAGTGAAGCTTTCCATTGAATATTCACATTTTAAAATTAGAAGTGGATGTTTATTAAGAACTTAAAGATTAATAGATTAACTAGATTAATAAAATGTGTTTTTAATCATTTCTTTACTTTCAGAAAGCAGGTAGAATATCTAGTTATGTTTTGCCTAATATATTTTAATAAGATATGTTTGCAGTTAAAAAGTTTAAAGTTAATCATTATACTCAATATTTATGCACAATAAGGTTAAATTTACTTAAATGAAAAGTCTGTTCAAGTTGCTGTTTATTGGTATTTTTTTTACAAAAATTTTGTGTAAAATCTACAAGTTATTTTTTTTCTATTGTCTCTTGTGAAAACAATGTGTTAGTGGCTTAGTGGAATTGATGGGTGCACATGATGCTCCACCATGACGGCATGTCTCACATACACATACATGGGTTTGTATCCCAAGCAGTGATTTTTTTTTCATCTTTTACTCAACAAAAACTTTCAGTGATTAAGAATTTAAACATTAAAGTGCTTTCAAGATTTCTATGTTGTCTGTTGTCTCTTTTGATATATATTTGCAATGAACAACCAATCTTCTTTAATTTTTTACTTATATACCAAAACAGAGTGCTATATAAAAAAAATCCTTTAACAAAATATTAATTAAAGAATGTGCATACTCAGACAACCGGACTACCTCTTTTTAGTTTTTTTTTTTAGTTTTTTATTTTAATTATGTTTAATCACAAGGAAAATGATCTGACATTATTTATCTTGTTTTCATTTTTTACATCACAAAAACCTGCCATTTTAACAGGGGTACTTAGATTTTTTTATATATACCAAAAGTATGTGGGCATCTGGCCATCACACCCATTTGTGGGCTGTTCTCAAACTGTTGCCACAAAGTTGAATGTTGCAGGTAAAGTCACAGAGATAACTCTCTCCCCATTCTGATGTTTGTTGTGAACATTAACTGAAGCTCTTGACCTGTATCTGCATGATTTTATGTATGTTGTACATGATTGGCTGATTAGATAACTGCATAAATGCATAAATGAGAATAAATGCATGCCCATGTGCAATATCAACAGTTCTGACTGCAAGTGCTTATACTGTAGTTTGTTTTTGTTTTTTTAATTGCCAAGGAGGATGACAAAATCACTTTATTTATTCTAAGTGACTGGGTTTTTGTTTGTTTGTTTGTTTTTACAATCAAGCAATAACAAAAAAAGTGACTGCTATTTAATGATTCTGTGATGACAAGAATCAAACGTACTCCCAAGCTGTGTCTAGTAATGTGTAATATCATATAATGTTAATTATTAGATCAACTAATTTTGAGCTCAATAGGGCCAACCCATATTTTTTCATGTCATTTATTAATATTAGTGAATATGATTTAGTCAACCTGAATATGATATAAAAGGGTTGTTAACTGAATATTCTGTACATCAGAATTGATCTTGAAGGACAGATTCCTAGGAACAAAATGGAGTGCACTTATCTCATAAATGCTGCATTTAGATCCTAATGGATTTCCTGTTTCAGTGTTGTAATTCTATAATCGAATCTATAAAATATATTGTTTTGGATAGGGTGTGTGTGAAAATAACTTTCATAAATCACAGATTTTCTCTGTTTAACCCTGGAAAACCCAGACCACCTAGAAGGGTGAACTAAAATTTAGGGTCAAATAGGACCCAAGGGGTGCTACAGGGTTACGTAGCTTATAAGTCTGAATGTAACAATTTTTTTTGCCAATATTTCTTTTTGTTTCTGTGCAAAAATCAAGAGGCAGATTTTCAGAATTCTCAAAACTATCTTGTACTGCTAAAGCTGAGTTATCATTAGGCAAGTAGATAATATGTCTTGTTTGATTTATATGCCAATAATTTCAAACAAGGGTGTCTGTGTTGTCATTTAAAGTCAATGAGCTATAGGCTCCCTCATGGAAATTTCAACTGTCTCAAAACATTTTTCATACTGTTAGGTAGGTTGAACATAAAATACCTCAGCAAACACAGACAAATCCAACTACAGTCGGGTCCATAAGTATTTGGATAGTACCACATTTTTTGTACTTTCACCTTTGTAGACCACCACAATGGATTTGAAATCAAGAAGCAATCAATATGTGATTGAAATGTTGAATTTCAGATTTATTTCAAAGCATTTATCAAAAGTGATGCATTAACCATTTATGAATTTCACCTATTTTACATAGTCCCTCCATTTTCACATGCTTAAAAGTAATTGGACAATTAACATTAAATCTGTCTGCTTTTATACTCCACAGTGAGCAGTGGAGGGGAGACACGCAACTGTAAAACTGTGTGATTCTGTGTGTCTCTCTATGTGTTAGACTTGATGTTTGAGCTGAAAAGCCAAAGTAAAATAAAGATTCCAATGAATTCAGCTTGTGGGTCGCCGCCTCCTCCTTCCCCCTACCAGGGACTCTCACAGCCTATCACTGTCCAGGTCTACAATCAAGAGATGCCTTCATTAATGTAAATACAGAGGGTCTACCTCATGGTGCAAACTACTGGTAACACTCAAGAACAGATTGGCCAGATTAGAGTTTGCTAGAAAGCCTGCCCAGCTCTGGAACAAGAAGAAGAAGTGATTATCACATGTGAAACACACCACAGCACAACACACCATGAAATTACTTTTCTGCATTTAACCCATTTACCAGGTGAAGCAGGGGGCAGCCGAACAGCGCAGCGCCCGGGGAGCAGTGCTCGGGGACAGTACTTTGCTCGGGGTACCTCAGTGTACTTTGTTGGTCCTGGGCCTTGAACCCACAGCCTTCCAATTGAAGGGCCAGTGCCCTGACCACTAGGCTACCACTGCCCTGACCACTAGGCTACCACTGCCCTGACCACTAGGCTACCACTGCCCCATTCAATGTGAAAATGAATCCATGATTAACTTATACCAGAATTATGGGATGGAAATAGGCTCATGATCCAAGCTTATGACATCATCTGTTAAACATGGTGGACATGGCATATATGGTTGCCAGTGGAACTGGGCCTCTGTTGTTTACTGATGATGTGACTGCTGATAGAAGTAGCAGGGTGAATTCTGAAGTACAATAACAGTCAAAGGTTTGAACACGCCTACATAGGGTTTTCTAAATTTTAATTATTTTGTATAATCTAGTCCAATACTGAAGACATCAAAATTATAAAATAACACATGTGGAATTAAGTGGTAAACAAAAACATGTTTAAAAAACAAAATGTTTCATATTTTAGCTTGTTCAAGATAGCCAATGTTTACCTTGATGACACCATAGGCATTACCCTAACCAGCTTCATAAGGAATGCTTTTCAATTTACAGGTATGCCTTATCAAATGTTAAATAGAGGAAAAAGTGCCTCTTAATAGATTACTTGTATTGTGTTGAGATGGTATTGGTATACATAAATAATTTCATGTACATTATATAAATATTATAATACATTATGTAAAGAATCCATCAAGTAAATAAAGAGAAATGACACTTCATGATTATTTTAAGGTATGTGTCTTTTAAGTAATAATAATAAAAAAAAAAAAATCTATAAATGAATAGGTGTGTTAAAACATTTGTCAACACCCCTGAAAGTAAGTAGTAATCAAAGTAATAGTAATCAGAGTCTTGCTAGCTATCTCAGAGACATGGGCATGAGTAGAAGGGTGAGGCCAGTTGTGGTCCAGTGCATCCTCTTCTTGGTAAAAATAGTTATGACCAAGTATTTTAACCAAATGCAATTTACGAGGATTGACTGGCAGTCATACCACTTACAGATTCACAGCTAGACATAGCATATCAAATTTCAGCTTGATCATTTGAATGGTTCCCCAGAAATCTGATCCATGCAGTAAATCCTGAGTTAGAGGCAGTAAAGAGCATGGGGCAGATGGACACTTTACAAAATGAATTTCGAACATAGTAAACAAAAGCTAAATCCTAGACATTTTTGGAGATTTAAAAATTCTGCCTCAAATGTATTTTTGGGTCTCAGCAATAGGATGTGTCTGGTAAAAAGTGGACGTATGTTCTCCCTAAAACATAGCCACAATGACAATCCACTTCTTGTTCAGATTCTTATGTATTTGTCTATCAGGTTGTTCAGGGTTTGGGATTTTCTAAAATGTTTGTTGCTTTTTGTGTGACTTTTATTGCTTTATTGACTTCTTTATTTGAGTGAGATGATATCATGTCACGGGGCACATGTGATACACATGGACATATGATTAATATGTTTGCAGTTATTACTAGCCTATATAAATGAACAATAATAATCAATCATAAATGAGATCATGTTCCTAGAAAGCAAATAATCAAGATTAATTAAAATTAACTTCCACAAATATATATTATGGAAAAGGAACAATTAAACGCAGACAGTCTCGGCCTATCTACAATGTGTAGAACCATTTCTGCTTTTAGATATAATTCTAAGATTGATTCAGAAGGCTTCTTTATGGCCACAATGTTATCGCTTGCACCACTAAGTCCTGAACCTTTTATTATGAAATCACAGATGTAAAGAAATGCACAGATGGAGAAACACAAAAGTAGGTACTAAGTAGGCCCATGGAGGTAAATAGTCAAATACGTCTTAGCCACCTTTACATCTGTTGCATATTGATGCAAGACTCATAGGCTGAGGGCAATGAGCCCGAATTAAATATTTGATTTTATAATTAGCATTTAGATTTATAGCAAAGCCAAAGCAGCTCTTAGGTGTTTATTCAATGATGTTGAAGGCTTCATCCCCATGCATCAATGTCTGACATAAGAGCAGGTTCTCCAAATGCACAAAGATTATATAGTAAGACCCTTTTTTTGAAATTCCAGCATGATTTCCTGCCATTCTTTTCTTGCCATAGCCTTGCACATTCGAAAAGGCATCATCTGTGACTGTTTTTAAATCCCGAGTAAAAACTTACTTTTACTCCCTGGCTTTCAATCCAGTGTGAGGTGTTCTGTTGAGATGT
>JAQLOM010000023.1:13834134-13846343 GCA_030068315.1 Chrysichthys thysi
AGCTAGACCGGGCTCGGTGTAAACAGTGTCTTGGCGCCACCTGTCGGCCATGCACACACACACACACACACACACATTGTGTGCGATAAAGGAGACATAGAATGGATGAATGGAGAATTGCAAGTTGTTCTCTGATGTTGTTCTCCGTGTGCGCGCTCCGCGCGGATCCGTAACAATAAGAGCCGGTCTCTTTTAAATGCCGGGCCATCCAAAGAAATTTTTTGAATAAACGCCCGGGCTACTATTGGAAGATTTACTGTGTATATATATATATATATATATATATATATATATATGTACACCCATATATACATATATCAATTCCATGTTTTTCAGTTGAGCATACTCTGAAAGGCATGACAAAGTGGTGGGGATAGTGTATGGAACATCTGTGCTGAGTATGGGATACAAGCTCCAAAGTCCTGATGGGATACACCACCAAAAGTGTTTCAGAACAACAGGGCTAAGCTTCTGTGGGACTTCAAGTTCCATACAGACAAACACTTGCTGGCCAACCAGACAGACATAGTGGTGAATGATAAGGAGCAGAAAACAGCAGCAGTAATAGATGTGTCAAGATGTATCCCAGCAGACAGTAACATCAGGAAGAAGGAGCTTGAGAAGATTGAGAAATACCAAGGCCTGAAGAAACAACTGGAAAAGATGTGGAAGATGAAATCTAAAGTGGCCACATGGTAATAGGAGCATTAGGAGTTGTGACTCCCAAAACTGAAGAGTGGCTTCAGTAGATTCCAGGTACAACAACTGAGTACAGAAATGTGCAGTTCTAGTAACAGCTAATATACTGAGCAGAACCCTCAAACTCCTAGGATCGAGGACCCAAGGCTGAGGAAAGACACACACATACCACCCCCACCTCCAATTATGGGAAAGTGAAAGAGAGATTTTTATATATAAAATATATCTTCAGTGTAAATTCTTTTATGAGGATTTGGTTGAATTCAGACCCCCGAAATGTGTCTGGGTTAAATGCATGATGCGCTGGCTCACAGGACCAGCACTCAGATGGACCAAGCACTCACAGTGGAGCACCCATTCATGCAGTATACTGAGAGTTTTGGCACCATGCACAAGTGGATTTATTGGGAAAATGGGGAGGAGACACCCATGGAAAGTTTTTGGGGGGACTGGACCCACTGAGGAGCTTCATCTGCAGGCTGACAACAAGGCCTACAATGACAAGGGCATACCAGTGGCCAAAAGGGAGGCATACGCTCCAGAGCTCACTCCAGGGGCAGTGAAGGAGATTAATGCTCCAGAGCCTCCTCTGGTGGTCGAGAAGGAATTAACCACCTCAGGGCCTTTTAAGATAAAAAAGAAAGAGAAAAAAACATGCATCCAAGCCAGAGCCTGAATCCTTGTCTAAGCCTGAACCTGAATTGAAGTACAAGTCAGAACCTGACCCGGAATGTTTGTCCAAGCCTGATTCTTTGTCCAAGCTTGAACCTGAGTCCTTGCCTGAGATAAAGCCTGAATCCAAGCCAAAGACTTTTAGAAATGAAGGAGGACTTGAAGATTTGTCAAGCCAACCAGCCTTCTCAAGTTCTTAAACCAGCCAAGCACTCTCAAGCTCTTGAACTCACTCCAGTTCTCAAGCCTACCAAGCTTACTCAAGTTCTCCAGATAGCCAAGCCTGCTCAAGCTCTCAAGCCTGCTCAAGCTCTCCAAGTCTGCTCAGTCTGTTCAAGCACAGAGTCGCCTGCATTCACAGAGCCTGCTATAGCCATAGAGTTTGCTAAAAAGTTAATGTCTGATACAAACACAAAGCTTGCTATATTCACAGAACCCGCTGCATTCCCAGAGATTGATACAGTTTTGACACATGCCACATGCACAGAATCTACAGTTGAACCCAGAAGATTACATACACTTTTATAAAGAGACACATAACCTTTTTTTTCTTACTGTCTGACATTAAATCAGACAAAACCTTTCCTGTTTTAGGTCAGTTAGGATTATCAAAATCATATCTATTTGCTAAATGTCAGAATAATGAGAGAGAGATTTTTTTAGAGAATTTTTTATTACTTTCTTCAAGGTCAGACGTTTACATACACTAAGGTTACTATGCCTTTAAACAATTTGGGAAAGCCCAGATGATCATGTCCTGGCTTTGGAAGCTTCTGAACAGTTCTGGTTAATTGACACCTCTTGAGTTTATTGGAGGCACACCTGTGGATGTATTTTAAGGTACATCTCAAACACACTGCTTCCTTGGATGACATAATGGAAAAATCAAGAGAAATCAGACAAGATATCAGGAAGAGAATTGTGGACCCCCACAATGAGACTATCAATACATTTTGAGGAAAAAGTGGGAAGCTTGCAAGCCTGAGAACACCATCCCAACTGTGAAGTACTGTGGTGGCAGCATCACGTTGTAGAGGTGTTTTGTTGAAGGAGGGGCTAGTGCATGTCACAAAATAGATGGCATCATGAGGAAAGGATAGAAAGTGGAAATATTGAAACAACATCTGAAGACATCAGGCAGGAAGATAAATCTTGGGTGCAAATGGGTCTTCCAAATGGACAATGACCCTAAGCATACCATCAAATTACAAAGTGGCTTAAGAACAACAAAGTCAATGTTTTGGAGTGGCTATCAGAAAGCCCTGATCTCAATCCCATAGAAAATTTGTCCAGTAAACTATTGTGAGAATCTTGTGGAAGGATACCCAAAGTGTTTGACCCAAGTCATACAGTTTAAAGGCAATGCTACCAAATACTAAGGAAATATATGTAAACTTCTGACTTTGAAGAAGGTAATAAAAATTCTTTTAAAAAAACTCTGTCTCTCTTATTCAGACATTTAGCAAATAGAAAGGATTTTGGTAATCCTAACTGACCTATCACAGGAAAATTTTTGTCTGGTTTAATGTCAGACAGTAAGAAAAAAAGTTTATGTGTCTTTTAATACAGTGTATGTAAACTTCTGGTTTCAACTGTAGTTCAGCTACAGAGACTTTCAGTGTCTGCCAAAATCACAGACCTGGCTATCAAGATTATACCTACTGTACCACAGATGCAGAATCGTCTATCAGGTAAACACTTATTGCAAATTCAGATCAAGCTTCAGCTCTTACCCGAGGGCCTGATCCAGCTCCTGTAACCAAGAAAGTTCAAGTGTCCAAGCAAGTATCATCTCCAGTTTCCAAGTATGTTTACGTAACAATGCCCAGTCTCCACAGTTTCTGAGCCGTTATTAACCTCCAACATCTTTCCAGTCTCTGAACTTGCTTCCATAAATAAGTCTGTTTCACCTGATACAGAGCATGTTTATGATGTTTATATTCCAGTCACTGTGTCAGAGTCAGTTCCTGTTCCAATCACAGCCACAGAATCAGAGCCTAGTCATGTGTTAATAACAGGCACAACATCAGAGGCTGCTCCTGATCCTATCAAAGTCATAGAAGTTGCTCATATGCACAGAGCCTGCTCATATTCAAGTCACAGTCACTAATCCAGAGCCTATTTCTGTTCAAGTCACAGCCAAAGAGCCAGAGTCTGTTCCTGTTCCAGTCATGGTCACAGAACGAGTGCCTGTTCCTGCCCCAGTCATGGACATGGAATGAGAACCTGTTCCTGTTCCAGTCATGGTCACAGAATGAGAGCCTGTTCCTGTTCCAGATCCAGATCCAGATCCAGTCGCACGGCCGCCTCCTGTTCCTGTTTCTGTTCCAGGTCCGGTTACAGAGTTTGTTCCAGCCCCAGTTTCTGTTAAAGAGATACAGTTCCTGTAGAGAAGACTGGTCCTGATTCAATTCCTGTCACAGAGTTCGCTCTGGATCCTGGTCCTGTCACAGAAACTGCTCCTGTTACCGTTCCCGTTCCAATCATGAAGTCTGCTCCTGTTCCTGTTTCTGATCCAGGTCCTGTCACAGAGCTTGCTCCAGTTCCAGATCCAGTTCCTGTCATTGAGCCTGTCCTAGTCCCTGTCACCACACCTGTCGTAGTTACAGTACCTGTTCCAGTCAAGCAGCCTTTTCCAGCTCATACTGGGCCATGTATGCTAGTCCCTATTCCAGTCATGGTGTTTATCTCTGTGCCTGAGTTGTGCTTATGAGTTGTGCTGTTTCCCCCACCTGGTTTCAAGCCCATGTCACAGACCAGACTCCAGTCCACAGTTGATTCCATGGTCACAGCTATTAATGCCTGAGTCCAAACCAAAGTCCATGCCAGAGTCCATGCAAAACCTCCAACCTGAACCCACCTCTGAGTACCTGAGTCTATAACCATTTTCACACCAAGATTTTCACTGTCACCAAACCAAAATTCAGTGCACCAGTATCTAGTGGCATGCCATAACCTACAGGCCCAGGACCCCCACAGAGCAAGAATGTTAGGAGATGCACCTTTGGGGGGGAGGGGGTTCTGTCATGAATCCTGCCAAATGAGCTTGTACATTGTGCATTCTCACTGACTTCTGCTACAGGGTTTGGGTTTGCACCGCACTTGGCATGAAGATAGTTTCCGGATTTTGGAGGACTACAGGACCCAGTAGTCCTCGGACTGATTAAAAACACTATATGTGTGGACTTGTTTATGCATGCTATACTCATTAGCTGACTTTGTTTAATCACTTTTGCCGAGCCTTGATTCCCATGTTTGTTAGCCTCCATAGTTTATTGACATTGTTTCTGTTTTACTGTGTTTCGAGTATGTGCATCATTGACCACTGCTTGCATTTTGGATCTGAGATTATCTGCCTTTTTGCCACTCTGTGTAACGTGGGTTCTGGACACAAGCAGCGCGCTGCGCTCCAGATCTCCGGAATATTGATCTGCATTTTCTTCAGCCTAGCCTCTCCACACCTGAAGCGCGTTACCGGCTCATTCATAAAAGAAGCCAGTTGCTCCCGAATCTCCATCCGGTCACCAGCTCGTTTCCCTGCATGTACCTATCCGCATGATGTTGTATTTAGTATACTGTTTGCATACTGTGCCTTGCGGCTTTTTGTATGCTTTAGGGAGACCGCTGAAACAGCGCTTCGCTGCTGCTTGGACTCTGGCGAAGAACATTCCCAGCAAAGCGGGCAGTGGGTCTCACCTGTGGCATAAGCTCTACGCTTGCATGAAGAGACTTTCAGGACTGTGCTCCGTGGAGACTAATCGGGGAACACTTTACCACTGAGCTAACTAGAGTCTGTATTATACACTTCTGTAAATAAATTCACTTTTTTCCCTAATGTCCAGTCTTTCGCGTCTGCATCATGACACTCTGCCTAGTTTATTGCAAATAAATTCTGGTAATGGATTTTACCTATGACTCCTACCTGTGCATGTGTGCACCTAAACACTGCATTTGTGACAGCAGCATTTATTTGCTGGCCTATTGAAAGTAAGTAGGCTACTAGCTTTACTGAACCTTTACAGTGGAACTGCTTGATAGCAATAACATAATTATGTGACATTATATAAAAGGGTGTAGTTAGCATCAAACAGGATGTTGACTCAAAATTTAGGAACAATGACATACATTTTGTATAGTTTTAAATGGTTATGTTATTGTCATTATTAATATATTACAAATATTTATTAAATGTACAAAGTGTTATAAAAGAAACATAGGCTAAATTTAGTTCAAACCATGTACAGATGTTTATAATGTTCAGGTCGACTCATATTGGGTCATAATAACCACGTTAATGGTTATAATGGAGGCATGAAAGGATAAAAGCAGGGGAAGAAGTTCAACTGGGAAGTAGAGAACATCACTTATTACAACTGCTTACTTGCTACTACTTAATATGCAGGGTTTTTGTTTCTTAGTGTACCTTATGCTGTTACTGGAAGAAATAACTTATAAAATGTTTCTGTTGAGGATATTAATTCATTTGTTTATACATACTTATTCAAATGATTGCATACGAATTTGGAAAATATTAAAGAAAACCCTATTATTGTTGATATTTCTGTAAGAAATTCATTTAAAAATGTTACTACATCTTAATATGCAGTGAATTTTAGTTGGTTTACATAAAATTTTAGAATGTGTTCATAATTTCAAGTTCAATTCACATTCAAGCTTTATCCCCCCTCATCACCCCTCTGTTGAAAAAACACACCCTAGACCACATTGCAATCCAAAACTACCATCCAGTTTCTTTTCTCACCTTTCTGTCCAAAACACTTGAACATGCTGTTGCTAACCAACTTTCCTCTTTTCTATCTGAAAATGCCTTCCTGGATCCCTACCAGACTGGTTTCTGACCTGGAAACTCAACAGAAACTGCACTTCTCTCTGTCAACGAGGCACTTCATGCAGCACGTGCTGCCTCCCTCTCCTCTGTTCTTATTCTCCTTGACCTTTCTGCTGCATTCGACACAGTCGATCACTCCATCCTCCTGTCTTCCCTTTCAGCTCTGGGGATCTGTGGGACTGTCCTAGAGTGGTTCAAGTCCTATCGCTCTGGTCGCTCCTTCCAGGTTACTTGGTCGGGTACAGTATCCGCTCCATACCCTCTTACCACTGGCATCCCCCAAGGTTCTGTCCTTGGTCTGCTTCTTTTCACCCTCTACACCAAGTCTCTCAGCTCAGTTATCAGTGATCATAGTCTTTCCTACCACTGCTATGCTGATGACACTCAGGTTTTTCTCGCTTTTCCTCTGTTTGACACACAGGTTTCCTCTCTTATCTCTGATTGCTTGCGTGGCAATCCAGAGCTGGATGGACAATTACCATCTGAAGCTCAACCCAGACAAGACAGAGATGAGCCACATCCCGGCTCCATGCCTCCTCTCCACACCTGGACCTCACCATCTCTGTGGGGAACATCTCTTTGTCACCCTCACCCAGTGCTAAGGACCTAGGTGTGGTCTTCAATGACAAATGCACCTCCTCAGCGAACATCGCTGCTGTTACCCGGATATGCAGATTTCTCCTTTACAACATTCGGAGGATCTGTCCCTTCCTTACCACCTACTCTACTCAGCTCCTGGTCCAAGTAATGGTCCTATCTCTTTTGGACAACTGCAACTGTCTCCTTGCTGGTCTTCCAGCATCCACAATCAGACCCCTGCAGCTCATCCAGAATGCTGCAGCCCGACTGGTCCACAACCTTCCCCATTTCTCCCACGTTAAGCCTCTTCTTACTGACCTTCACTGGCTGCCTATTGCAGCTTGCATCAAATTTAAGACATTGGTGCTAGCATACCAGGTAGTTAAGGGTTTGGGTCCAGCATATCTCCAGAGACTTGTCGGTCCCCATTTGCCAGCTGGTTCCCTTCACCCTGCTGCTTCTGGCCGTTTGGCCCCTCCTCCTCTCTGCTCCTGTCCAGCCTGTTCAAGGCTGCTGTCTGTTCTGGCTCCTGGTTGGTGGAATGATCTTCCCACTGAGGTCAGACCTGCCGACTCCCTGACTACCTTCAAACGTAAACTGAAGACCCCCCTCTGCCTCCCTGTCCACTCTGTAATCCCACTGTAACCCAGGCTTCTGTCTCGCCTGGTCATGATGTGTTCAGGTCTTTGTTCTCCTTTTAGTTAGATCTGTGTGTAGTATTATATTTACATCTGTGCTGATTTATGGACAGCTGTTTTCACTGCTGTTAGCTGATTGGTTCTTTACAGAATACTACACCAGGTGTTACTCTGGCACTTAGTCTCTTGGCACGTGAACTTTTTTGCCTAAGAAGTACTACTATTCTTGTACCTGACTTTTGCACTCGTTGTACGTCACTCTGGATAAGAGCGTCTGCCAAATGCCTGTAATTGTAACGAGGGCTCGGGACGGCGTTAGAGTTCAACGGTCCAGATCCCCGGAGATCCCTCGTCCGGTCACCAAAGTTTTTACACGTTGTGCCACTGCTGCGCTTCTTTAGTCGGTTTGTTGTAGCACTTTGTGTGTTTTGCCTATTTTCCGTGCCTTCTTCGCAGAGGAACTTCCTTCGCAGCCCGACGGCTACGCCTTGGAACACGGCAGCCGTTGGCTCTGCGTCAGTGGATTCTATCCTCGGAGCTACTTGGACATTGTGCCGAGCACGAGGGTTATGGACTTGGGCAGATTCCACACTGGAGATTTTATGAATGCACAGTCTTCTAATTATTATATATACACTGGTGTAAATAAATCACTGTTTGAGAAACTTTGCTTTTCCCTAGCATCTGTCGTGACAGTAATATAATGTAATGCAATGTAATAATGAATTATTGCAAAATAAAACCATATTTCTACAATAGCCCATGTAGACCGCCCACTGTACACCAAGCAGCTTATCTTCGGGGGCACACCCAAAAAATTATTTAATTTGATAAATTATAGTAGCTTTCTGTATGCTGACTCCGAATTAGTTTGGGATATACAATTATAAGAAATATTTATGAATTTAAAGGGAATATTATAATTGTGTTGTGTTGTGTTATAAAATTATTTCCTTTTAAAAGATCTTCAGAATGTTATTTGAATGACCAATTATCTAAATTGTATGCTAGGCTTGTGACAGATTTTTTTTCCCTTAAATAAACGATTTTGTCTTAATTGTGAGCCTAAAAAGACAAGACATTTTCAGTATTTAGTAGGGAGAATGAATGAATTGTAGCAAACGCAAGAAAAAAAATTATGCTTTTTGTGACAAAATTAAATAAATAAAAACTCATTGCAATTTTTAAAAAATGCAATTAATTCATCAAAATGTGAAAGAATTATTAAAATTATTAAATTAACGAAATATATATATATATATATATATATTTTTTTTTTTTTTAATTTATTTTATTATTTTTTTTTTTTTATTAATCCATTAAAATGGGCTGAAATAATTTAAAGGTAGTGTCTATTTTCACATGCTTGTCGTTATTTAATTATTTTTAGTCTCATTTATTTGTTTCTTGACAGTTGGTTCATGACTCACCATGAAATAATTAAGTATGTCAAAGTCACACATCAAAGCTAGTGGGCGGATCTAGCACCTGATTGGTTATACTGCAATGATAGTTATGAGGAATCAATCCAGCTGCTCTGTTGTCCAAACTATTTATTTTTGGGGTTGTTGTTGTTTGGGAGCGCGTTAGAAAGGAGGTGTGTGTATAAACGATATTAGAGCGTCCATGGGGTTTTTATCTGGGTATTGGGTTCAACCCTCACCTGAAGCGGAGCTATTTCTCCAGGACACGAGCAACCCTCATGTCGAAGTCTAATTATTAATAAATAATAGTTGGTGGGACTTATTTAGGTCTCGATATTTCTCGACGTTGTTATTAAATAGTTAGCACTTAAAAAAACTCTAACGCCATCTAGTGACTCCACATAGCTAAATGTGGACACTTTGGTCCTTTATGGTAATGGGTAACTGACAAATCTGTGTAAACTTTACAGTCATGAAGGGGAAGCATGTCTGCATGGGGAATAACACAAAAACAGAGCAGCAGTAGAGCTAAATACTAAATAGTAGATCAGCACTGTGAATGCAACTGATGCTGTCTGCGGTTAAAGGACAAGAGATTAGTTGCCTACTCCTGTCCCTAAACATTCTGATTCCTGCACCACAGTAAGCCGTTCGCAGTACAGGCGTAAACAATCATTTGAGTTGATCAGACGCTAGATCCCCCCACCAACTTTGATGGGGGTTTGTTAATAACAGAGCTCCTATAGCCAAGATGCGGAAGGGTTGGCAAGTCTGGAACAGAACAGAACAGAACAGAACAGAACAGAACAGAACAGAACAGAATATATTGTTATGTATTATATATTGCTATAATTGTTTGCAGTACATCACTTTACTGTATAGGCTATTGGTGAGTTCATGAGCAGTCGCGTTTATTGCCTTTAAGGAAATGACCTTTTGACCAGAAACTTAGAGGAAATATTCATAGTGAATGAACGGAACCAGTCAAAACCCACCTGCAGATGGCGATGTTGCTCTACAAATAAGCTCGCAGACAAGCAAGAACTTGACTGTACAAAATGATGAACGGAGCAAAATGAAAAATGGATTTATATTCAGAATAATTATTGAAATACCTTATATTGCCTTTTTGACATGGACGACCGTTCTTGGACATACAACACAAACTCGTCGAGGACTGACGTGAGGAATGGCACTACCTATTTCAAAGGTGTGAATAAATTTGAGTGAGTTCTTCTTGCTGATTTGAACTTGGAGAAGTCAAGAGAAAACCATTTAATCGTTAATCATATCAGTGCTTTATTGAGGCGGGCGTTGAAATCATTGGGAAATTTTTACACAGACGCAGATAAGTCAGTCCAGTACTTAGACAGATATGGATAAATTATTTTATTAAGGAGAGACAATTAGCTACTTAACTGGTACTATTCATGAAATAGGGAAACAATATATCAGATGGTTTGTCCTTATATTTATCACTGAGCACATGTCTTGCACAGAACCAGTCACCTGAAGAGCGAGCTGCAGTGTCCAAAATTCGTCCCATTCTTTTGAGAAGTAGCCTAAATATTGAATTTTCTCAACACAGCGCTAGTGATGTTCTTAGTTCCAAACTGTGGTAATCACACGCTGTGCAGAGACCAGAAAGTCGCTCCACGTGAACATTATTACACATGTCGGAATCAAAGGCAGACAGTCCAGGCAAAAGAAGAAGAGTTCATTAAAACGTCCGTTCTGGCATTTTAACTTTGTGTGCATTCGTAGAGCCGAATGTTCCTTTCTGCTGTCTTTAACCGTTAATTTTTAATTTGTTGACAGTTTTCTTCTCTTTTACGCGCCGGTTCTGAAACCAGATGGTCACCTGTCGCTCAGACAGAGTGGTCAGTGCGGATATCCGCCGGCGCTTGTCCTTGGTAATGAACTTGCTGGCCGCGTATTCGCGTTCGAGTTCTTTCAGTTGCACCTTCGTGTATGGCACGCGTTTCTTTCTGCCGCGCCGGAACGAACTTGCATCTGCCCCCCTGTGAGGCACTGAGTCTGGAAAAGAAATGCAAAATGCAGTTGTTTAGAAATTTTAGCCCATCAATGCATAAAGTCACTCGGTTGGTATTTGATCCGAATTTGACATTTCATTAAAATAATTGAATTATTCTGTGACCACTTCATAATATGGATATGGACAATGGTTATAACTATGCTCAGCATGCAACAGTAACATTTATATTTAGTTAATTACATGTATAATATTTTTCATATTTTAGTACAGCAAACACCTTTAGAATCGGATACATAACCCGTGTAAATGCTTCTTTTACCTGGTATAGATGATTTCCACGCGTATCCTGTATGCGGCTGCTCCTTTTCACAGCAGACTTGCGCGTTCCAGCCACTAGCACCGATGGCCCACGGCTGATAACTTTCCACGGGCAATAAGGAAGAGTCGTTCCTGTGCTCCGATGGCCCGCTCACAGTCTGCACTACAGGTACATCCAGGTAGCCGGCAACGGGCTGGTACGGACCCGAGCCATAACTCGGATAGAATGCGAAGTCCTTGGCTCGGGAAGCAACATAATCTTCGGTCGACGGAGTTGACATATCTATATATTTATCCCCGTACTGCGAGGCGGCAGAGGCTGGCGAATAAGCGGAAGATTTAGCCCCACTGCCAGGCCAGTGAGGGTGAGACACTTGGCATGAATAATATCCACCGCTGCCAAAATATCCATAAGGCAGCGATGCGCCGCCGGATCCCTGCGAGGCTGTAAACGGGCTGCACTGTTTCCCAGGCTCACCAGCTCCTGCAGTAGTCACTTCACTGAGCGTGTAGGCAGCACTGGGAGTTAGGAGATTTCTGCACGAGCTCGGGGCAAAATTGTCTCCCGAAAATGCGTCCATGTTCTTGCCTGCGTCGTCAAGAGCACTGGTGTTGTCATATAAAAACATGACTGGGTCGGTCCAGCGCGGGCGCAGGACCAGTGGTGCTGTCATAGCCAGTCGGACATCGAGGCGCGGGTCTAACGCCACTTAAAAGTCTTCTGAAATGAAAAATAAAACAGCAGATAAACTAATTCTGCAGAATTCAAGGGACTTGGACGCGCCCTATGCGCCTCCCAAGGTCGTGTTGTCATTGGCTCATGGGTCCACGTGATACGTCTAGGAGGACGCTTCAATCGTACATTTTTAAACTAACGAAAATGCGGTGATAAACGAGCAGTCATGCCAAAGGAGGTGGAAAGGTGTTCCAAACACAGGGGTAAGTTATGTTCATTGTGCAAATGTATCTAAAGCCCGGCATCTTTATTGACACAGCCTTAAAATAATGTCGAATAGAGAAAAGAAGAAAAAAAG
>JAQLOM010000023.1:13850851-13861487 GCA_030068315.1 Chrysichthys thysi
GTGTGTGTGTGTGTGTGTGTGTGTGTGTGTGTGTGTGTGTGTGTGTGTGTGTGTGTGTGTGTGTGTGTGTGGACCAAATGTCGGCATTTAATCTCCTTGTAAGGATAATATTGGTTGGTCCGCAGAGATTTTGTTTGTTTGTTTGTTTGTTTGTTATTACCAAAAAATGTTCCTTTTCATTACTGAGGTTAAGACTAGAGTTAGGGTTTAGAAGGAAGTGTAGTAATAATTTGCTGCATTAATCATTATGCCAATGGAAGATCAAAGGATAATAAAACCAGTGTGTGTGTGTGTGTGTGTGTGTGTGTGTGTGTGTGAACGTGCGAACGAGAAAGAGAGAGAAAGAGTGAAGGGGCGGGGGCAAAAGGGCGGAATAGCAAAATACCTCGTGTGCCATTATGTGTTTGAACAGTTGAGGGCGCACAAGGACAGCTTTGACTACAGAAAAACCATCCAGACCCTGGGATACACCATGGTTCTGGCGCTGTTTGCTGCTTTGTGATGAACAGGATTTTTCATCACTTATTATTAATTATGTCTTTTATGATGGAAAGAATAAGTCGAGCATTACCAAAGTTCGAACAGGAAAAGTGGTACTGTCTGAAACTGCTTCTAAGGATAATAAAATATGTTAGGATAGAGAGAGGGGTGGGTATCGCTGAAATAACGAGGGTAAAATTTAACTCAGTGCACAGCTGTTAGCTGCTGTGGTGATGCCTCAGCAGTGCTGTAGCAGGCGACACCAGGTACTTAAGAGCAGATCAAAGCAAAGTCAGAGAAGCCTCGAGTGAGGGATCCTCCCTGAAAGCAAGCAGCGCCTTTGGCTTTGCCTTTGTTTTTGCGATAACCTTCCTGACATAACACGTCTCATTAAGTTCTAGGAAACAACACTGGGTGAATGGAAGTAGTTGTTTCCAGTGTTTTTATCACTAGTTATGAAAACTACATGGGAGCTATTGATGTGTAATTAGTGCATGACACACATGCATCTTACTGTGCCACTTATCTCAGCAGGACATTATAATCCAGCAGAGGGTTTTTTATTGGAAGATTGGCATTTCTTACTGTGTAATTCAAAATGTAATTATTCTAGAACTCCATCCCATAACGTCTATTGTTATTCAGCTGGATGTGCACAAACAAATCCAGTTAAACACGAACAGGTCTTTTATTCGGACTCCTACACCGTCAGTGAAACACAGTGAATGTTTTGCTCCAAATCTGGACTGAATTCACCTTCAGGCAGTCGGAGACACATTTTTAAAAGATCTTGTTATTGCACATTTTGCCAACATTACGTATGAGCAGTATCATCACAGACTAAACCAGTTAAACATTTTTTTTATCAGAGTCGACCAAAACAGTTGCAGCCTTCTCGTCATTTGAACGCTTTGATTTATTAAGTTTAAAGGGCTAAACAATACCGGAAGTTTACTGAGACGCAGATTTAAAATAGGTGCTAAGCTCACCGTTCCATTCAGTGCCACGCCCACAAACTCGCGCGTGCCATGACCAGAACGCTTAGGGCAAGAAGCACGGTTTCTGAACTGCGAGGCATCGTGACTGACAGGCAGGTAGAGACGCCACTTTGTTCTGGTTGGGTGGTTTGCCACATCATTTGTTTGTTTCCTGTTTGTTTTACCAACCCAGAGGCTGCCACAGAGACAGGAAAGACCAAAACTCATGAAGTGATTCTGATCACTACCCTGTAACCGTCTTTTTACCAAAATTCCTTAAACGAGCAGATTGCAGTAACATTTAGTTGCCCTTATCATCTACTATGCTAATCTGAGAAACTGCAGTGTTATCTCTGCCCATGCAAGCACATTACCTACAGCAGCCACCATGTCTTGCACATTCCCAAATTTGGGATTCTCCAAAAGAAATATATTACCCAACAATAATCCAGTATTATACTTGTCGGTCTTGGTTGCAAGGATGTGTATTCCTTATGAGCTGTACTATGCTGTTAGACAGTGTGCGCTATCCATCGGTGTGGTGATGGTTTACACCTTTGAGCTCTCTCCCGGCAACCTTTTGTTTCCTTTTATCTGAGCTGCTCATGCTCATCTGTTTATTCTTGTCAAACCGTGGTGTGACGTCACTGAGCTTTCTGTTATGACGCTTTGCCCTATGAAGAATGACATTTTCGCAGGAGAGGGAGGGTAACGGTGATCCGGCTCAGAGCTCGCGCCGCACTCTGTACAGCTCGTGCGTGTGATCGCCTGTATCACTGCTTTTCGTCTGTTTCCCTGCTGTAAACGGATCCTGTGTGTTCCGCGCGACGAAGTATTTCGTTTGCACTGAGAGCATAGGCTATGGAAAGTATGAAGGACGGGTTGATAAGGACTGAGGGTGGTCACACGGGCACACTGAGGTGCACTAATTTCTCCGAAGTTTCTGGTGACCACGTATGCGACCAACAAGACAACACGGCTCGCCGTAACTGCACTACCCCGGCATGTTTCCCGTATTCACGAGACAGAGGACACGAGGCGAGGCTGGAAGCCCAGAGTGGCACTTTTAAGGAAATGAGAGACACAAGTAACCCCTGTGCGCAGGAGCAAGAGCTCTCAGATCTCCCGAAGAAAGACGCAAGCAGCTCCGACGCAGAATCAGACTTCTATGACGGGACGGATGTGAGTTGCACCCCTGAACGTACGGATTACCACACTGCCCAAGGTAAAGAACAATCTTTATGTTGCTTTGCTTGAATCGTACATAATGTGCATGCTACATTATGTTTATCGCAGGAAGTTTCGATTGGATGAGCGTGATTAATGTGCCCCACTGCCTGCTTTCGTGTTGACACATAGGCTGTTCAATCGCTGTGTGAGGAATTCATTAACTGGATTCAGTTAGCAATCTACACACACACACACACACACACACACACACACACACACACACACACACACACACACACACACCAGCAACTTTATTAGGAAGACCATACTAATACCGTACATTGCCAAGCCGAATGTAGCCATTATAAGAAGGGGTCATAAAGGTATCATGTGATCAGTAACAACACACAGATAGGCAGTGACATTCAAACGATGCTCGATTGTTATTAAGGGACCCACTGTGTGCAAAGAAAGCATACATCATTACTGAATCACCACCTGCAGTGTGAACCAGACCCCTTTTAAAGGAACACGTGCCCAGGACTGATCGGTTGTGCCCCAGTAAAATCTCACGTTCGAGTTTTAATACGTTCCTTGTTTATATTTGGCAGTGGAATAATTTAGACTGATAACGAAAAAAAGAATGGATTTTGTTTTCTAATCCATAATGTCAAAGCATCGCAGTTTTAACCCAAAAATTCAAGGTCACTTTCCTTGCTGTCCGGTTCGGGACACCGCGGCGCACATTACTATCTGGGCAGCTTATGGACATGTCGTAGCGCATTTGGACACATAACAATCCGTGTACCGGCGCTCCAAACAAGAATCAGAAGTGAGGACTAGCTTTACGTCGAGCAACGCCCTGGTTTGAACTGTTGACAAGTGGCAGTTTCGGCCCACTGAGTTCATGCTATTATTTAACTTATAACTGCAGGTCGCAGCACGACTCGAGATTCATCGGGCCAGGTGATGTTACCCCAATTTTCTAATGTGCAGTTTGGATGAGTCTGTTACCACTGTAGCCTCATATTCCAGTTGTTGCCTGACAGAATGAACTCTGATGTGGTCAGTTCTGATCATGATGGCCATGGTGCGCCTGACCTGTATCCACACGAGTCTATGCATTGTACTGCTGCCACGTGATTAGCTGACAGAATAACTGCATGAATGAGCAAGTGTACATGTGTTCCTAATAAAGTGGCTAGGAAGTATATGTCAGTGATTGTAAATATTTCATATAATTATATATTCATATAAAGAAAATAAATATTTATAGGCATTTCGAATTCCAGAACTGTCAACAAATGTCTGTCTGTTATTTTAAAAATTATTTTATCATGATGATGTTGATGACGACTATAATAATAATCATAATAATCATAATAATCATAATAATCATAATAATAATAATAATAATAATAATAATAATAATAATAATTATTATTATTATTATTATTATTATCATTATTACCACAACTACTACGATCAGTATCATCAACATCATTAGGCTGCGCAAAACAAGCTAAGAAAATGTATTCTATTTTACTTTATTTGTATTATATTTGTTTTAATTCTGCTATCCTTGTCATATGCTTGTTATGCTAACATTATGACTGCAATCGATTCATCTGAATACAGAGATGTATTACGTACCACTATTTAGAGCACTCCTGTTCTGTTAATGTATGATTTAATAAACTCTTCAGTAAAGCAATCATAATGTTTAAATTTATGTTTTATATTAATCTATAATAATATTACAGCCCAGCTTTAAAGCCTAAAATTGCACACCACTGATTTCTACAGGACGTGAGTCGCCGAGTCCCAGTGCAGAGAGCGCGGTGGATGGTGGGAAGATGAACACATGTCCTGGAGGCCTTTCATACGGGTCGGATCAGATGCGACGCTACCGCACAGCTTTCACGAGGGAGCAGATAGCTCGACTTGAGAAGGAGTTTTACAGGGAGAATTACGTGTCCCGTCCACGCAGATGTGAACTGGCGGCCGCCCTCAATCTGCCAGAAACGACGATAAAGGTAAGTAATGTGAGGGGTCATCATATGAAAAATAATAACTATACTACTAATAAGTAACATTCGTGGTAAATAATGACATATCAAGGGAAGTTAATTTATTGAACTGAAGTTAATTCACTTGTCTTAATTATGAATGGATGATGGTTATTTATGTTTTAAACTGTAGAATAATGACAGTTATATCATTTTCATATGTTATTGCTTTCCAAAACATCCTACATACGTAGCATCCCGACTCAGTTACACAGGGTTTCATTTCCAGAATATAAACTTACCGAAGAACTCATCGTGTATGTGCCTTTAATTTCAGGTCTGGTTCCAGAACCGACGTATGAAAGACAAGAGGCAGCGGCTGGCGATGACATGGCCTCACCCAGCCGACCCTGCCTTTTACAGCTACATGGTGAGCCACGCCGGCAACCTGCCCTATTCGTTCTCGTCCCATCTCCCCGTGGCCTACTACTCCCCTCTGGGCGGCATGGCTGGGGGTTCGGCTACTGCAGCTGGAGCGCCTGCGTTTGCTAACCCTTTGCGCTCACTGGACACTTTCAGGCTCCTTTCTCATCCATATCCACGTCCTGAGCTGCTTTGCGCGTTCAGACACCCATCTCTGTACGCAAGCGCAGGTCACGTCCTTGGTCCCGGTGGGAGCGCGTGCTCGTGCCTCGCTTGTCAATCAAACGGGACTGCGCAGAGGTCGCCGACCAACGCAGACGTCACATGCTCGCCTTCTAGCAGAGATGATACTTTTTTTATGTTCTCGCCAGCCTTTCTCAACAAGTCGTCGCCCGTTTCTGTTGATCAGAGGGAGCAAGTACCGCTGACCAGATGAGACACATGAAAACAGTGACGGACCTTTCCTGTCAGTTTACCACAAATGAACTATAATGCATGAACGACCAAAGTCTCCAACCTCCAACAGCCTGCTACGCAAACCTGTATAAACGATCACATTTTCCAGCCATTGAAGCTATAGCCTTTGCGTAATGGAGGACACTTTTTATACAAAAGGATATTTTAGAGAAAGCAGTTAGACCTAATTAACTTGGTTCCCAAAACTGGAAAGACTGAAGGACAAGTTATTATAATTTATAGCCTACATTTATTCCATTGTATTATCACATCAAACCACAAACGGTATTAATCGATTTTCTTTTTTTTTCTTTTTGTTTTTTTGTTTTTTAAGAAGTCGGTGTAGGGGGGGTTCAGCCCAGCCCATTAGGCCCTACTGGCGGACGGAGATGTGTAGACGCGAAGCGCAAAAATTAAGGAGAGATGCTTCTGGATATATATATATATGTGTGTGTGTGTGTGTGTGTGTGTGTGTGTGTGTGTGTGTGTGTGTGTGTGTGTGTGTGTGTGTGAAATCATGCTGATTTAGTGTCATGTTAGACAAGAAGCGCCAGAGATAAACTGGACATTTTAAACATGCTGAACCAAGGCCGAAATGCAAGTGCAAATTAAGATGTTTACGTCCATCTCATAATTCATATTTCTTCCTTCTGTGTTCTCATTTGTTTCAAATGGCATTACTAAATAGAGCTAGGCTATATCGTTTGAACATATTCAGGAATCTTTATTTGCTTTGGTAAATGGTTCAGTGGTTAAGTCTGTCGCATCACAACAAACAAGTTGTGCGTTCCAACCTCGGGTTTCCTGCCTACTCGAACTTGGCCGTAGGTGTGAATGGCTATCCGTCTCTGTGTTTGCCCTGAGGTAGATTGGCGACCTGCTGGGGTGTACCCCGCCTCTGGCCTGGGATTGGCTCCAGATTCATGGGTAAATAACATAATGGGTGGATATATTTGTGTCTCTATTTTAGCATAAAGATTAAGAATGAATATCTTTTCTCTTACAGCAAAAAGGGAAGAATTAAGAACTGGCTATATCGGCATGTGGAATTTAGCTCCTGGAAATATCTTGGGTGTCCTGTATGAAATGCATAATAAAACTGTGTTTTTAATGAAAATTGCTGAATATATTCAAATTATTCCAACGCTTGACTGTTAAAACGTGAGGATAGCCTATTTAAATTTATCTGCCTTGGAATTAACTTAAAATGAGCGACTCTTCAAAACATATATTTAACCTATTGCATATTTAAACATGTGTTATGTGTTTTAAAACATCAATGAAACTTTAATCAATCATAAATTAATAAGTTATTATTAATTTGTATGCTTTTTCAAGTGAATTTGTTGATTATTTGGAGTACAATGTACAACTTTATTTTATGCTGAAAAAAAGAAAATTAGATCAAATTAAATTGAAATACATTAAGCTAATGCCATATTAGAGGCCCAACGTTTAATGTTTTCTCGCTTTGCTTTTTAACTCTAGAATTTTGCATGCCTCAGTGTGAACGTCATCCCGAGGAGCCAGTTTTTATATCGAACAACTGATAAGACCAAATGGGCATGACCAAAGTTCTCTTTTCAGTTTCAGTCCGATAAACCTTTCGTTTTTTATATAGTCCCTAATCAGATGCGTGCGCTGGCAGCAGGAGAAGCGGAATGAGATTTCTCACTGTGACTCTGAGACCCAGTAAGATCTGTGATTTCTTCCCTCACGCCAATCGCCGTACATTAATTGACCATATTCGTCGGCTGTTTGGGTAAATTGTGCTATAAATCGGAGCATTTTAAACGTACTAGCTCTTGTAGCGTTGGAGGACGCATTGTATGAATAGCTTTATCATTCAGTAGGCTATTAGGAAAGACCAAACTCTACAACATCAGATCAGAAGTTACATTCAAGGGATCAGTTAAGATAAATTATATATATTGAAATCTTTATATAAATATAGGCTATCTGTTCTCCTTGATTTAAAATATCGTCAGGGGTCAACATTGGGAGCACTGGAACACCTTTGCGTAAACTCAGGGATGGGCGTCCTTGTTCATTCTTGCTCCTATTATTTTACGCTTGATTGTTAAGTTTTGGCGCATGCGTAGACGAGTCCCAGTGCTCCCTGTGCCAAAAAAGGAACAACTCTCAGTGCAGAATTGATGGCTTTATTAATCACCCGCAGTGTAGCTTTGACCGACTGTAGCCTCTTAAGAAGAAAATGTTTGAAATAATTGGACTTAAACAACACCAGGAACTGAAATAAACCCCACAAACGCCTCACTGGAAGTCTGAAGTATTTATAGAGCTTATAAGCTTAATACCAAAGAAAACGCGGAGGATTGGGAATTCCAAAACTACCACAAATCAAGTGACTTGAACTTGAACTCCTGCAAAACCCCAAAAAAAGAGCATTACACTGTTAGTAGACATAAAACACTGCTGAAGACCCAGGGGCCAGGATGGGCATTTTCCATAGCCTAACCTGTGCAATAAGGTACACAGAGAGAAAAATCTTATTTGAGGAAGAAGCGGGAGGCCTATGGACCTGTCCTTAAAGGCCAAACCAGTTAAAAAGCCCGTTTAACTTTCTAAATTAAGGTGAGACGTGACTTTAGCACTTGGCTGTCTAAACATGAAGAATGGGAAATTAATGCACAAGCGCGCGAGGCTTTGTATGGGCAACTTGTCTTTTAATAGCGCTTAGAAAACTGAGGTCATCTTAAATCAATCGCTCGGTTTGCGTGAAGTCCTTCTTCTATAGCGTCTATCAACATTATTTACGGTGCACTGGAGACAACAACGTGGTCCAAGCAAGAAAAACAAAGCACCGACAGATACTAAAAGAAGGTAAAAACGTCCTGAGTACTTTCTTCAAGGAAGAATGAGGTTACTGTAATCTAAATCACTCGTACATCAAAGCGGGTTTCCCCATAAGGAATAATGGAAACTCAGATAAATCATTCCAACCCACAAATATTTATATAAACATGATTAATACAAATTATAAAGTAAAAACACATAAAACAAAATAACCTGCCCTTTACAAAACATAAAGTAAATGAGTAAGTAATGCTTTGCAAACTTAGTGTTCATGAGTCAGTCTATTTATAGTTTATATAATAATGCAGAACACCTGTAGTAACACACATGATGCGTGAGCATGACGTGAGTCCTTCGGCATGCACCTTTATTGGGAGTGCCCGAAACAAGTGTACTGCACACAAGTTCTGAGCTGGCAAATCCATGACAGAGAGCAGGAGAGATAAGAAAGCAGGAGAATTATTGTGGAGGATGACTTTCACTACACACTCTGGGAAAAAATGGTACAGTTCAGTCTCTTAAAAGGTACAAACCCTTGTCTCTGTGGCAGTACCCTGAGAGGGTACAGAGCAGTACCTTGTGAAAGGGGCATATATTTATACCCTCATCCTTTGTAGCTTTAAGTGGCTCATCTGTACCTTCAGGATCAAATTTGTGCCTTTTCTTGATGGTGAAAATATTGTACCTTCAGCAATGGTACAAACCTGTACCATAATGGTCCTACCACTGAGACAAGTGAATTTGTACGTTTAAAGGTATATACAGTATTGTTGGATGTAAAAATACATATTTTTTAAGCATTATTGTTTATTGTATTAAAATATAAAACAGTAAAATTCATCACAGTATTATAACTACAAATGTCTTGTTGCAACAAACAACCTTCCTTCAACAGTATATGTATCAAGTGTCTCAAAACTGCACTCTTGTCCAGGCATTATACAAATCCAGTCACCATATTTATCTTCATAAGCATGACAATGCTTCTCAAAACATATTGGCAGTACAATTCTAGCACATATCAACCACTGTGTGTCCATATTTAAAATGAACTTAATTTGGAAAAACATTGGAATATTTTCTGAATGGACAAAATCAACACATCTCTTATAGCGTACTTCACATTATTTAATGTTGCTTCATTCACCAGTTGAAAAAGTCTTTTCTGAGACATTCATGGACTGTAGTTCATCGTGGTCAAGAATAATGTTTCGGAGAGCAGGAGGCAAGGATAAAAATGAAAGTGTCACACTAGTTCCTGGCACTTTTTCATAATCACCCAACATGTTTGCTGACTGAAATTCAAAACACTGTTATAGGTGATGTTGCTGACTGAGAGTCATGGCTATGTTGATGAAGTTTTTACTGTTTTGTGCAACAGTCTTAAAATACTGATGCTTGCTTTCAAAGCGCATACACCACAACGGCCCATCGTATATTGGCCCATACAGTGACATTAACCTAGTGTAGTGTATCAGGTAATGGCATTTTGGTGCCAAAACATTTCCAAATTCATCTTTTATTCCTGATAAAAACTATTGAACAAGCAGGTCAAGGACCGAGAGGTCTTCTCTTTTTACTGTCTGTGCCATAATAATATCAGCAATTTCACGGAAGAGAAGGTACATATCCAATACCTGCAATCTGGTGGAATATGGTCCCCAATTATAAATGGCAATAGCCTAAAGAGACACCATTTTTCCTGATGCTGATCCAGTAATTCCAGAACATCTAAGAATCTTTTCTGAAAGTGGTTCTGGTTTGTTAGCACTATCATTTTGGCCTGTTGACATCTGTTGGGCATCATTAAATTCCTGTATGGTGACATGGTTCTCTCGATGGGCCCGGTGAAAGACATGACGTAATACTAAGGGTATTGCTGACTCTAGCACGTCATGCATAATGTCAGGTGGTAGACACATTGTGACATCAAATTAATCAATTCATCAATTTCTCTGTATGCCATACAGTGCACTGTTACTTGGATTTTCTTTTATATACTCAAGATGGTATTTGTGAATGTCTGAGGTTCTAAGAGTAAACTCTTCTTCACTATAATGATAATTTTTACATGATCAGGTTGCCATGCAGTATCTACAAATGCGTCCAGAGTTAAAAGCCATGCGGAAACCACCAACCATGTGTGCTGATAAGTTGTCTGCTGATATGGAGGCTACTGCTGCATGCACCGAGTGCTCCTGACCATTTACAGGAGAGAGACATCATACAGATGAGAGACAGCAGCTTAATAAAATTGAGGATTGTGTAAAGGACATTAGAGAATGGATGCTTACTAATTTTCTG
>JAQLOM010000023.1:14040490-14053170 GCA_030068315.1 Chrysichthys thysi
AGATCTGCATGGAGGAATGGGCCAAAACACCAGCAACAGTGTGTGAAAACCTTGTGAAGACTTACAGAAAACATTTGGCCTCTGTCATTGCCAACAAAGGGAATATAACAAAGTATTGAGAGGAACTTTTGTAGGTGACCAAATACTTATTTTCCACCATAATTTACAAATAAATTCTTTAAAAACCAGACAGTGTGATTTTCTGGATTTTTTTTTCTCATTTTGTCTCTCATAGTTGAGGTATACCTATGTTGCTAATTTGCTCTTTTAATGGAAACACACGAACATTAGTGGACAAGACGTGCATTCATATTAAAAGATACAATAATTTAGTCATGTAAGCTGGGCACCAGTCCCTATAGTGACATCACTTCAGTGTTCCTACTGACAGTGCGTATGCAAACGGTAAATAATTCCCTTGAAGGTGTGTAGTTCTCAGAGGAGCTCCTAGTGTGGGTAGTTCCTCTCCCTGAGTCCCAGGAACTGTTTGGTCCAAAAGCGCCTTTGCTCTGGTGTCCACAAACCTCTGGCCATATAGTGTCTATTTTGAAGTCTCACATGTACCAGTATTAAAGAGCTCCTTTAACGTGTTTTTTTATTTTTTTTTTTTAATCCAGCAGGCAAAAATGAAAGTACAGGCAGAAGTTCTGATAGCATCAAAGGACTAAAGAGGAAAAAGGTTGTGGCTGAAAACCAGCTGAAGAAAATACCCAAGTCTCCAATCAAGAAGCTGCCACAAATCAAAAAACCTGTTTCACCTACAGGCTGTGCTTTGTCCACGGAAGCTACACCAACCAGTTTATTCTCCAAGAGCCCAGCACACAGTAACTCCAAATCAGTCCAAGATTCTGAAGATGATAAGCAGGAGACACTGAAAGACAAGGCAGTAAATGTGGAGAGCAAGGATTTGACTACTTTACAGTCAGACGCTCTTGTCCACCAAAAGGGTGCAGATAAGACTTGTGTCGTACAGTCCATGCTGGCCAAAAGCTTGAGTGAAAAAGCCAGCAGGAAAGGTGCACCTGCCTCACACACAGCTGCTCCTCTTGAAGTTCTGCTTAAGGCCATGGAGCCAGACTTCAACACCTTAACAGAGAAGAAGAATTGCAATCCAATTGGACAACATAGGAAAGCCACCTCTGTTCCTATTCCCCAGTCAGATGCTGCCAATGTTATGCCCTCAGTTAATTTTGGTCCTCAGCGGCAGCCTGCAGTAATGCAGTCATATACAGCTGCTAAACCACCATTCTACAACAGTGCATCAACTGGGGTCCTATGTGCTCAACACCAATCCTCACAGCAGCACCTGACTAAGGCAGTTAACTGTCAGCATGACAAGCCAGGCCTTCAGAAGAGCTACAGTGCAGGTCCATCTTTTAACTTGACCTATGCCCCGGTTCCCTCAGGATCCAGTGGCCTGCCTCAAAGTCAGCCACCTATAGTGCAGACATGCCAGTCTCTCTCTGCCACTGTTCCCAACCCCATCCAAGTTCCAGTCACACCAGGCTTTAACCCTGTCCAGGTGGCAACTGTTGTCAATTTTGGCATGAACCAAATGTGTGACGTCTCAACTAAGGAGCAAAAGACAAAAAAGCAAGGAAAGTATGTTTGTGAGTACTGCAACAGGGCATGTGCAAAGCCTAGTGTATTGTTGAAGCACATACGATCCCACACTGGAGAGAGACCATATCCATGTGTGACATGTGGCTTCTCGTTCAAGACAAAGAGCAACCTTTACAAGCATAAAAAGTCTCATGCCCATGCCATCAAGCTAGGGCTTATTTCAAAAGATTCTGGAAGTGGGTCTCTATCCCAAGAATCTGACAAGGGCCCTGGCACCAATTCGGATGTAGAAGAAAGTGGTGAGAGTGATGAGGAGGTGAATACAGCTGATTTGGACCCTGACTCTTCACAAAGTAGCTTGACTGCTTTATCTGAGAGCAGCTTGCACAGTTCAGGCACAGTGCCAGGCAGCCAAGGAGATGCAGACCACTCTGTGATGTATGAAAATATCAAACCTTTGTCCATTCAGCAGGGCTGTGAGCCCAAAGTAACCGCTGCTCTCCCTAAAGTTGTTGTTTACCCTGCCAATGTTTCACCTTTACGAGCAGACAGTCCGAGAGTTACAGATTCAAATCCAGAGCAAGCAACAGCCCAGAGGCAAAGGGATTTCCAGACAGCAAGTCTAAGGTCCAATGTAACTGTTCTTTCCTCCGTCAAAGAGGTGGATTGCACAAGTCCCTTACCAGACTTCATAAATGAGGACGAGAATCAGCAGTACAAGTCTCCATCAGGGAGTGGGCATGCACAACTTCAGAGACAGCAAGCAACTGACCATTCTCAGCAGCCTCAGGGCAAATGCCTGCTTAGCCCCCGAAGTCTGGGAAGTACTGATTCTGGTTACTTTTCAAGATCTGAAAGTGCAGATCAAGCTATGAGTCCCCCAAGCCCCTTTGTCAAGATCACACCTCCAACAGAAATTGATCTGAAAAATCCACACATTTTACCTTCCTCTGTAGTGGCCACTGTCATGCATGTAGCAACCAGTGAAAAGCCTCCAGTTTTGCCAGGACCAATGCGTCCCCCATTGGAGACAAAAGCTCTTTCTTTGGAAGAGCGCATCACAAAGTTAATATCAGACAATGAGGCAGTTGTGGACGCCAAGCAACTCGATAGTGTCAAGCCAAGACGTACATCTCTTTCCAGAAGAGGTAGTATAGACTCTCCCAAATCATACATATTTAAAGATTCTTTTCAGTTTGATCTAAAACCAGTAGTAAGAAGGTCAAGTTCCAATTCTGATATACCAAAGTCTCCCTTTACACCTACAGATAAGTCCAAACCAATATTTCTTCTTTCTGTACCACCTCAATATCCAACTATGGATTGTTTACCAATTACAAGAAGTAATTCAGTGCCTACAACGCCTGGCCGTTCAGCTGTCCTCCCCAATGCCGCCCCTCAGCCCCATCCTCTAAGGATATGCCAATCATTTGATGACAAGTTTAGTTCAGTAAATGATGATGTCTTCTCTCCAGCACCTTCCACCCCAAATCAAGTTGTACATCGAACCTTAGTCCGGCAGATAGCAGTTGAAGATTTTTCCACAAATGAGGGTCATGTTCTCCTTTCTGTTCATTCCATGGATGAGGGTCATTATGGATCCAGCATTACTCATGAGACTCGGAGTAAGTCATTTGATCATGCACCTGAAAGAGCTCGAAAGACTCAACAAAGCAAAGGGACAACATATGAATGTGAAACCTGTCGTAACCGGTATCGAAAATTGGAAAACTTTGAAAATCACAAGAAGTTTTACTGCTCTGAATTGCATGGCCCGAAAAACAAAACTGTGCCAGTCAGAGATGCAGAGTCAGACGTTTTTTCACGTGGAATTCAACAACCTGTTTTGAGCAGAAGTGCCATTATTCCAAGCGTTGTGGATCAACCAATGATAAGAAAAAGGCGTAAAATGAAAAGTGTTGGTGATGATGAGGACCAGTCTCCAACTGAAACTCCACCTCCATGTTCAAGAAGTTTTGATTCCTGCCAGATGCCCATGGGTTATTCAGGAAATTCCTTTACCCAACAAACACCCACTTCTAGTAACACTCCTCCTGTAGGTCAAATTCAGCTCATTGCAAGGGGCATTGAGGAGGCGAGATTGTCTCCAATACGAGAAATCCATATCAGCACATGCAGTAAAGAAAGAGGAGAACTTCAGAGACAAGGAAGTGGTACTTCAGTCATTAGGCACACTAACTCTCTCAGCCGTCCAAATTCCTTTGAGATGTCAGAGTCCATTGACCGATCCTCTCCGGTTGATTCTGTGGAAAAAGATGCAAACAGCTCGGTAAAAAGGCATGTTGAAAGTGCAATTAGCTCTTCTTTGCAAAGTTACCACGAAAAAATGTCAACACCCAAATGTCCCAGTCAAGGACTGAACGAACTTGAGAAGCAAACTTCAACAGCTACCAGTGACAACTGTACACCTACCCAGTCGAGGTTGGTGCGCCAGAACAACATTCAAGTTCCTGAAATTCTTGTTACAGAAGAACCAGACAGAGAGCATGATTTGCAAGTAAGTGAATCAACAGAAAAGCCTTCAGAAACATTCAACTGGCCCCAGAGAAGTGAGAGCTTGTCTAAACTTCCAACTGAAAAGCTCCCACCAAAAAAGAAGAGGATAAGGCTAGCTCAAATGGAACATTCCTCGGGGGAATCAAGCTTTGAGTCAAGTCTCTCTCGTAGCCTTAGCCGAGACAGTAGCTTGTCAAGGTGCTCCAGTATTTCAGCCTCATTTGATAGAGATGATCCTCCAAGATCAGACAGTCCATCCAGGGTGGAAGGTGTTAGGAAACCTCCAGAGGTTCAAGGGCTCCCTGTAGCAAGCAACACTCTAGGGGTCCCAGGAATGATGAGACGGGCTGCCTCAGAGCAAATCAGCTGTACTCAACAATCTGTAGAAATTTCTTGTGATTACCGTAGCAAATCATTTGACTGCAGTAACATATCTCCCAGCAGGTCCACATCACCAATGGTAACTACATTGCCAAAAAATACACATTGTACTCCGACTCCTCAAGTGCCCCTTATTGAAAGAAGAAGAGGACCTCTTGTACGTCAAATGTCTTTGAAGATTGGACCAGAAACTCAACAACCCACAGGGAAACCGACAGTCTCACTCCAGAGAGGTCCGTCTGCAAATATTTTTTCAGTGTCCCAACACAGATCATTAAATGTTAATAAGCCGGTTGTGCTGCATTCTGGAGAATCACCCCTAAAGAAGAATGTGAAAATGGTTCAAAGTATCAACCTTGGTAGCCAAACTCAACAACCCCAAATTCTTGGTCTTCCCCACCCATGGCACCAGACCTCAAAGCTTGACAATTGTCAGGAGCCTCTAGTGCATGCTGTGCATAATGAAGCAGATATTCAGAAACATGGTAATGCAGATCATATCAAGAACTTTGTACCCAAGTACCAGTTGCAGTATCCAGTTTTAAAAACAGGTCAAGCACACACTTTCACTAGTGTGCAAGGTGCACAAATTACCTTGCCTCTTATTACAATACCAGTTACAAACGAGATTAAAATATCAACGTTCAGTGATGGAACACAAAATGTTTTTGAAGCCCAACCAAGTCAGCAGGATGTCCCTAACAGAGGGGTCGTTTTACCTGTTGATCCTGAAGTGGACCCAGCTTTTCAGTCTTTTTCAGAACCTGCTGCAGTTCCACAAATTCTAATCACGCATGAAAATACACTACCTCCATCAACAGTGGATTCCAAAGTAAGCCCTTCTGAAGTGAATGCAAATTCAAAAATCGTATCCGACAGGCAAAATGGAAGGTCACCTGGGTCAGCTGGCTTCCAAATGAAGAGTATTATCCCAGCCATTAGACAAAACCATACTGGTGAAAACCAAAGTACATCATCTCATGGTTCATTACACTGCACTCAGAAACTGGTGTCAGTGAGCCTTTGTCCCCAACAAGAGCCCACTGCCTCAAGTAAGCGTATGCTTTCTCCTGCCAACAGCCTGGACATAGCAATGGAGAAGACACAGAAACGGGCTAAGGATGACCATGGTGCCGCTTGTCTTACAGATGGTCGATCACTCGGGTACCTGACCTCAAAAATGTCAGAGTTGACCAGACAGCGGAAGCTAATGCTCGTTAGGCAGGTTTGCACCACTGAACCCGTAGACAGTCCGATAGAAACAGATGCCCCTGTTCAACTACCAGAATGCACAGAACCTGAAAAAGATCATAAGATAGAAATTTGTCACACAAAGTGTGATGTTGCTGAGCAAGAAATGGAGAGCAGGACACCTACCACAACTGTGCAACCAGTACCAGAATCTGACACCCATTCCTCTACAGGAATGCAAAGCCACTCTAGACCTGGAAACACCACACTGAAATCACAGCCTGAGGAGCATCTGTGGTCTCCAGCTAAATCTCATATGAGGCCTCCAGGCTTTCAGGGGCAACTAAAATTGGCTGCTTCTGTTTCAGTTGTGAACACACGAGACAGCCATCGTCTGTCTTTCCCAAGTCTGAAAACAGCTACAACCTTTACTTGGTGTTTTTTGTTGAAAAGGAAACCTCTCCACATTGAGCAGACAGATCAGAGAATCTCCGCCTACTCTACCTGGACAGTCAAGCCCAAAAATCCAAATCCACTGGGTCTTCCCACCAAAGTGGTTATGTCTCTTTTTGACTCCAAACAGATATCCAAGAAAATACTGTATACTCAAGCTGTAACAACAAGTCTGAAGTCTGACATATTAACTTACTCTGGCAAACTGAAAGATGTTTTGCCAAAGGTTTGTTTTTCACTTTTATATCAGTTCAAGTTACACATTGCCTTTTTAACCATACAATTGTACAGTCTTTTTAAAGTTTATTTTAAACTGTGTTTAATTTTTTTTTTGTTTTGTTCTTTGTTGAAATATTTTCAGGTGTTGGCCCAACAAAATACTTTGTTAAATGAAAACTGTGGCAAGGCAAAGCCAGAGAGTCAGTCAAGCCATGAGTTAGACCCCTCCAAAGCAGAACCTCGACGGGTGAAGATCTTCGATGGAGGGTTTGTGTCCCAGCTATCACTTCCAACACATTAAGTAAAGCAGTGATTAAGAAGTCTCATGTTGCATATTATCTTCTTTTAACAGTTACAAATCGAATGAGGAATATGTCTATGTAAGGGGGCGTGGAAGGGGCAAATACATCTGTGAGGAGTGTGGGATCCGCTGTAAAAAGCCAAGCATGCTACGCAAACATATCCGCACACACTCCGATGTTCGTCCCTATCACTGTGCACAATGCAATTTCTCTTTCAAAACAAAAGGTGAGTACATGTCTGCTTATGTATTGTTGCAACTTTTTTAGATAATATACGGTAGTACAATGCTAAATACATTTCAGTTGTTTGGTTTCTTGACCCTTGGGTTTGTTTGTTTGTATGTTTGTGGGTTGGTTTGTTTGTTTTTATCTCAGCTGATCAAGAGCATTTATCTAAAACATCAGTACTGCGTATATTTTTTAAAGTAGTTTGGGCCCACCCTCAGATTAAAACTGACTGCTTTTCTTTGGACGGGATATAATTTTGGTTGAATTTTGAAGAATGCTTGGGATCGTTATTCTGCTGAAGAATGACATTTTTTCTAATGTTGCATAATACAGAAGGAATTGTGTGATGTTGAAGAATTGAATGATGCCCTTCTTTTCCATGATCCCTTTAATTTGGACTAAATATACAGACCTTCCTGCCACAAAATACCCCCATACCCTCACCGATCCACCTCCAGGTTTCACTGTAGGAACAACACATTTGTGCTTGCCCTTATCTCCCATTCGCCGCCTGTCATAAACAAAAATTCTAACTTTCAGTTGTGATAGATGGTCCTGTTCTCCATTTCTTCTTAAGTTATGATTCAGTACAACAGAAAATTTAAATGAGGAGCAGACAGTGCATTAAATCTCTCCCAAACTGCTCTGGGACGAGGCAGACAGGTGAGCATCGTTTGTTTATGTAAGACACAATCAAGAGACACCAAGAGTCTATCGAGTTCTGACATTAGTAAATGGAATTCCTACACAAAGTGAATGTCAATGCACTAAAGACAGACCTCATATGTCTTCCTTAAAACCAATAGTTTCAGCCTTTGTGGCTAAAAAATGTGTTGCTACAAGCTATAAAATTTTGGAAACCAGTCAGTTCCATTTGTTTTATTACATAGTACTTCTAATATTTTCTTGTAATAAAAGTTTGGCAGTGTATAGTTTACTTATTATTTATATTCATCTGAGGGTGGGCCCATACTTCTGTCCTGTGTGTGCGTGCGTGTGTGTGTGTGTGTGTGTGTGTGTGTGTGTGTGTGTGTGTGTGTGTGTGTGTGTGTGTTTTTGGAAATATGAGCTAAACAAAAAGTGTTAAACAAAATATGTAGCCACCCTTTTCAGCTTGATGAAGCTTTGTACACCACTATCATTAACCAGCCTCATGAGGTAGTCACCTGGGTTCCTTTTCAATTAATAGGAGTTCCTTGTGAAAAGTTAATTAGTAGAATTTCTTCTTTTAATGCGTTTCAGACTGTAATAGCCCTATTGGACAATATGTCCTAGTCCATAGTATATCAAGAACCATTCGACTAAGTACAGAGAAATGACAGTCCATCATTACTTTAAGACATGAAGTGTCTTTTACATAATAAAAATAAATGAAAAACACTGAATTGGGTTGTGTCCAAACTTTTGACTGGTACTGTATGTATGTGATGTACACTCAAGACATTTGGGTTGAAGATCAAAAGATGAACATGAAACAGTATATCAAAATTTTAGCTGTCATTTTCTGATGTATACATCTAGATGTGTTAAACAACTTAGAACATTGTACCTTCTTCTTGAACCTACCCAGTTTTAAGTGATCAAAATTATGGGAACATTTGACTGCTAGGTGTTTCTTTTTGCCCAAGTGTGCCATGTTAGTTTGTTAAAACAGTTAATAGTTCTGAATGTCTTTGTGGTTAGCACTGTCACCTCACAGCAAGATGGCTCTAGATTTGAACCTCTGGGCCAACGAGGATCTTTCTGCGGCAGGTTCGCGGGTTTTCCCTGAACCTGCGTGGGCCTTCTGCAGATGCTCCAGTTTCCTTCCACAGCCAGATATCTACATGAGACATCCATAATGTTCACAACACTTGCCCATACATGTGAATGTAAGTGTGTATGGCTAGTTGTCTCAGTGTTAGCCTTGTGATAGGTTGGCGACCTGCCCAGGACGTACCCACACTTTGCCCAGAGTCAGCTGGGATTGGGTCCAGATTTCCCCTTGACCCCGACAGATAAGTAGTATAGACAATGGATGGATGCCTTGTCTTAGTGTGAACCATGGGTTTTGCCTGTGGATGCTGTATTTATTATTAAAAAGGACAACATTTTAAAAACCTAGAAGACCAAAGAGCTGCCTGTGGGAGAAAAGCAAGCCATTTTGAATTTGTGAAAAGAGGAAGAAGTGCCATCAGTCCCATTGCAGAAGCACTGGGCATAGCCAATACAATTATTTGTAATGTCTTGAAAAGGCACCAGAAACCAATGGTGTTACGAGCAACCAGCCATCTAACAGTTTGTCCAAAGAAATCATTAGCTGGTGGCATAATCATTATGTGAAGAAAAACCAAAAGACATCACCTACAACCTCACAGGACAAGGGTGAAGATATCACCATACACTGGATGAAAATGTCTTGAAAGCAGAGATATGGAGCTCATAACACAGACCACTCAGATCAAAGATCAAACCACTCATCAGCAGTAAGAATCAAAAGGCCACAACATTTTTTGAACCAAGGTGAACTTCTAGCAATATGATGGAAGGGTCAAATTGTGGAGAAAGAAAGGATCAGCTCAAGATCCAGCACATGCAAGCTTATGGGTGAAGCATGGTTGAGGGAGTTTATGGCTTAGGCTTGCATGGCTGTTTCTGGAATCTTCTCACTAATCTTCACTGGTGATGGAGCTCGTGGTGGCACTGGCAGAATGAATTTGGAAATCTACAAAAACATTCTGTCTGCCACTTTTCAGAGAAATGTATCCTATCTAATAGGGAGGAGCTTCATCATGCAGTGACCAAGACACACTGCCAGTGCAACAAAGGATTTCATCGGAGGGGAAAAGTGGAAGGTTTTAGACGGGTTAAGTCAGTCAACAAAACAAGCCTGGAAAAGAAAATAGAATGCCGGAGTTTGGTGATGTCAGTGGGTCACCAGCTTGATTCAGTTAATACAAGCAAGGGCTATACAACCAAATATTAATATTAGTCTCTGTACCAATACTTTTGCTCACCTAAAAATGGGTGGTCTTCCACCAAAGGGCCGTATTATCTAAGGCATCAAGATGGAAATACCAGGAAATTAAAGTTGAAATTGTGATCCACCGTCTCATATTTATCTTTTGATCTCAATCCCAAATGTCGTCAGTGTTTAGCAAAAACTAAAAAATTGGCCTTGCTGTTCAGATACTTTCAGAGAGGACTGCATATACATACCTACACAGTATACACTGTGTTATACAAGCTGGCTGTTCTCATGCCTGCAGTTCTCTCAAAAAAAGGCCTACGTGATTCATCTCATACTCATCTACCCACGTTTTACTGCAGAGAGGCATACACTGTCAGAACAGCCTACATTCCTTTAAGAACTTCGTTAACAGTTGCTCAACCAAAACGTGGAGGCTAAGAGACATATCTGACTTATGCAATCCACTCCTCTGGCCATGTAGCATTCCACCTTTGTTGAACCTGTCTGTTTCACCACTTACACAGGAAACCTTACAAAGCACATGAAATCCAAGGCCCATAGTAAGAAGTGTATGGAGATGGGAGTTGCCATTGGTGTTATTGAGGACCACGATACTGAAGACTCAGGTATCACTAATATCAAATGAACTAGTGATTTATGCTGAGAAAACCTTGAAAGGATTGAGTACATCTAATATTAAGCCTTGACCTATTTAAGCAGAATACTAGCATGTAAATATAGACCACTGACGGAGACTCTGCCAGTTGACACAGCATTTGCATTTCCAACTGTAGTATCAAAAGCACATTTGGTGATTTCCTATTTTCACACCTGATTGTACAAATGAACGGTTTGCTTATAATTAGTTGTATGCTCCTGAAAGTCTGGATTTTATAGATTTGTCTTTGAATAGTTTACGCTATAGTTTAAGCTAAGGTAAAAATGGCTAAAATCTACCAGTGTACACAAAGAAAGGAAAGAACAGAATGAGAGCAACATTTATTTAACTTCTGCTTAATTAAAGAAATCAACAGTACAGTCACCATTGTATGTTTACTTCATGGCCCAAAGACACCCAACAACAACTTGCCCATTAATAGGTTTACTAATAATAACAACCATTAAATACTGATTGTCCTGCGCAGTGTTCACTAGCAGTCCTGATCAATTGCAATGCTGTGGTGTAATTAAAAGATTCTAAATGCAGCAGCTTCCCTTGTTAACTCTAAGCACACGTGGGCGGCATGAACAGCCTTTAGTGAGGGGAAATTGCGATGTCTAATTTTAGAGATGTTAAAAGCTGTGAGCTTTCTCTCATTCTAGCCACTCAGATAATTTTGTTTTCTGTCTTTTTCTTGGGATTTTTTTAGTCTACGATCTAGCCACATGCCCTTGAGTTTGTAGGTGCTAATGTTCCTGACCTCTGAATCCAAAGAATCTTGTTGTTTTCCCTATTGATCCGTTTGCTGGTTTAAAGGCAGATGGTAACATTTTTTGCCTAGGAAGATGTGTGCTTTTTAATGCAGAATGTGTCTTTGTAATACAGTTATACTTATTAGGACTTAATAGTTTTAGGGTTGTTTGTTTTTTGTGCTCTAAAAGCTGAACTTGGGTGTGTTGTTAAGATCAGGCGTTTTATTGTGGTGTTCTTAATATTTGCTTAGGAGAGCTGTGTTAGACTAGGTAATTACTCTTTATGGATCCTAAAAAATCTGTCTGTCTGTATACGTATCCTACAGTAGCATATAAGATGTCAATCCTTTTTCAAAATTTCCTCAGGAGGTGATATCGGAAGAACAGGCAATCGACAAGATTCAGATGGTGATGATTCAGATGGCCCTGATGATGAGGATAATGATGGCGAGGAGGAAGATGAGGAGGACAGCCAGGCAGAATCAGGCCTCTCTGCCACACCTTCAGTATCTGCCAGTCCTCAGCATCTCCCAGCAGGCCAGGCTGATCCAGCACCAAGCTCTCTCCTAGCACAAATGTCCATCAGCCCAAACCCTAACCCAACTCTTCAAATTTCAGGATCAAAGTCCCAGGCATTGGACACTGATTCAGTTGCCATTACAAGCTCTGTGTCATTGGTCCGACAGATGTTAAGCTCTACTGTATACTCTAGCCATGGGCCCAGCCCCTCTTCCTTTGTCTCCTACCCAGTCCCTACCTCGGAATCCAATTATTCTGACACAGAGTCTGTACACATGATGAGTCCTGTTTCGCCATGCCGACAGATGTCCATTGATTACCCTGACCCTGATGCGCCTGCCAGTCCACCCGTGACCAGCAAAATCTCCTCGTCAGGCCAGGTGAGATGTGTTCATTTCATCTTGCTTTCCTCTTTCCATATATATGTATATATGGAAAGAGGAAAGGAAAATGGACATGCAATGCAGATGTCTTGCAATGCTGCATTGGTAAAAAGGTTATGTAATTTATGATGGCTTAAAATTGCCACCCTGAAATATTAGGTTGTATCCAACTTTTGTTCACACATATCAATACATATAAAACTAAATCCATAATAATGTTTTACAGGATGAATCGACCTCTATTAATTCCCAAACCCCAAATGAATCTAACTCCAATGTTGACCGGGGCACCCAAACAATTTCAGACTCCCTTCAAGGATCTTTGCACTTTCCATCTCTAAGTCCAGGCCATGAATCAGGAGCTGGAGCCACTACTCGCCTCTTCAGCCACCTCCCTCTGCACTCCCAGCAACCTACCCGCTCCCCTCACAGCATGGTACCAGTAGGTGGCATCCAGCTGGTGCCTGCTGGATTGGCGGCATATTCTACCTTTGTGCCCATTCAGGCAGGGCCTGTCCAGCTCACCATTCCAGCAGTCAGTGTTATCCACCGACAGGCTAG
>JAQLOM010000023.1:14068703-14080519 GCA_030068315.1 Chrysichthys thysi
CCAGTGTTTTCTATTTTGTAGAAAACAGGTCCAAATGGCTCTTTGAATGTTAAAGGTTGCCGACCCCTGAACTAGACTCTTGCCCATTTAACTCATGGTATCCAGCTAGTTGCTGATAGGATGTGTTTGATGAGGTACCTGTTACTTTCTGACATGTGATTTTGTCCTCTGTTCTGTTCACTAATGAGCTAACATAGTCCAGCTCGTGGCTAATGGGTGAACTCAGTGGGTTTTCTGTTCTTTATGCAAAAACTCAGTTATAACAAGTGAAAATGAATCAATTGTGGCTTCTGACTGCTTTTATTGTGTGCACTTTCTTCTTCTTAGTTCCTGTCCACGCCGTCCAGCACATAGGGTGTCAGGCGGCCCCCACAGGGTTCGGCTGACATTTCCTTAGCTAAGTGCATGCTACAGAGTGAGATCGGTAGCCCCACACCCAACTCTCCCCTAACTCAGGACACTGGTTTGTGTGCACTTTATATATAGATTTTTGACTTTATCCTCATTAATGAATGTGTATTACTTGACAGTTTAATCCACAAATTGGAGAGGGCTAAGTGGGTGACACGATGGTGTAGTGGTTCACACTGTCACCTGACAGCAAGAAGGTTGTGGGTTCAATCCCCAGGGTTGACCTGGGTGCCTTTCTGTTTGCATGTTCTCCCCGTGTCCCCATGTGTTACCACTTCTGGGTAATCTGGTTTCCTCCCACAGTCCAAAGACATGCAGATTACACAGACTAGCTACTCCCATTGGTGTATGGATGGATGTATGGAAGGATGGGCACGTTGATTGGAGCATTCCATGGTCACATCAATTGCAATGCTGGGAAGGCTTGCATGACAGTGGACCCAGATGGTGGGTAATTTCACCTAATTTACCTTTGGTAAAGCTAACTCTATATATCCACAACACAGACTAATATTTCACTAGGCATCTGGCGCATGACCTTACATGCTTTCACATGTACACTAAAAAACTGCTTTTTTTTTACAAAGCTAGGCCATAGAGTATTGTGGAAATGAGTGAAAGATACACAGGACATCTGAAGGTAGGGATAAATGATTCAATGTCACTCAGGCACAGTGACATACACTCTCTCTCCACATACATACGCAGATCCATTAACACTGCAGAAGTGCCATAAGACCTGGGGCTCCCTAATAGTGATAGTGATAGTAATACTAGTGACTGTCACAAGTGAACCACACCACACCCATAAGACCTGGGGCTCCCTAATAGTGATAGTGATAGTAATACTAGTGACTGTCACAAGTGAACCACACCACACCACACCACACCACACCACACCACACCACACCACACCACACCACACCACACCACACCACACCACACCACAGTACAGCATAGAGTGACACAGTGAAATTACTTCTCTGCATTTAATCCATTCACCAGGTTAAGCAGGGGGCAGTGCCCAGGGAGCAGTTCTTGGGGTACCTTGCTCAGGGTACCTCAGTGTACCTTGTTGGTCCTGGGCTTTGACACCACAACCTTCCATTTGAAGGGCCAGTGCCCTGACCACTTGGCTACCACTGCCCCTAATGGGCAGACAGGTTCCTTCAAGGCAGTTTACAACTGTCATGATTTGCAGAGAAATAAATAAACTTATTAGTGAAAGTTGCCCTCTTGTGCTAAAATAATGAATGAATGAATGAATGAATTAATCATTGTAGCACATGAAGGTAACTTGATTAATTAATAAATTAGTTTTCTGTTAATCTTATTATAACATGTGGTATTACTTGCTGGCAGTCAGGAATGTATATTTAGAAATAGTATACACATATGTGTGGTACAGGCCGACAGTCAGAAAGAGGAAGAAGGGAAAAAATATAGTAGAAAGAAATTCATACTAGCAGATTATGATGAAGAGAGCCACAGTCTCCCAAGAGGGGATTACACATAAAGTAGTCATGCTGAAAATCACCTGCCTTAGATTTTAGGCTAGAAACATTTCATATATTAATACCGTGTTTCACACTGAAGTCACGGAAGAACATTCCTGGAAAGCCAAGGTACAGCATGAAATTTCATAAAAACTCCAAACTTTTTGGGGAATGTTTATTTGTTGTTGTGTGTTTTTTGTTTTTGTTTGTTTGTTTTTGTTTTCTATTTAGATAGTGCCTTGTTATTTTATAGTGCCTTAAGTTTTTAATATAATAATTAATATAATAATGAAGGCATTAACACTATGAAATGTCACATATGGAGTATGCACAGATCTATTGTTAAAAATAACTCAAAGCCATTACATATTTTATATCTGCATTTCTATCAAAACCTCCACTAACAAATAAAAACTACTTGCTAATGTGGTCAAAATCCATACTTAAATGTATGTTGACTGAGTGTATATTTTCATGAGGAATTCAGTGCATGCTTGGGATCAGTGAGTATATTTGGATGAAAATGTAATTTAATATTTATAATTAGTGATGTGCTAGTGGACTGTAGGAGATTGCCACACCATGACATGAAAGGTGATGCTGGAGTGCTGCCACCTGGAAGCACTTCTCTGAGGTTAGAGGTCAAAGCTATTTAACACGAGTGACAGAATCCATTCAAAAACATACTGACATCAATATACCAGAAAAGAGAAAAGTTAAGATGTTTTTGAATTCTCTCAATGCTTTCCTCTTTCTGTGTGCATCAAAAAGAATTACTTGGAGAGCACAATGTATTTATAGTATACTGTTGTATACTATACTGCAGAATAAATGGATTCTCAATTTTCTCAGCATAGCAAATAATCAAATTCCACTAAATATTAGGATTTTTCATGCAAATTTTCTGCAGGACATTTAATGAACAGATTTAGCAAAACTTGAAACTAAATCACATGTACTTGTATGGGGTTCAAAAACTGGGATTAGAGACAAAGGAGATGTCTGGAACTAATTTTAGGGGAAAAAATTTAAAAGTTCACATCAATTACAGGCTGAAATGACTCATATTTCCTGCTAGTGTCCTTGAAAATATGGCAGTGACTTCAAGAAAATAGAGTTCACTTTCACAATAATAGGAAGCATTAAAATACTTTAATATCATGTTGACCATCTTTTGCAAAACAATAAGAACTGATAAGAACCCAGAGGGTTTTAAACCCAGAGCATGGACTGCAACCTAAAAAGTGGTTTGTGGGGTGGAAGTACAGGAGAATAAGTGTCATAAAATTGTGAGACATGTCTTTGGCCCAGTCAGCAAGGGAAGGAAGGGTTCTGTAGAGCAGTCATGGAGTGCAATTGGGGCTGGATAGAGGAGCCTGGCAGGAGAGCACATATGTCCAAAATCCAAAACAAAACTGACCTTTAGTTGAAAAATAAATAGTTTTCCCGCAAGTTCAAGCTAGCTGTCCTCTATCATTCAGTTGTATCTGTTAAGAATGATAAGAAGCATCCTTTCTTCAAGAATGCACTCATCCTCAAAGCCAGCACACAAAGGCCCTATGCAAAACAACACTGATAATTTAAATATACTGAAAACACTGATAAACTAAAATGAGAATTTCACAAAGAATGAGGGCATGTCACTTTATTTTTTGCATTTCTGTGTTGAAACCATACCCAGACAACTAAGTTTCTCTTTTAGAAGAATAATACGGGGAGCATTAACAATAGATGTGAGGCCAACTTGAAAGACCCTTATTTAGTCAGAGGAACACTCTTTCAGTGGAGAGCAGTGGTTTTGCCATTCCTTGTGTCTTTACCCCTTGAGGAATGCCAGATATTCAGTCCTGTGTGCAGAGTTTGACCTGAGTGCGGGTACAAGCATAACATGTAAATTCGGAAGCACCAAATTCTTAACACCTCTTATTGCCCCCACCACCATCCCCCCATGAGTCAAAACAAGTAGAGAAGACTTCCTGTTGTTTCCACAGCTCTTTAGCCATCATCTCCTTCACCCCCACACATGCCCTCACACACACCTTTTTCAATCAGTCTGTGTATTAGTATAATGTCAAATACAGTGACTTTATACTATTTTGTTTTATTATTCCAGTGCATAACAAATGTGCACATATAACGATTTTGAATTTATGAACAAAAAGATGTAAACTTAAAAAATATGTTTTACAAACAAAATTGAAAGGAAAAACGCATTCAGACGCTATCTTAAAATATGTTATGGTTGCATACAAATAAATCAAGATAAAATGCTTATTGTAGATAAAAAATGCTATAAAAATTGTATCTTGTCTGACTATTGGGTCATAAGTGGGATTGGGACAGAAAGCTTGCCGGTTTGATTCCCTGGGCCAGCAGGTAATGTGCATGTGTGTGTGTGTGTGTGTGTGTGTGTGTGTGTGTGTGTGTGTGTGTGTGTCTACTGCTTACATGGGTTAATTACAGAGCCTAATTGCTGTTGGATGGGAAGGCTACAAATAGCATCATGGGGAAGGTAATGGAGCTCCATCTGTTCTTATGGACAAAATTGTTAAGTGATTACTTGGAAAAAAGCTTCAGAGCAATAGCAAAGAATGTGAACACCCCTGTCAGTACAACTGGTTTAAATGCCAGTTGATAACGTCTAAAAGAACACCATATAGTACTGAGTCATTACACATCATCTAAGGAAACATGAATGGAGTGATGTACTGGGACATATTAAAGGAGAATTGAATTTTATTTGGATTTTGGTTTTTCCTTATTCAATGAAAAATTCTGCACCTGCGAGTCCATCAGAGAGAACTATAACCTTAGGGAATAGATGATGATTTGCTGAGAGGAATGGACCAAAATTGAATGCTGTAAAAAAAAACTCCAGGATAATGCTGCAGGCAAGAGAGAAAACAGGGCCTGTAATGGGCTGTTTATGTTGTTGTGGGCTTTTTGTAAAATTTCAAAATAATAGTATTAAAATAGTTTTAGTAAAAATAGTAAAAAATTAAAAAGTTGCCCCTCATTTGGGGTGCCCCAGCAATAACTGAATAAACTGTACTGCCTATGTGACGGGCAGGTTCTGACCAAATATGATATTTATTAATAGGCCTCAATGCCAGTGGATTAGTAATTTGAAAAGCAATAGAAAAAAATCAATGAATAAATTGGACAAGCTTCTGTTTTAGATAAACCTTGCCCCACACATGCAAATCCAATGTAATTGCCAAATCTTCTATGTGAAACTTCAACATGGCCATATGCCACATCAGTACAGAATTTTTTGGGCTCATAATTCAATTGTATTCATGGATACTCTCCTGAGACACCCTCATGTGACACTCTAGTCAAAGGAAAATATATTGGCCACAAATCAAGCTTTCCAGAAATTTAGGAAGTCCTGCAAGAAGGGGTAAAGAAAAAAAACAAAAAAACGGGATGTTTGAAAGTTTGGTATTTAGTTGAGTTCTCTTCTCTTACTGCTAATCAGGATTGTTTTCTAAGTTAAAACAGCACACCCTAGCTCTACTGTGTACTGGTATTGTAATAACAAATAATTAGTGTGTTCTACCATAGTACTTTATAGAAACTCAATTGTTAAGGGGCACAAAAAATGTCCTAGCTTGCAAGCAAGCTGGGTCAGGCGCATGGCTCGGCCGCTGTGACATGAGACTGCAATAACAGGAACTGCAGAACAGCTCCTGCAGACAAGCAGATAAGACCCATGCGTCGAATACAAACCAAACCCTCCCTTACTGTAAAAGCCTTCTAATGATAATATACCAAACCTATAACTGGAACGGTAGTAATAAATGCATTAAATAGATACAGTACATAGATAGTAGGTGATTCAAAACTGGGTCAGTGCTGTCATTATAGTCCTTTAGCATGGTTACTTTAACTAGGCAAAATTCAAATCACATCTGCAAACATTATGTGATAGATGAAGTTTCAATCTCATGTAATACTGTTTAAACTATAAAACGGTTAAGATCATGGAAATCTTATTTAGACCCTCGTCACTGGTAAAATGGAAAACCCATTGGACTTGGCTGGACGTTTTACTTGTTTTTCTCCACACAACATAAATCTCTTATTATTATTATTATGTTCAGCAAAAGAAAAAGGGTTAATGTTTTACAAATGATTGATGAACCATATCTTTCTATGTTACTTCTGAACAGGCAAATACTTGGACACACTACACATTCCAGACTTCCAGTCTTTTTTTGGAAAGCCCCTGTATATTGATTCCAAGTACCATAGTTACCGCTAGCATTTGCATGGGTAAGGCTAATCAAATACTTTAAGAACTTCTTGGCATCAACAGAACAACAATGTGCTGTGACCTGCGTTCCTGGGTGCATGGCCTTACAATCATTACAAATTCAAATTGGGTTAATACAAGAAGGACAAGAAATGACATGTACCTCTCTCTGGTGCTGGCTTTGTGCCACAAGGGCTGCAAAAGGATGAATAATTTAGGTTACTGTAAAGGAGGCACCCATTTTGGTGCAACCTGTACCATGAGAAAGACTGGTAAAAAAAAAAAAAAGACTTGTTGAATTATATGATAAGAAAATATTAATAGAAAACCCACTTAAGCATGTTTTTCCTTGGACAACTGTGGCCCTGGACAGGGTTCCTCAGGTCTTATTCCTTGACTGACTCAAAACAGAAATGCCATAATGGTTTGTCCATCTTAGGCAAAACCAGACTCAGTACCTACAAATAGCTAGGCTGAGGTAAAAAATAAATAACTAAAAAAACTAAAAAAAAAAGCAATAATACATGGTGCCACAAAGTAGGATCATCCCCATTATAGGCATATTAAAGCAGTACGATTGAAAAAAAAAATCTCATACTTTCAAAGTATCTGTTCTAGTAAAATACAGTATATGTACAAAATGGAGAGGAAGCATGGTGAGCCTGCAGTCAGACGAGAATGTTTTTACCACTGTCACAGTCAGATCTTTCCATCTCAGATGAGCAGGAAAGATATGTTCCTGTGGTTTTGTGAAACAGGGTAATGTTTTTAGCTTTGGTATTCTTGGGGAAGTTTTGACAGGTATGTTGTTAACGATAGGAGATTGTTGCCGTAATAAGGATGGTAGATTGTAAATAAATTCAGCTGACTAACACCAGATAATACCATCATTTTAACCCATTTCTGTATAATTCTGAACACATATACAGTACATGCCTGGTCATTAACTGAGCCTTTTAAGCTTTAAATATACTGTTCCTATGTGTGTGTACATTATGGTAAGTTCTAAGTCAACTGACTATAGTCAGCTGACTATACATTACAAGCTCCATTACATGACTCTAGCATGCTTAGGCATCTGGTGGCCCTGCCTGATCCTATAGAAGATTCCTGTGCTAAAGTAAAGCATGTGGAGACAATACTGACGGGAAAATTCCTCTGATATGCAGAAGGTGGAAAGACAAGAATGCCTCCCTTTCTCAGAGGTGAGGATAGGACATTGTACAGCTCGGTGTGTGTGTAGATGGATGGGAAGGAAGACTTGGGAGACAGGCAGACTTTGCCAGAGCAGGCTTTAATTTTACAACTAGCACTTTTCAGCGTGATTTCAACATTGAAGAGAAAAACCAAAATCAAACACCATCCCAGTGTTTCAGGGCTGTCACTGGCTCAAGTTCTTTAACACTATCCAAGTTCATGCTCCCAGTGTGTGTGTGTGTGTGTGTGTGTGTGTGTGTGTGTGTGTGTGTGTGTGTGTTATTTGTGTTACTCTCTCTTTCTGGTTTACAGTATTCTCTTTTTTTCCTGAATGTGCAAACAAAGCACACATAAGTAAACTCAGTATGATCACTACACCATATTGGTTTACAACCATACAACCATGTCTGGGGGTATATAAATGGGGTGCTCTATGAGGATTGTGCAACAAGGTAGAGGTAAAAACATCAGCAAATGCGCCTTGCAAAACAGCATCCTGTGCTCTCTGGGACAGTAAGAGATCACCTCTAAAAGGCACTGGGGTGGAATAAGTCCTGGGTAACTGGAACTGCAGGGGGAAGAGAGAGAAAGAGAACAGGGAGAAGAAAAAGAAGTGCTGCTATCATTTCTTTTAGCATAGTTCATAGTCTCATAACGGGCCTAGTTATTCTGTGACAATCAAAAGCCAAGGCCACGGAGCAAACAAGCAGGTGAAATGGACCCTCTACTAGCTTCTAGCTGCATTACAACTGCTAGGCAGTTATCACTTGGATTGCATTATATTGACACTGTTCACCCGAGCGAAATTAAAATGTGAAAATCTCAGAAAGTTTGTTTTAGTAACTTAATTATAAATAAAATTAGAGCATAGAGAATGTACAGCCAGCATCCTGGATGTGAGGCTAGGACTGTTAAATATTAGGTGTCTTACATCCAAAGCACTCATCGTAAATAAAACTGTTATTGAGCAGGAGTTTAAGATATCGTGTTAAATAGAAACATGGGTTAAAACAAATGAATATGTACCATTTAAATGAAGATATTTTTCCTGGATATAGTTATGTATTAGCCATGTCTAACGGGGAGACATCACAGTTATTTCTTAGACATAAATGCAATGCATTGGAAGCTCTTTATAATAACATATGTAGAGACATATATAAGACTACCAAGTCGATTATGCTAAGTATTATTTAGAAAATGCTTAGAATCAGCATTCTGCTACACTCTAGATTTTGTACGTCATCTTACAAAATAATGAAAGGGAATAAGTAGCACTCTGGATCACACACGCACCTAAAAACAGGCAAATTGAAAATTAGAATGTAAATGGCATCAGACTAAATTAATATTATTTCAGTCAGCATGGCAAAAGAACCTTATGAACTATAGAAAATCTCTTAGTGCTGCTAGAGCAATGTATCTCTCCACTTTAAAAGAAGGCAACAAAAATAATCCTAAATTCTTCATTCTTAATACTGTAGCAAAAGTAACTAGGAATTTGACCACCACAAAAAAAAATATACTCTGTCATTATGTAGTAGTGATGACATCATGAATATTTCAGTAGCTAAATCAAAAATATTAGGCAAAATATTAAATTAAACAAAATATTCAAAATATAAATTTAAAGCTAGAGAATTTGATAACTGACCCTGTAGATAACAATATAACCATATCAAATCAGTGATGAATGTTTTATTTCTCTTCAAGACCATGAGATAACTTCCTCATTAAAATCTTCAACTGGACTTGACCCTGACAAACCTGTTTCTTCAAACAGATAATATCAGAAGCAATGTAACCTCTTCTAAAAAATAATGCATGGCTATTTAGCATGGCTATGTAGCTAAATCCTTTAAACAAGCAGTTACCGAACCCTGATTAAAAAGCTTGACCTCAATCCCTGTCAGCTGGCCAACTATAGGCCAATATAAAACATCCGCTTTATCTTAAAAGATCCTAGACAATTTTGCAGCACAGCAGATGTGTTCATAGATAGATGTTCAAGATCCAGGCCTCATCAAAGCACAGAGACAGTGCTGGTTAAAGTCATAAATCTCCTACTACTGGTAGGGATGAGGAGGGATGTGTCTCCTTGTTTGTTTTGCTTGACCTTAGCACAGCTAAGACACCACTGATCATACTTCTTTCTTGAAACAATTGTGTTTGAGTGAAGGGAATGGCCCTCTCCTGGCTCAGGTCTTATTTAACTAATTGTTATCAGGGTATCTTAATCCTGCTCAAGGTCGTGGGTGGAAGCTGAAGCCAATCCTACCTGACTTCGAGTGAGAGGCCGGGTACACCCTGGGCAAGTCTCCAATCCACCGCAGGCCAACACACAGAGACAGACAACCATCCACACTCACATTCACACCTACAGGCAGTTTAGAGTAACCAATTAGCCTAATCCCCTCTGTGCATGTCATTGGACTGTGGGAGGGAGCTGGAGTATCCAGAGGAAACCCACATTAACACAGGGAGAACATGCAAAGTCCACAAAGAAAGGTGCCCAGGTTAACCTGGGAGTCGAACATAGGACCTTCTTGCTGTGAGGTGACAGTGATAACTACCATACCACCATGCCGCCCCACCTGGTGCTTCAACTTAATTATTTATTATTACACCGGAAGCAAAGAGTTGTGTGATTTTCAAAGAGGACATATTGTGGGTCAGTCTGAGGGTGGACTTAGCCAGTGTATGATTGCACAAAACCTTGGGATTCATCTTACCTTAGTCAACAGAAGTGATTGTACAATTCAAAAACAAAGGAAAGGAATCAACAGCATCCCGCTCAGGTCGACCTGAACCCTCTGACAAGTGTCTTCAGACTGTTGAAATAAATTATTGTAAGGCCACTAAGACTCACTCAAAGTGAGTCAGAGTACTTCTGTGAGGTATCTCCATCAGCGTGGCTACTATGGCAGAGCAATTAGAAGAAAGTTTCTAGAAAATCTTTTTAAAATGATGGTGTCTATTTACTTTTGAGATATCTGTATATGTACAGTTGAAAGCAGATATTTGCATACACGAGAAAAAAACCCACAAAACTTTTTGTCTTTACTGTCAAAGATTAAATCAGAGTAAATGTTTTCTGTTTTAGATCAATAAATATTAACATATTTTTTGCATTTATTAAATGTCAGAATCGAGCGAGGGAGAAATTTTATGTTTTTTTTTAACACATTCATCAAAGTCAGAAGTATACATACACTAAGTTTATTGTGTGTTTAAACAAAATGAAAACTCCAGATGATTCCATTCTGAGCTTAAGAAGCTTCTGATTGGTTCATTGATTCCATTTGAGTTAATGGGGTATATGCACAGGGGGTACTGACATATAAATTTCAGCCAGCTCAGTCATTTCCGGTCCCCTTTTGTTTGCTGCGTTTAGCTCATATTGTCAGCATTACCACCACTTCTTAACTCTTAAGAAAACATTTAAATTTCAGAGAACCGATAGCACAATAGCTGAACACTGTTGTGTGCCTTTGTGTCAGGCATCCAGTAAGTACAACAAAGTGCTTCACACATTTCCCTCCAATGAGGAAACTAGGCGGAAATGGATTGTTGTTCTCCGGAGGGAGAGTTTCACAGTCAGTCCCCATACCTGCGTTTGTAGCCGACATTTTAAACAAGAAGATGTCCGAGAGCCAGAATCCAACAGAGGACGACGACTGCTAAAGAAGGGAGACCACGATGATGCTCCAGCTCCGGATCCCACCCTTGTTGACCGAGAGCTCTGGAGGAAAATGCGGCTCTCAGAGAGGAGACTCTGCGGCTGAGGAAACAGGTGGAGGAGCTCACTTTGAAGCAGTGGTTTGGCATCCACCATTTTGTAGCCTCAGACAAAAACATACGTGTTTTCACAAGGTAAGATACAGCTACACTGATCATGATATTACTTAATGAACAAAACACTGTAAGGCATTGTTAGAAGAGAACATGCTAACATATCATAATTGTGTTATGTAGATTTGCATCCTATGAGCACCTCATGCGCTTCTGGGCATTCATAGACATTAATAGGCATTAATGGGCATTTTTCTCCTCCTTTTTTACTCATGGACGTATGACACAGTGACTGGAGAATACGACTAATGTTGTTGACGGTCATTCCTGGCAAATCTTGGAGAAACTGAATAAAAAACGCCATGTCGGTGAATAGATGAAGCTAATATACATTGAAATAACCTGCGTTGGAAGTGAAGCAGCTGGCTTTGTCAGGTTGCGGAAGTGAGCGTGCATGTACCCCATTGGTGGCACACCTGTGGATGCATATAAAAGCACACCTCAAACACAGAGCCTCTATCTTTGACATCATGGGAAAATCAAGAGAAATCAGTCCGAGAGAGGAATGTTTTTTGGGGCAAAATATGCGAATCAACCCCAGGACAACAGCAAAAGCCCTTGTGAAGATGCTGGCTGAAACTGGTAAGACAGTGTGATTATCC
>JAQLOM010000023.1:14101033-14123658 GCA_030068315.1 Chrysichthys thysi
TCTCTCTTTAAAAAAAAAAAAAAAAAAAAAAAAAAAAAACGGCACCGGATTTTCCAAGGCTTTTCAGTACTTTGTAGTACCAAAATATTTAGGCCGGTGTTTTTTGGGTGCCACTGTTCAGTACCCATTCCTAGTTAGCAATCTACATCATTTTCTTACTTCCGTTAAAACTAACTTGCATAAAGCTAATGGGTTCAGAAGGTGTCGTTAACCTACACGCGGCGAATCCGTGCATGCCAGCAATGCAGCTCCGACAGTATCCATTACTCTTTAAGCACTGATGAATCATGTTCTAAGTGCCTGCTGGCTCTTCTCCCAGGCATAACCTTTCATCGTCCTTCCTCTTATGACTTCCTCACAATGAATCAGGCTATTGGCTATATTATTCCTAGTGTTTAACTGCTTCAAGAGTCAGGATGAAAGGGTTGGCGTGAATGGAGCTACCTAAAAGCTGGAAGTCCTCGAACCACCTAAATTACCTTCCGGAAATTCAGCCGTGCTACATTGTAGTTTAGTGTTTTTATGTAGCAATAAAAATCAGTGCATTTGTGTAATGAAATCCTGTTGCATGAAGAAAGCTCAGTAGAGAGTTCAGTCAGCATGTTGTTGGGAACATGATAGGAAATGGTCAACGGATATATCATGATGGTACTGTAATGAATTTTTAGGGCGACACCTGTGGCGAGGATGACCAGTAGGATGGCAAGTAGAAGTTTTGTATTTTGTTAACTGTCCCAAATATTGGCGTATTATGTAAAAGGCTCACTGTATTTGAGAAGAGCTGTAGAATATGAATCCTATGAAAGTTTATCTTTTTATACATCACTCTTCAGCTGTGACTTTCAGTCATCACTAACAGCTTCAGTGTGCTTTGGCATGGATTCTGCACATCTTTGGACGTAGGGGTATGGAGCCCTGTTCCTCCAAAAGATATTCCTTCACTTACTGTCGATATGTACTGAATTGCATTGGGTTTTTAGGTCTGTGAAGGCCATATATAGATATACTATATTGTCACCCCCGAACCATGTGCCAGCTGTTTTCCAGAGGTGATCCAGATACTTAACTCCCCTAGCCCATACCAGGTCCTGCTCAAAAAGACCCTGTTCACATCAGGTATTAACATGTATCCAGGGTGATCAGGTAGGTCACAAGTGGTCAGCTCTAAATCCAGGTGAGAACGGGGTCAAATGCATCCTGAAGACACATTGGGATCCTGTCGCTCGAGCCACATTCAAGATTGTCCTGGTTCGTTTAGCATTGTGAATACAAAAGTGTCCTTGGCCACACTGAATGTCCACAGTGCATGTGGAAGTATGAACTCATTCATGCACCAAATGCATCACATTAAAGCGTAACGACGACAAATATTTGTTGTGTGTATTATTAGTTTCTGGCAGGCTAGGCACGGGAAGTGCACGTTACGTACTTAGAGCTGTCCAATCGTGAGCAGGTCACTTGGGACTAATGTTGATACCAGTTGTGAACACGGCCAACCAGGTCACACTTCATCACATTATCTGTTGTCTGAGGTCCTCTTTACTGTCTGTGGTCCCAATCACACTTGGCCTGGGAGTACAGTGGACCCTTGGCTCGTGAACGCATTGGATGGCGGACAAATCGACGTATGAACTAAATTCCTGAACAGACTTTGTACCGACCGACAAACAAATCCCCGACTGACGTACTGACGTACACATACAGCCAACCCACGCTTTATGGCACAAACATTCAGTTCCGGGCAAGCGCTCGTCGTGTGAACGTGTTCAACGCGTTGTGTTTCATTGTGTTTCTCTGCATTTTTGCTCTATAAGCTTCATTATGGGTCCCAAGAAAGTGGAAATGGTAGTGAGAGTAAGAAGCCTAAGCATATAGCAGTTGAAATAAAGAAAGAAGAAATCGCAAAACATGAGGACCGCCACCATATCCCTCCGCCACCGTCCACCTACACCAGCGACTACGTCTCCACCGGAAAGGGAACGTGCATTAAAATCATCTGTTTATTTCATTTAGGTTAATTTTTCTGTAATTAAGACTATTTTAATTTTATTCTATGTTTTATTGCCACACATAAACCCATAATACACTTTAAAAACACGTTTTGAGGCTGAAACACATTCATTGTATTTACTTTAATTTCAATGGGAAAAAATTGATTTGGGTCGCGAACAAATCGGTTTACGAACAGTCTCAGAACTAATTAAATTCATGAGCCGAGGGTCCACTGTAATTGGACGATACTAAATACAGGTGTGAACAATACGCACGGTGTCTGAGATGCATTGTGATCCGAATGTGATGACAAATATAAGCACGTAACATTTGTCGTGTAAACACAAAGTATCCCAATGTTCCCAGCAACAAAGGACGGCCTAACTGATTACATATTTTCTTATCCAAGGCAAAGCCGCAATAATTGGGAGATTGCTTAGAAATTCTCCAAACAAGTTCTCCATCGCTAATCTAATGGACTATGTCAATACTTGTGGCTAGAATAAGTCTCGCGATAGGATTCATGGGGCATTTCTAACTGATGAAAGACTTCGCGTAATAAACGTGCACAACATCCTTCCTCCAGCTGGAGTGATGGATGAAAGCCAATCAGAAGTGGTCGCTGGAGACACGATCAGAACGACATTTGGATGGTTTTCTCGGAGTAGTTTAAAGAAGAAGAGACCCCACGTCAACTGTGGTCGATTTTGATGCCATCAATAAGACCGTTGCCATCAGGGTTGATAGAAGTGGCATAGATTCACGGCTGCTTGTAGAATGGATTGCGGACAAATCGAACAGAGCCGGTGAGCATCAAGACTGGAAAACAGCCGGTGCTTCAGTAAGATCAGGCCCTGCTACAACAGAAACTTTGACCTCTACAGGATGTCCTGTGGCGTCGGAAGGAAGAAAAGGACAAGCCGTTTTGTTTACTGTATAGATTTACAAGGTATGGGGTGCTTTGCATGCAATATGACCACTTCCCACAAAGGCTTGTTTAAAGGTTTCAAGGGTTTTAAAGGTACACATTGTATCCAGGAGAAAGTGTTTTGATAAGTGTCTGCGATAAGGTTTTTACTCCTCCACTCTGAAGTGCCTCTTTGCTGTTGTTGAAGACTCTGTATGTGTTTAGATGGTGTGCGTTGTTCATTTTTCACTGTCTAGTGCAGTATGGAGGCACGGTGCAAGTTTAGATCCATGTCTAGCATCCCCCACTGGGAACTGAGCTGAATTCTTGTTCGAGAATGATTTGCATATCTTTCTTTAAATGGTCTAGAAATCAGATAACGCTAACCCCAACAGCCCCCCCCTCCCCCCAAAAAAAAAAATCCTTTCTCATAAAAGGAAGAGATGGAGCGCAAAGCGCATTCCGTTTCACCAGGAGCATATCCGTTGGCCGTTCTGGTAATTGGAGTTTATTTAGGAAGTGAGGCCAATTTTCCTTTAGCATTAACCAGGATCATTAGTGAGACACCTCTATGAAAGATTGTACCAGATACTGAGTCTCATGGGAGCGCTTATTGAGTCATTTGATTATATTAGCCCTTTGTTCATTTGATACGGCTTATAGGTGGGTGTGGGATGACATGATTAACTCCTCAGCAGGACACTTTATCTCTGCTTAATCATCTTGGTTTCAGTCTCAAAACAATATGGAGTGCCAGCGAGCAGGCGACCACAGATCTTCATGTCGCCCTCGGGTGGAGTGATCTGAACCTCAAGGCATGTTTTCGCTTGTTCGCTCATAAGATTCTCCAGTTTGGCACATCCGAGCAGATATGTCCGTGTTTTTGGGCGCCTGTGATCTCCTAGCAAGCTTGATGGACAGCTTGGCATGGGTTGAAAGGCCAAGAGGGAGACTATGATTTTGTGAGACTTGACTTCACATGGAAGTAGGAGTTCTCTTGGTGTACTAAGATTAACAGGTCAGACATGAAACCAAGTCTGATGCTCTGCCCCATGCCGTGCAATTATGGAAGGCTTCATTATGCACAGTGGTCTTTAAAGAATTTCTGGCTTTCTGTCTTAAGGTGCTGGAATGATAACAGACTGGTCTAGGATTATAAGTGTTCATTACACTATGTGCAATGATGAATTCTTCATAACAGTTACAACCCAGAACTATTAAGAAGATACAGTAGAACCTTGGATTGCAAGTAACTTGGTCTGTGAGCATTTTGCAAGACAAGCAAGAAGTTTGTACTAAATTTTGACTTGATGAACGAGCGAGTTCTTGCAATACGAGTAATATGCATACGCTTCGTCTGCCGAGCCTCACGTGATCACAACTTCTCTCCCACACTCACCGCGGGATTGTGGCTCACTCGTATAGTCAACATCTGCGCTAGTGTACACTGTTAATGTGTGTGTGAAAATGGCCCCCAGGGAGATGTGTAAAATGTAGGAAAGAGTGCAAAACTTTGTAGAAAAACACCACCCGAATAAGGCTGTAGCAGTGCGAGTGATAAATCTGTTTAATGACGATGCAATGTCGCATTTACGCCAAATCCTCAAAAGGAGGCAAAAGCAGCCATCACTGGATAGTTTCCTTGTTAAAGTCGCACGAAAAGAAAAAGATCCCAGTGAGCGACAGACTGCAGTGATTCTGTGAGTTGTAGTGAAAGTCATCCTACACAATAATCCTCCTCCTCCCCCTCTCTCCTCCTCTCTGGTCTCCCTTACACCAGCTATGAGACTTTTTAAAGGTAAAGTGCAGGTTATTTTTTTTTATGGATTTTCACTTTTATGTTTTGTATTAATCATTTTTATAGACATATTTGTGGGTTGTGAAACGAGCTATCGGTGTTTCCATTATTTCTTCTGGGGAAATCTGCTTTGATATACGAGTGCTTTAGATTACAAGCACGTCTCCGGAACGAATTATGCTCGCAATCCAAGGTTCCACTGTACTAATAATAGGAACTATTAACATTAAGTCACTTTGAGACCACACATATGAAACTGTTATGATTTGTTAAGATTAGGGCACAAAATGACTTTAGTGGCTAACTAGACTTGAGTTCACTTTCCCTAGCTTGTTGAGTTTTATCAGACTGTATAGGACAGCCTGGCCTATAGCTGACACAACATGTATAATCTTCATTAAACTCACTCTCCTGGGAAGGTGTTCCACTAGATGTTGGAGCATACCTGTGGGGATTTGTGTTCATTCAGCTACAAGAGCATTATAGAGCTTAGGTACTGATGTTGGGATGTCGGGGAGGTTTTAGTTCCAGTTCATCCCAAAGGTATTCAGAGGGGTTGAGGGCAAGGCTATGTGCAGGACACTCAAGCTCTTCCAGTACAACCTTTACCAGAACACACCATGTCTTCATGGAGTTGGCTTTGTGCACAGGGGCATCATTGTGCTGGAACAGGTTCGAGCCTCTGTAATGGAATGGAATTTAATTGCAATGCTTCAGCGTCCAGAGATATTCTAGACAATTGTCCACTTTGAACTTTTGGGGCTTTGGGTTTGGAGCAGAACCACATGCGGCAGAACTTTGGGGTATGGGACAGAACTACATGGATAGTGTGTGTGGTCGTCAGGTGTCCACATACTTTTGACCATATTGTGTGAATGCATTCTCTGAAAACCTACAAAAAACCTAGAGCTGTAGTTTAAAAAGTAGCCAACGTCTGCCAAACCATGGGCACTCAGGCCAAAAACAGACATGCACTTCAAGTTTCAGAGGCTCCTCTCCCTAATAATGTTCTCATCTTCCGTGTTTTATACTAATACAAATTCATCCAAGCTTTCTTTGCCTCTTTTTTTTTTTTTTTTTTTTGCTAATCATTTGAGTGGAGATCTAGCTCATCTGACAGAATGTGCAAAAACATGGTCTGTAATCCAAAATAAGCATTGCATTCATACAGTCCAATTCGTTTTAGGAGCTTTAATCATCCTTCCATCTGTTTGCTGTGCTACGTTGGACTGCGTTCAGCACATATTTAGATCACCTCACATAACGTTCACCAAGATCTCACACTAATCTGTTTCCTCTGTCTCTCCTGCTGTCCTACAGTCCATTCTCCTGCTGGGAGCATTAGCTCTAGCCTGCCTGGCCCTGGACCTCCTCTTCCTCCTCTTCTACTCCTTCTGGTTGTGCTGTTGCCGTAAGAAGAGCAGCGAGCAGCACAACGCCGACTGCTGCTGCACGGCCTGGTGTGTCATCATTGCCACTCTAGTGTGCAGGTGAGTTACTCTCAGCACGCATTGCTCCTTTCTTCTGCACAGCATGTAGAATTAGTAAGGTATTGGACCATTGCAAGGCAAGAGTTAAAGGGTTTCAGTGCACCTTGGTGATGCATTTCCAGGTCTCTCGAGTCAGGGGCATGGAGCACCCTGTCAAGATGGATCTGCTTCATTGTAGGATAGACGTGATCAATCAGAATAACTTTGACTTGATTTGCATTTCGGGGCGGCTCGGTGGTGTGGTGGTTTGAGCTGTCGCCTCACACCAGGAAGGTCCTGGGTTCGATCCCCGGGGTCAACCTTGGGTGCCTTTCTGTGTGGAGTTTGCATGTTCTCCCCATGTCTGCGTGGGTTTCCTCCAGCTACTCCGGTTTCGTCCCACTGTCCAAAGACGTGCACAGAGGGGATCAGGCTAATTGACTACTCTAAATTACCCGTGAGTGTGAATGGTTGTCTGTCTCTGTGTGTTGGTGCTGTGGTGGTTGGTGACCTGCCCAGGGTGTACCCAGCCTCTCGCCCCAAGGCAACTGGGATTGGCTCCAGCTGCCACCCCCCCCCGTGACCCTGAACAGGATTAAGTGGCATTAGATGAGTGAGAGATTTGCATTGCAATTGCATTCTCTATTGTCACCTTAAGATCAGGAACTAAAAATTTGTTTTTCTTTACATATTGCACTAATGCATGGGCATGAAATCCTGATGTCAGTGTTTGGTCAGTGTTCCAAGTGAAATACCCTCCGGTTGTTTCCAAGTCACTTTGATTTTTTTTTTCCTTTTGCATATTGATCCAAAATCAATGTCAGCTGGGCCTTTTGAGATTTTTTTCCCCTGAATGCATGATGCAGACAATGGTTGGATGTTAACTGCTTAATGGTTTCGTGCATTTCACTTGCCCGGAAACGTCTTCATTGGTTTTGTTTCAGTTTTTCTTTCAGATTCTGTTGGTGATCCTGGGTGTTTTTCTTTGCACACTTGGAATCTGTGTGCCGCTGGAAGCAGCTATGCTTTACGTGGACTGTTCTGGCTGTGTATGCCACCCTCACAGCCTCCTGGCTGCAAATAACATCTGTAAATTAATGGGCCATATCAGAAGCAGATCTCTTTTATTGCTGTTAAGGCCGCAGTAACTTTCATTTTAGTCCTTTACTCCTTGCTCCCTTGGCATTTGAATTATGTTCTTCCCCGTAACAGCCAACAGGAGAGAGGGAGATACCCGAAAGGCTCGTTTTCTACGGCGTGTCAGTTTTTATAACGGCTTCACGGAACACATCCGTGATATCGGGATATTATACGGAAGCGGTACATGACTACTTATTCGAACGCTTTGCATTACATGCACTTTACGTGCTCCAGTCTTGCCGTATGCCGATGACACAAAAGTCAGTTTATTACCTCAGCTTGAGGAAGAGGATCGCGCTGCTAGCTGGTTATTCACTCCTTCCCTACTGGTAACGAAACCTGTTCAGTTTACTGGGGCATAAAAGACTGCGGCAGTGCGTCGTGGGGGAAGACGGCATCATTTCATTTCTTCGCAGTAGGTGTTAGCAGCCTCCATCGGTTCGACGGTAGCGTGGAAATGGGAAAATATTTTTAGCTCTAATCCCAGGGTCGCGTACTCGAGGCATTAAATAGGGCAGTGCTGCCCATCGCCAAGTGAACGCCTGAGCGCTAGCAGGAATTTGTAATAGTTTTGTGTAAACGGCATGTCAAAAACAAGGAGACCTTGTCTGAGTAATGGTTAATTCATGACAACTAAAATCATCTTTCAGCCCTGTGCACGTTTTGATACACGTTTTGATGCACAGTGAAGCAGTGCCTACTAGGCCTGGGCGATGAGGTGAAGTGAGGTGATCAAATATAGGTGATGACTGACACCTGACCTGATGTTGATCGTGGACGGACGCTAGTCTTCAGTGCTGCATGGAATGATAATTTTTGAATGCTTTATTGCTCATAATCATTTTCCAATCATGTACTGTGGGCTGGTTCACCTGAGATCATCAATTGTTGTTTGTTTATTTATTTATTAACTTCTTTATTTTAGATATTGCCCATCCTTAGTACCCAGGGTCGGATTATCCATATGGGCCAGTGGGCCGGTGCCCAGGGGCACCAACCATTCACAACCAGTGGGGGGGCACCACATCACATATTTTTCATAACTTTTTGTTATTCACTTGAAATTTTTAAAAGGACATACATAACTCGTCATGAACACTAATTTCATAATAATAATAATAATAATAATAATAATAAAAATAATAATGAGCAAATCAAGATGACATGACTATTCATTCCCCCTCCTCAAACTGTCAGAGTTGAGTCAGTCCACAAGTATGCGCAAATGTATCATTTTTTTAAAACCGTTACAGAAAATGAATGAAAAATGTACAGACATCAATTGAGTGGTTGTGCAAAGAGAAAAAGAAAAAAAAGACAAGGACTCTAGACGTCTAGCCACGATTCAAAATGTTCCAACGATCGATTGTTGTTTTCTAAGAACATCAGGACCTGCGGTCACTAGCATCGCTGAAGCCGAAGCTAGTGAAGACGGTAACCTGTGAGGTATAGTGCCCAGGGGCACCATGTTGTCTTAATACGAGCCTGTTAGTACCTACTGCAGTAGATAATATACACTTTACCAGCCTACCTAGATCTGAAGTGCAGACACACGTTGGTTTGAAAGTTTCAAGAAACCAAACAACTCTACAAAACGATTGAGAAGATTGCAAAGAAGCACAGCAGAGCATCGTTGTGTAACGCCTGGAAAAACCAACTTCTCGTATTAAGATGTTGTAGCTATTCATCACGCATGTGTAGCTTTTTTTTTTTTTTTTTTTTTTGTCCAGAATCTTCCCACCCCATGTTGTTTCCATCAAAATAGAAATGAATGAATGCAAACCAACAAACAGTATGATTGATCATGGACCTTATGTTTTGCATCATTGGAAAGGTCAAGAATAAAAAGTTCTACAGCTCTACCAGTCCGTAGGTATTGTACATATTGATGGGAGGTGGGAAAAGGTCCACAATGTAAATTATTTTAAAGTATATGATCATAAAAAATAAAAAAAAAATCTGGACTAAGTGGGTCCATGCAATTTATTTTAAAAGGGGTCTCTGGTTGGCAAAAAGTTTGAGAACCACTGGAATAAGCAATCAAAAAGGTCTCTGACTTGATTGCTGAAATATACAGTTTTTGGACTGAAATATGTACTGAATTGTCAACATTTCTGGTTCTCATCACAGCACATTATAATCACATTTAAATAGTACAGTGTGGAGTAGTTGCATAATCATGTTGAGGACTGATTTATGTGTTGAGGTGAAGCCACAGAAACCGAAGATGCTTTGAGAAAGAACAATGGTGATTATTCTGAACTGAAAACAGTTCTGCCGCAATCGGACGATAATGATCTTCACTCCAATGCCAGATGGGATCAGTTTATTTTAATGCTGCATGTTGGGTATCAAGAGTCAAAGCGGTGTGTGCATAGAGCCACTGCAGCATGACCGTCGTCTTCTTTAAAAAAAATAATAAATGTACAAAATAATGTAAGGGTTTTTTTTCCCCCTCCCCTTCTTACAGCCTGTCCTCTTAACTTGATGCTACTTTCTTCAGACTAATCACTGTAATGCAATCTATATATGCCATCAGTTTAATTAAATGAAATTGTTCATTTAATGAAATGTGCTGTGTCATGGTCCCCATGGCCAGAGTGGAATGGAGTGATGGTGGGAAATCGGTGGGAAAATCAGCAGCCAGCTATTGTCCAGCCTCACATCCTGCCACAAATAAAGCCTGTTGCCATGGTGATGTCTCCATTCTCTGCGCAGGATGCTTAGCTCCTTCTATTATATTAGCAGTGCTGATCTCATTCACATGGTGAGCCATATTGGAAGAAAGTTTAATTGAAGCCGGAGGTCAGGCGCATTCATATATCTTTAGGCAAAATATAAGGAATTGATTAGTTAAAAGCCGTTTTGACCCCAAGTTAGGCTATTAAATTAGCTTCTGGATTTGGAAGCAATAGTAATAATAATAATAATAATAATTTGAATTTTTGTATAGCCTTTTTCAAACATGGGGATGTCACCCAATTTTAGATTATTTTTCTATACAAAGACAGATTGTGAATTCATCAGCTAGCCCACCAGGCGTGTGAAAGGGCTTGTGCATGTCAATGTGCATACTCTGGCTTGTTAACTAAAAAGCTAATTATGTGCATTTAATATAGATGTGTAAAATAAGCAAAAACACTTTAATGCTCGGGAGAGGTGGCATCAAGTAGTCTTTTTTTTTTTCTTCCTTTTTTTCTTTTTTTTTTCCTTTCCCAATAATGTGAACATCATATTTGCACCCTCAAAAAAATTGTAACCTTGACCTGTGCTCTTTTCTTCGCATGTGAAGACATTATATAAGTTGAGTTTGGCTGGCATCGTCATTGAGTGTTTAAGCGCATGTTGGGCGGCAGTGTTGTGAGGAGACTGTATGTTGGGTAGTGTAGTGGTTCGCACTATCACCTCACAGCAAGGATGTCCTGGGTTTGCACCCTGGGGTTGACCTGGGTGCCTTCCTGTGTGCAGTTTGCATGTTCTCCCCATGTCCGTGTGGGTTTCCTCCGGGTACTCCGGTTTCCTTCCACAGTCCAAAGACATGCACAGAGGGGATTAGGCTAATTGATCACTCTAAATTGTCTGTAGGTGTGAGTGTGAATGGTTGTCTGTCTCTGTGTGTCGGCCTGCGATGGACTGGTGTCCTGCCCAGGGTGTACGCCGCCTCTCTCTCACCCGAAGTCAGCTGGGATTGGCTCCAGCTTCCCCCCGCGACCCTGAACAGGATTAAACAGCAGTAGATGAGTGAGAGAGACGGTATGTTATAGGCATGAGCTAAGCGTTAGTTCTAACAATTTTTGTATTACACTGTGCTATTTTTTTTCATTAATTTTGTTCCTACATCCCTTTTGTATCTCCCTATTTCTATTCTGTGAAGATTGACTAACACCTGTTCACACTGATATCCCTAGCTAGTGAGGATGCATAATCTGTTTGTCTCAGGCATCCAAGCTAGCAAATTGTCCACATTTCTAACAAACTTTTTTTTTTTTTTTTATGACCGAAACCTTGATTAAATTTACTGTAACTTTTAGCAACATGCGGTAACGGGGAAAAAATGTATACGTTTAAAAAAATACAGGGTAAAGTCACTGAAGTCTGCTTTCATATTGTAAACCAGAGAAGGCAGAGTTTGTTAGCTACCTAGCAGAAGCTAATCGTATTTCTGAGGAGTATTGTAAATCGTGCTCTTCAATGTTCATAATCTTTGCTAATAACACTAGCCTACTAGCTAACATGCTAATTTCGCTGGAAGTTATATTTAATAATGTTTAATAGTCATGTTTAATAATCAAAATCTTTACCGCTTACAGAAGCTTGCTAAAATGTGCTAACCTGACGACAGGATTTCAGAAGAAACCTAGGTATATGACTGAAAAATCTGAAATAAATAAAAATCCAGTCAGGGTAGTTCATCATAGCATGCTGGCTATCGTTAACAGTAAATATTGTGGGCTTTTATAAGTCTGGGCTGCTGCGGGTGTTAGCCAGAGTTAGCTGAACAATCAGAGGATTTTTAGTTGCTGTTATGAAATGTTTATCATTTATACAGACAAAGCTAGATATACGGTTATCATGGTTATCATATGCTAGCTTGACAGGGTATTTACTGACTAAACTGATGGAGATCTCTCCTTCGTCCTGTCGTGTGTGTGTGTGTGTGTGTGTGTGTGTGTGTGTGTGTGTGTGTGTGTGTGTGTGTTTATATTTCTGTATGAACAAATGAACTGATAGTGACGGGCACCTAGAGATTTGGATGAGATTGAACGAGATGCTGTGATTGAGAATGAGTGTGTGTTCATGAGGGAGAGCAGGCTGGGTCTGCGTGTGTATCTCCGTGTGTTCCTCTCTGCATGGCTGATTAGCTCAGCTGTCAGGCCACGCGGCAGGTGAGGACTTTATGAACGCTGTGAATTACGCACTGTCTTCCAGCCACTAAATCCAGCATTCAGCAGCAGAACTCATGTTTCCTGCCTCGTATAAAGCCTCCTCAGTGTGCTGGAGATAAGTCGGTGGACAAGAGGGCTTCTGTAACACCATGTCGTGTATAAAGGGCTTCATCATGATTATGTTCAAAATTATCGGGACACAGTGGTCATGCCAGCCATTTCTTGGCCAGCTGTGATTCTTGTTCATGAAATGAAGTCCATTGTTAGTTATAAACCGCCAGGCCGTGATTAACACTCGACTGCTGATTCAAGTCCAGAGTCATCAATGATCCCAGGAGGTTTTGAGAAAGCCAACACTTGACGTCCTCCTGGATTTAGTGTTCTGTTATGGTTTGTTCAAGTGTGTGATGATCAGAGCAATAATGGTGCCTCTGGACCCCTTTGTGAATGACGGCACTTCAGAATCCCAGAGTGAGTAAAGACACCGGAGTCTGTCCTTAAGAGTTAGCGAGAAGTAGGTTTTCTTTTCTCTGATATGATCTTGCGCTCCTGCCTCAATTCAATTCAATTCAACGAGCTTTATGGCATGACCGTGAGCATTTACAGTATTGCCAAAGCACTAAAACGAAAATCTATTAGTTTAACAATAAATGAAATGAAACTATTCGTTTAACAATAAAAGAAAAGGGTAATAAATCATAATGATGATGATGATGATAATGATAATAATAATAATAATAATAAAAAATGAAGATAATGATAATAAAGATGAAGTATAGCAATCATAGTCAATAAGGGTCTGTAGTATGTACCAAGTAATAATAATAATAAAGTGCATGTGTAGTGAAGTGAGACGAAATACAGTTGATCCTCTCATTAATGGACTAATTTGGGGGGAGAGGTTGTCCGTTGACATGAGTAGTCCAATGATGTGAAGTGTTTTAGTGTGGGGGGTTAAAATAGTGGAAATCCAAGGAAAAACACCACAAAGGTCCATAAAAGTGCCACCCAAGTACTGTACACATGACAAGCAGCGTAACGACCCACATAAATAGGTAAGTACATTGAGAAAACATTGAACATTGAAAACGCCGAATAAACAGTATAGCTTCACAACGAGCACAGCTCAACCGTCGCTTGTAAACAACTAGTAGCACACATGACACCGCCACCTAGCGGACAATTGCTGAACTACTGGACTCAGTTCGCAATACCCGGGATTTTTAGACTTTCGTACTGAACATTCTGGCTAATGGATTATGTATTCAGACCAGCGGATTTAGTCAGTTGCATCCGATATCTGTTAATGCGGTGTCTGTAGATGAGAGGATCGACTGTAGAGATAAAATTAAATACTGGAAAATAAAATGCGCTAAAAATGGGATAGGCTCAAATGGATCATTAAAATAGATAGATAAATAAAATAAAAGAGAATAAATCACATCAGGGAACAAACTCTCTCTGTCTCTCTCTCTCTCTCTCTCTCGCTCTCTCTCTCTCTCTGACACATTTATTCTCTCCTCCTTCACGCTCATCTTCACCCCTGTGTTTCTCAACCTCTCCATCTTTTATCTGTTATTCTCTCTCGCTCTGGCTGGCTGTGTTTGAGGCACTGTGCATGTTGAGGCAGCATCCCATCTACTGACGACGATGGGGAAAAGGATGCGTGCCTGTATTATTTTTCTTTTTTCTTTTTTCTTTTATGCATAACCATCTATGCCTGCTGATATTATCAGGGTTTTTTTTTTAATAGATTACTGTACTTTTTACAGAAGATCCCATTGCTTGTTTGTGGAATTTTTTTTTTTTTGTGACAAGAATCTGTGTATATTAAATATGTATGTATGGGTCTAACATCACTTAGGTGCACACACTTATCTACACGTTGTAAAACCCAAGACACAGTTACTGCTTTCATTTTTATCAATCAGAGACCAACTGACTACCATCTTGAAGCCCAGATGGAAACCTCTGTTTATTCATCTTACCTTGCCATCATCCAATCCGTCCGTCCGTCCGTCTGACATTAATAGGGCAAATAAATGTAGCTTATGTTGCGTTACTGAGAAACCACAATCCCCACACGCACACACACCATCATTCATACATAAAAATACACCTTAGTGTCATTGGCTACCAATTTCTTTGGATAGTGGACCAAAATAAGCTTTTCTGATTAGCGTGTTTAGGTGTAAAGTCTGTTTTTTGCATGTTCACTCAACCAATGCAATGCTTGGAGTCTCAGTGGGTAAGTCCAAGAGTGAGCTGAACATGGGCTTCAACAGCAAACAGTGTTGTGAAGAAAATGGCGGTTGCCATCTGTGTTTCATCAAGGTCTAATTTTGATCAGCAAATTAGTCATTTAGCTAAACATGCAGCTCACGAGCATGAAAAAGAGATTGCGAACTTCTGCCACTTGCTTGATGAGAAAAGACTAATGGAGACATGAACACAGGAGGAGTTTTGCACAGTGCTGTTTTTGTGTACTGTGAATTCTGGTATTTTCTACAAGGATGGTTTTAGGGCTTAATCTGAAATGGCTTCCTCCTCCCTCTGAGTGCACTTACTGTCTAATGGCTGGTACACCCATGTTGTGCGCTACATACCAAATTGGACGTAATATTGGCTTGTTCAAGTTCGAGTAATAATGTAGTGTTAATTTAAAACGAACTTCATTTAAAATAAAATCTTACTGAAATAAAATCACTCAGACCTAGTAGGAGCAGAAGTGGAGATTCGGTTTTGTGCCTGCGGTCTGAAAATTAGATTAAACGAAACCGAAATCTAAGCACAGCTTAGATTCATATTTATTCCAGAAAGTCTGGCTCAGCGCCCACCCCCCCACCCCAGTTTTGAGTGATTTTTCTTTTTCTTTTTTCCCCCCTATGCATTATTTAAACTGAAAGGAAGGCCTTCAAATGCATTATAGTTCACACAGAACACCAACTTTCCAAAATGGTGCATTGAGAGACTCCTAAGACGGAGTTAAAGAAAATGTTCATCTATGTGTTGTTTTATAGTCTATCTGTTTGATGAAAAGCCACCAAATACTAACTATGTTAGGGAACTACTCATTTCCTCAAACATACAGGGCTTTCCAAACTTGTTTCAATTGTGGTTTCTTGTTTTTGTTATCTTGATGGTGCAGTGAAATTCAGAGGAAAAAAGAAACCATGTGACATTCTCTTTCTGTCTTTCCTTTCTTTTTTCTTTTTTTTTTTTTTTCTCAAAGCAGCTTGCCTCAGATGCTATTTAGGCATGCTGTTGCATAATTGAGGCTTATGGAAATCCAAAGCTATGCTTGAAGAGTTGAAAAGAGCAAAATTAGTCATGGGGTCTGGGTAGAATTACACTCTCTCCCCTGTCAGTCAGAATGGGACTAGCCAATCATGGGCATCTGTGAGCTCAGGTATGCAGAAGTGCGCGGATAGCACTTTCCACTGTGCACGTTAAGTGGGTTGAAAAGATGCGGCTGGGTGGAAGCGTGTCGTGCAAGCTTCAGAGAAAGCTTGGATTAGCCTTCACCATCCCTGGGGGTTAGCTTGTGTGTGATAGGGGAGATCTAATTGGTGGGTGTTAATTGGCCAACATTAAATTAGGGAACAATCAATGAATATGCATTCAAAAAATAACAGGTGCAGTCAGCGTGTGGTGCTTAACTTGGTGTACAAATCAGGAATGCTGGCTTTTAATAAGCAGAATTTCGGTTAATAATCAGTCATGACGCAATGCATCACGGCGCAAAAAGTTTGTCCAAAAAAAAATTGTGTGCATCTTTGAGGTGAGCTTCACATGCTTTCAAACAACACTAAAAGCTATGGGAAATTGGGCAGTTTAGCCGGCTTTGGAGCTCAAATTCTGCTACAGAGCTCGTTATTCTTCCGTCAGTCGTTTTCCCAGGTGACATTTTGTTCATTCAATAAAAAAACTTTCAAAAAGGTAAAAAAAAAAAAAAATTTTTTTTTAGACATTTATGCATTTCTTAAAGCTACGGGGAGACTGTAGTACATTTTTCTTTACAGTACTAAACCTCTGTATGCTTTTTTTTTTTTTAAATTTTATTTAGTTATATACAGAAAGAAATGCTCGTTGCTTTGCCTTGTTTATGATCCAGAAATTAAAAAGCAATCTTTTCAGTCAGGATTTTTCTTCAGTCAAATATTGTTGAAAATATCCTGAGACTCAAATTGTGCCGAGCGTAGTGTTGCACCCCAAGTTCATTCTGATTATGTAACGTAACAGCGGTACATAATAAAGATTTACTGCCGAGCACTCATGGTACACATTGTTCTTTTTCTGTTGGATAAAATCCCACAATTCAGTGAGTGGACAGGCAAGGACTCTTTCTAAAACAGATTATTCAATGGACGTTACATAGCTTCAAGTACTTTAATCATGTGTGCAAAGGATTCGAACAGTTTTTGTATTTGTAAAAGCTATTTTATTGATTCATATTTTGTAAGCAGTGTTCTCCCTGTGCATGCATGGGTTTCCGCCAGGTACTCCGGTTTTTTCCCACAGTCCAAAGACATGCGGATTAGGCGGACTGGCTACTCTAAATTGCCCATAGGTGTGAATGTGGGTGTGCATGTGTGATTCTGAAACCTGCGTTAAGGGAGAGTTGGGTATGGGGCTAGTGACATCACCCTGTAAAAAGCGCTTCAGCTATGGAAATGTCAACCCGGCCCCATGGGGATGCGCTGCTTGATGGTACAGGAGGACTATAGGATAGAATTTTGTTGGCAGACCTACAGAATTTTCACACTGTTGGCACAAATTCACCTTAATGTCATTCTGTTAGTTGATTTTAGCTTGATTTCTTTTTAATTACTCTTTCTTAGAAATAAATAGACACGTGGTTTGAAATTAACACGGCGTAAACAAGTGGCTGTTAAGATCTTGGTCTGTGTTTCCGGTCTCCTTTCAATCCTCGGTGGTTGATGGAGTGAGTGGCGTTCCAGCTGAGAGAGGAGGGCTTTGTTTTGACTAAAACGACCTCAGAAGACAAGGCAATTCAAGGTTTGGTGCTTTCAGAGGGTGAGGAAAAGCATTTAACAGTCTTCCAGGAAATGAGTACCTACTTGCCCATCACTCCGTGTGGACTAAATTGAAATCCCTATGGATTTAAGTCTTTCTAGTTAAAGTGGTGGCAAAAGGAGTGCAAATTAGGCATGTTCGTTTCTTGGAAATGTGATTTGAGAACGCACACCGTGTTCTCGGTGCCCTGTTTTGACATGGACATGAAGTTATAGTTCTTGTTTTTGCACGTATGAGTCAACGAAGTTCCTGGGTTTGATCTGTGGCCTGATGCGGGACAAAAGCTGTCTCATCATTTCTGAACTTTTCTTGACATTCGTTCAGTCGTGTTACTCAAATAGGCATTGTGAACTAAGGTTTGTTAGGTGCAGAGAGGTTGGATTTTTTTTTTTTTATAGATATGAAAAAGGACAAAGAGCTCCGTGTTTGTATGAAAACAGGAAGCCATCCGTGTAAAGAAGCGGGCTTGTGCAGGTAAAGATGATCACAGGGCATTAAATGTTAAGCTCGTGTCATAAAGCTTGAAACTGTAACCACATGTAGGGTGTGTGTTTGTGGCAGTTAAATTCTTTGTTTAACTCCGTCCCGGCAGATTATCCCTCAGATTTATTGCCATGTAGGAATGCTGGGAACCCTAGCCAAGCCATTATTCTGGGAGTCATGTGACACAGCCCCAGGGAGTCGACAGCATGATGCTTCACTTTTTGATCTTCAGCTCCTTGTCAAAAATGATAAATCTTAATTAGCACATGCCAGAAGTCAGAATGCAGCAAACTCCAAGTGTAACAAGAGCGTTGACCTGTTGCTAGACTCAGTGCAGCTTTTGGTTTTTGTTCCTAGTTTCACATCACATTTTGCTATACTTACTGGAATCCGCAAGCACCAGCATGAACGCTGCGTGCCCGTCTTGCTCATATCTGATCTCATTTGGACATTTGAAGAGCTCGCAGGGTCGTTCACCAAGCTGGAGTGCACATGGAAAGTTTCTCAAGTAACGCTGCACATGCTGAGAACTACAGTACCAGCCGACGGCTCAATGAGTCTTTGTCCGGTTGGCGGCGTTCCATGGAGTTCCCCGCCAATGTAAAGACACTGATTCTTATGCCTATTGAGTACTACACAATAGAGCTGGGCGACTACAAAGAGGGAGGGATAAACTCAAACGGGAAGACATGCCCATAGGAAGGGGGCGCGCTATTGCCACCTGGTGGTGAGGCAGCACGTAAAGTGTAAGAACGTTAGGTTTTTTTCCACTGCAGCTCCGCAGATGCCACAAATGCATCATCGTGCTAGAGATGATTGGTAATCGTTTATGGTGGCCATATAGGGGATTTTAATTAGAGTAAGGGTTGGTTTTAAACATGGACCAGATATTTTCTCCCAACCAAAGTGATGTCAGTGGATGAGGCATCAGGCATCATGTATGAAAACAGGTTGGTTAATATGTGCAGTGGGACTGCCATTGGTATGGAACTTGGTACTCAGAACAGTTTGGCATTTACAGGATGAGAGGTTTGTGTGTGCCAATAGCAAAGACAGATGGCACACATTTTGTTGCGGAAGAATAGGAACACCTCTTTAGAATCAATGTCTGGAACTCTGTCTGTGGTCTATATGGCTTGGTTGTGGGAGTAGGTCAGTAAAAAGCCCCCTCACTGTGAATGAATGTGAGTGCTTGTTTTTAGTGCAGAGAACAGTTGGTCTTGCTTTGCCTTTGAACACTAGCTCTATGCTGCCCCCATACCCACCTGGACCACAAGACCATCACTTAACAAGCAATGAATCCATTGTTCTGATTGAACCTCGGCGGTGGTTCAGATATGCTGAAATGATGCAGCTCTTCTCAACAGCTCAGTCTAGCGCTCAGGATTTTGACAGTGAGGATTGCCAGATTTCCTGTGCAAATACATTGTTCAGATACTCTCTTCCTCCTCCTCCTCCACCTTCTCATCCTGTTCCTCATGCCCACTCTCTTTTCGGTTTCTCTCCAGCGCTGGCATTGCCGTTGGTTTCTATGGGAATGGTGAGACCTGCGATGGAGTCAACCGGCTCACTTACTCACTGCGCCACGCCAACCGTACTATTGCCGGCGTACAGAAACTGGTGAGGCTCCCACAGCGTATTCCATTGTCATACTGCTCGTGTTCATAATCGCCTGTCATCACACACACTGTCCTCCAAAAGTATTGGAGCACCAGGGCCTATTAAGTTATTTGTGTGCGAGATCCAGAGACGAACATGAGAAGAGAGATCAGAGGTTCAGCTGGGTATCCAACCGCCCATTGTTTGGTTGCATATCCATTGCTTGCAATAACTGCACTGAGCCTACAACCCACGATGTTTACCAAACCGTGCAAAACAGAAACGATGAAGATGCCTCGGTAAAAGTCTGGAACGGCATAACCAACGAAGAAACCGCGAATCTGGTGGAGTCTGTGGGTCTGTAAGTGGTTTGATACAGAATGTTTTGTTCTGTGTTGTTTAGTATATTTAGATGTAAATATTAGGGAATAGAAGCTTGAACCACTGACCTCTATTGCTCATGTTCATCTTTTGATCTCGCACACAAATGGCTTCAGTGAACCGCCAGAACTAATTAACTGGCCTTGCCGTTCCAGTTCTGTTGGAGGGTAATCGTGTGTGTAAACCTCTGTTACCAGCTTATCGGAAAACCTCAGGTGAACGGCCCTAATGGAAGCCCTTGCTTCTCTGTCTGTGGTTTCCTGCTTACAGGTATCGGACAGCACTACCTCCCTGAATCTGTCAGTCGATGAGAATTTGCAGCATTTGGAGAGCCAGTACACGAAGCACTCTGATTACCTGTCGATTGTGCAGAAGCTGCAGGGCCAGCTGGACGAACTGCTCAAACAGATGGTGGAGATCCCTTTCTGGAGCAATCCCAGCATCTCCCTGGAGGCTTTGGCGGTCAAGATCGAACTCTACGACTGGTATAGGTGAGACGCAGGAAAATGGTATCGGTGTGTCTTGTTTTTGTCTGAAACATCCAGTTTTTAACATCTAGTGTGCTTGTTTGTGTCTGTCAGAATGTTTCTTGTTGCATATGAACAGGGCTTTACTGACTGGTGTTCAGCTGCAAGCATGTAAATGAGTGGGGGGGGGCTGAAAGGAATTCTGACTGTCATGCCAAGCGTGAACAGTGCTTTCTTACAGAGAGTGCAAATTAGCATTCTACTCACTCCCCGAATCTTTCAGACTGTTGTCACCATTTAGATTTCTCGCCAACTGAAACACCGCTTTTTCTCGACTCGTGCTGAAATTTCCTTCACAGACCTTTCGAACGTTAAATACACGACAGATCCATAGATTCAAACTTCATCACCAGGAAGGAAAGGTGATCAACGCTATTTACTTTTTCAAATACGTTTTCCCCCTACCACATTGAGCATTTTCAAGTGACAAATGACCACATCTGGCTCAACATGTACCCCTGTCGCCACTGTTCCTGAAGAGCTAACAAAGAGTCTTGGAACTGGATACTCTTCCGATAGAAATAAAGCCAGAAATGCTCAAAACGGAAAAATCTGAACCGTGTGTATGGCTGAGTAAGAACACTCAAGCGGTATATTCTCTCGTAAACACACAGGAAAACATCTCATGTAGCTTTCACAGATTTAGACGTGATTTTCTAGATGCACTGAAAGTATTAGATGAGTATTAGAGCTGTAATAAAATACATTTCTGTGTAGGATCTCTTTACCGGTGTTTAAAGGAAATCATCTTGCTCAGTACTTTGGCTCAATGATGGTAATGTATGTATTTGTGGTTTCAGGTGGCTGGGCTATCTGGGTCTGCTCTTATTCGACGTGCTCATCTGCCTCCTGGTGCTCTTCGGCCTTATTCGCAACTCGAAAGGAACTCTGATTGGGTGAGTCGGTGTTTGTGTGCGAGGGGGGACCGGACTCATGAATAGGGGCGTGTCGTGTTGTTCGCAGTTCTCTGGGAAACCAGCTTAGCTAAGCATCACCTGCAGCCACTGATTTAGCAAGGATTGGTTATATACAGTCTCCTTCGACTTGGTTATTCCACATACAGGATGTGTGGGAATAGCTCCGTCTTCATATCAGTTCATGCAGTCTGACCTTCCTTACTAGAGGGATTACACTTCAACGATCTCCGAGGTTTTCGCTCTTGGGGTCGGGACCTGACGGGAGTCTCCTGAGATGCAGTTGGGTCACAGGACAATTTCACTATCCATTCATTACAGTGAATATAAATTAAATTTTATGTCCTGTTTAATAATAATTCAAAGAGTCCTATTATTATTATTATTATTATTATTATTATTATTATTATTATTATTTCAGATGGTCCTCGAGATGCAATAGTTCGACATACGATTTTTCAGTCTTATGATGGCGATGGAGCTACGGCAAAATTGTCTAGATATTGTACAAATATTTATTTATTTTTTTTAAGTTTCACGCGCGCGACAGGCAAACGTAAACGCATAAGTGGTACGACACGTTGGGGCGATGCCAGGCTGCTGGGATGTGCACAGTTCCTGCCTTGTGAGATGCCTTAGTCTCGCCCTCCAATAATTAACTTAATGTAACCTTCATCCTGACACCGTTCATGTGTGCAGACGCTGGACAGAAGTAGAGTAGAGTACGAAACTACGTTTAACACATGTACGATACATAGCTTTAGCGATTTGATTTTAGGGTTATGTAACTTAAATTTTTTTTTTATAGCAGGTAAGATACAGAACAAACTTCCTATTAAATTGGCTACAGTACTGTGTGTAATGTATTGTTACATACACTGTGGGTTTAATAAAGTATGGTGCTGTAAACTGCTCTTTTAATAATAATTATAATAATGATGTGCTAGTGATAGTCACACGTGAAACACACCACAGCATAGCTAGGTTAGGCTAAGCAGTGGTTCGACATACGATATTTTCCACTTACGATGGGGTTGTCGAAACGTGTCTCCATCACAACTAGAGGACTACCTGTAGTATTATTATCATTATTATTATTATTATTATAATCATTATAATACAGAAATTTCATTAAGCTTCATTCAGTTTGATGCTCCTCTATAGCAGCGGAAAATCCATCATGCTGTCATGTTAATCAGGGCCTTTACACCAGATACTGGCTGCACGCAGTGTGGATATTTGAAATAAAACCAAGCAAATTTATAAAAATTTGCTTTAAAAAAATTTAAAATAATGCCGTTTTGCAGTGGGTTGGTGGATTATATTTAAACTTGGTGAAAGTGGTAACTGCTACAGAGCAAATAATCTAAAAACATTATTTAAATAAAACATTTAAACATACGGGCGGCACGGTCAGCACTGTCGCCTCACAGCAAGAAGGTCCTGGGTTCGAGCCCCGGGTTCGGCACAGGTGCCTTTCTGTGTGGAGTTT